>JACATO010002105.1:170000-770000 GCA_018389105.1 Nautilus pompilius
TTGCCAACACTGTTACGTGCTGTTGCAGATTGGATGATTGCAGACGATGACGAATTTTTGTTTAGATTGGAATACGCGCCCGATTAGTTAGCGATTAATGCGAGGCCGCCTATCAGAGATGTTGAAATTGTTCACTTTCACCAAATTTCAGAATATCATATTCGTGCAATAATATTGTTGAATTCCGCACCTGTCGTTATTGTTATAAGGTTCAGCAACGGCAAAGAATTATTAAGAAAAATGCAATACGAGCAAGTGCGAGTATCATGTACAGTCAGAGAAAAGTTGTATCACCCTAGGAATAATAATAACAAAATCTATGTTCAAATCGTACTCATAGCTTGACACTGAACATGACAACTTTTAAAGGTCTGCCTTTGAATACTTCTGAGATTTGTCATAATTTAAAAGGTCTATTTTCAATTTCGGTCAATTTTTATAAGCGATAAGCACTTCAGTCTGTTAACGAAGCATTATTATGCAAATTTAGCAGGTTTAATTCCACTTTATCAACCAAAACTAGACCATTCTAGGGTGATGCAGAACTTTTTGTCCGAGGCTGTGTGTATATATCATCTTAGATTGAAAAAAAAATTTTTTTAAAATAAATGTCTGTTAATTATAAATGGAGCACAGCGTCCTAATTTCTAGTAATCAGCAGAACAGAAGGTAAATAATCTCATAAAATGAAGGAGTAATAGAAAGTAGCCAAAAGTTTGAAATATTTTTTTATAAAAGTTCTCTGCTTACTTACTCAATACTTGTATTCATTTTAACAGCCGAGTGAACATTACAAGATATTTGTTATGGATGTTCAGCAATTACTAATCAGTTTTACTGTTGTTTGTGTTGTCCGTCAACTCTATGGTGCCATCAGTATACTTACCAGTGGAAGTAGATGGTCAAGACTAAATGCAAAAGGAAATAAAAAATTGTTTCAAAGTACTGAGTAGATGGAGTTGATTTCGAGGACATTCGTGGAACCATTCAAGTGTTAATCAGTCTAGAACTGGCAGAGAAAGAACGACCACTTTCCATGCACACCGATTACTCCAGCACGAGAGAGAGAGAGAGAGAGAGAGAGAGAGAGAGGAGAGAGGAGAGAGAGAGAGAGGAGAGAGAGGAGAGAGAGAGAGAGAGATGGAGAGAGGGGGGCTTATTCTCATGTTTGCTACCTGTTAGGTTGTTATTAAAGTTTTGAAAAATACAAAATTTCGAATCTCCTTTCCGTCAGACTGACACACAGAAACAATCTTATTTGGCAAACCATTCCGTTCAATAGCGTTGTCATTCTACATTTTGGTCAGTCCATCTGACCTATACGATGACCAGAAATTTTTTTAAGAAAAACATTTTTTAAACTTAATCTCCAGAAATGTTTTTCACAACTGAAACTTTGCGATTTCCAAGTCACCTCAGTAAGGTACAGCGAATTTTTCGATCCCTCCCCTTTTCGGATGGCGAATCCCTTGCATAACGCCTGTATGGAATGCTCCAAGAGTAGCCTAACTACAGACTCCTATAGAATCTCAGTAGTTAACTCGAGATCTGACTTTCAATTCACTAGGAAAACGTGTAAAAAAAATACGTGAGATGGAATTCTTACCTGACATTGCAGCTAGTTCGAAAATATCGAGATTGACTGAAAAAAAACAAAAAGAAAACATGAAAAATAAATATATTTTCTAACAATTATTTATAAACAAACCAAATATTGAGAGATACAGAATTTTAAAATGCATAGTTTTCTTACGCCCCTTTTTTGTTGCTGAATTAATTGAATAGGTTTTGATTTTTATAATACAAGGTAGAAGGGAGTTAACTCTGATGACTTATAAATCATACACCCGAGCAATAGATGATTGCTTTCTATTATTTTATGTGTAAATCGATGAAGAAAAAGTTTATTTATTTATTTTTGTGTCATTAAAGAAAATACAAGAGAAAACGTAAAATGTCTCACGACATAGGCTTTTGCTGCTACGTAAGTTTCACCTGGTTTACAAATAATAAATCGATATCTTTGTTATCATGTCAAGTACGTAGGGAGTCTTTTTTGTTGTTGATATAAATAATATTTAAGCAGGAATAACTTTGCTGTCCCAGAGTTTCCTGGTTATCTGTGAAAAGTGACTGGGCGTTACTGAATTTGCTAGATACGGACCAAATTTTTTTCTCCGTCCAGGTAGAATTGATGAAGTAAGCATGATGTGAATAGTTTCCACGTACGTTTGTGATAACGAGAAAATTAAAATTCTATTTTATTTTTTTAAATATTTAATTGATATACATAGACACATTGCAAAAAATATTACTGACAATAAATACAAAATAAATATTTCTTTTTTATGTATAAAAACTAAATTTTTATTTTTTTACAGTAAACATTTAGGACCTTATTATTTCCACAAGTAAAAATAAAATAAATTTATCGCATTTCTCCTTTTTATTATTTTTTAAACTGTCAGTGGGAAAAAAGTTTAGTTTGCCACATTTTCTCCGTTTTATGTGAACGTATTTATTCTATTGTTCTGGTTGTTCTTTCTACCAGAAGAGAGAGAGAGAGAGAGAGAGAGAGAGAGAGAGGAGAGAGAGAGAGAGAGAGAGAGATGATTTCTTTTAAAATCTTTCTAAGGTTGACTTCAGTATCAAGACTGCCACGTTCTCTTGCGTCTTAACGTCGACTTGTACCTTTGTCTGATGTATATGGGACAGCAGGCTGGCTACACGTCTTTCCTTTTGTTCACGTTCAATTCATATCCTAACACCAGAGAGAAAATAAGTTGTCAGCAGTTGTCATCATAGAAAGAAAACCGACAACCGTCGTGCCATCAAACAACCACGCCCTTGTCAAGTTTACATGTTACCTGTTCTCGGTCGCTTCATTTTTTTAAAATAGTTATGTCTATTAGCTCCTCTTTTCTTTCATCTTACTTATTCTTTATGACATTCGTGTGACTCATGATCTTCTGACATCATTACGACAGCAGAAGGAAGAGATATTATAATCTAAATGATACTATTTTCTAAAATAGCCACGCTTACGTAATTTACGGGAGATAACTGTGTACAGATGTTCGTGGTAATGGACAGCGTGGGTGCTTAGTAGAAAATAAGTTCTTCAATCTCATATTAAAAAAAACCAAAAAGGATATGTGTATATATACTGCTACTAAAATCATAATTTAAAAAAATTGTATGCTAATTGATAAACAACAACAATAGGCTAAAACAGTACTGTGTCGTGTAAAAATAAATACATATGGCCAATTGGTTTATAAGGCATTTGTCAGCTAATTGAGATTCATATAATACTAATCATTTTGAAATGTAATTTTTAGTGCTTGAAAGGACAGAAACAAGACGAACTTACAAGAAACTAAAATATGCTCGGTGGATATTATAAACCAGCATGTCTAACTGAGTCTAAGGGGGGACAACTCTCCAACGCCTGTAGGCAGTGTGGAAAAAATCCCACAACGAACAGCGAATCTACCCTAATAAAAAATAAACCAGTCGTAGAAACCGAATAATATTTCTTCTCGTTAAAGAAAAATTTAGTTTACGTTAACGAACTCCTAACCACTCTGATATCCAGTATTTACTTTATTTAATTTGTTTGTTTGTTGTTTTTTTTTTTCGTTAGTTAAGTTAGATACAAGTAATGAGTTTTAAAGTAGCAGCGATATTCCGAAATTCTACTGGTCACGTACGAGCCGAAAAACACCGGATACTAATTAATCTACCTCAAGACTCTAATTAATAGCTGAGATAACGTCGATGACACACACACACCGCGCGTGTTTGCGACTGGCTGTGATTAAGGGACAATTCGCGACGACCGGAAGAAGTAGTACTGCTATTTCTCACAGCGCCGCAAGGTGGCTCGGTGTTAACTTCAGGTCACATGACCAGTTTTACCTCAACTCGGTTGTAAAATTTTTTAAATGGACGTACGCTCGAGAGCGCGCGGGCACGTGACGGTTTTATTTACATTAGAAAAGTCAGGCCCATAATTCGCGGAAATAAGATCACGGATGACTCTTCGTTATATCCGTAAAAAGCCTGAGGTGCTTCATAAGAAATCGGCTGATGTCCGCCTGAATAGCTTCTTCTTTCTTATTTTCTTTAACAAGTTTTAACTGTTTTCTTTTTTGTAGGTGCTAGCCAATTATCGTACATCTACTGGACCCATAACGTAACCTTAGCAATTACAGTGACATAACAACAGCAGCAATAATAATTTAAAAACAAAACAAAACATTTAGTAAGATGTAAGAACGGATGAAGACAGAAAGGCAATTTCTGGTTGTTTTTTTTTTTTTTGTCTCTGCAGCTTAACCGAAGCATAGAAAGTACACATATGAAGGGAGTGTCGCCCCCCCTTCTAATTAGCTCTACTCGAAAGAGAAATGCGGCTTCATCTTCGTCTTTACGTCGTATAAAAGTCGAAAACTTTAACTCGGACTGGCGAGAATTTAACAGGGTATCACGTGTCCCATGCAGATGGGCGCATTAATCCCTTCTTTTCTTTTTCTTTTTTTTTTTTTTACACAAATATCTCCTTCGGGTCACTTAGTGCATCTTTTAAAGAGTTCATAGTTAAAAGTCAATTTTCTATATGTTTTGTTAACCTTGGGTAAACGACTTGTGAAGCCTTCAGCAATTACGTTTTTGAGTCCTTATATGGGTGGCTATAGCAGGGCTTCACTGATGAGGATGAGGGAACTGTGACGCGATAAGACAGCTAGCACAACAGATTCTTTTCACCTGACTATATTCGAAATTAGTTCATAGGTGGTGCCCAACTCTCCTGTCCGGCTGCTGTGCTATCGACTAGTTCACTCAAGCCTTTTGCTGAACGGAGGTATGGCCAAATCATCTAAACACCCGCCAGATGGCGACTACGCCAGGCTGAACTAGTTTAGTATCTAATATGTAATTTCGTCTCATTTGCTAGGCTAAAGACCATCACAATTGCAAGTCTTGGGCAAGACTAAGGCAAGTATTCTGCAATATTTATCGCACATATCTTATCCACGAAACCTGCCACAACGATACAGATAGGTAACTTTTGTTCTTATTTTTAAACCTCTACTTGAAACCCTTTTTTTTTTTTCAAAAAAAAATAGTCGCTTCTTTACTGACACCTGCACGACGTGTTTCCAAAAATTTTAAAACCTGATCTTTGGCGTCATGCAGAAGGAACCTGACTTCCAGTTCTGTCAAGCACTGTTACCGACTTATTAGTTGTAAGGTAACTAGGTGTCTGGCCAGCGAGGAGAGGATAAGTGGATTTTCATGAGGCTGTGATGCTGCAAACATCTTTCTGGATGCTAGAACCATACACTCGGTACGTTTACAGGGCACCGAGCACTTTGCGAATATTAACTGTCTATTGTCAGTAGTATTATATGAGGCATGGATCAGAAATGAGTGGTCGGAGATTGTTTGTACAGACATTTAAGCATAATTAATTCCAAAGTTTGTAATTAGAAATGAACATTAATTGGCTCGTTAGTGCACACAAAAAACGATAAAAAATTAATTTATATATTTTTTAAACTATGTAGATAGTCAATTAGTTTCAACGTTCTGCCATCTAACGGGATTCACAGGTCTACATGTTCGCTCCCCATCCCAACACACACACACACACACACACACACACACACACACACACACAAACGCACACACATCTGTAACCAAAGGCGTTGTTGTCTCTTGGATGTGGCTGAGCAAGAAATGGTTTTCTTTGGAAACGGAAAATAGTCCTTTTTTGCACAGTTCGACCTTGCCCGGTAATATTAAACAATACTATTCCTATATTCCCCTTGCTACCCACTTTCTAGAAATGTATTATTACATTAAAGCATGAACAGTCCTTCGTAGATAATTATCTGCCATAAATGAGAATGTATCGCCGATCTCACTTTTGGCAGACGGCGACACCATATGGCATGTCTGTAAATAAATAACCTGTTTCAGATCGTATGAAACCACCCTAACCCTGACAGTCTGCATCAGACTACCACCCTGTAACAACCAGATACTATCGGCGATAACCAAGTGCGTTAGTTAATATTAGAACGTGCTGCCATAATATGGCGATTATCAGAAGGAATATAACTTAAGGCCATCTTCTGACAACCGAAGAAAACAGTTTTTCAATAACATCCATCCATACACTACATCGATTATTGACAGCAGCACCAACAGCCTGGTGAGTGGATTTTAGCGACTATGTTTATTTTTTGATGAGCACCCTACCGGTTTCTGCTTCTGTGATTTCCCCTGACTGTGGGCAGACCAGGACTCGAAGATCGATGTCTTGTATTCGTTCCATCAGTACAGGTTCGGGATAACGATGCGCTGCTGCTCACACAGTTTCCTGAGAGGCACCGCGGTCCGTGCGGCCGGCTGACCCTCCCTCAGCTTCTCTTCAGCAGATCAGACATGGGGCATTTTAAAACTTTATATGGCCACCAAGAAAACGTCTGCAGTACTAAATAAACAACTAAAGCTCTCTCGTAACCAAGGTTGCGTAAATACCAATCACCTTAGTAAATCGCTGTCAGTACCTTTCGCGTAAGGCGAACTGCATTATTCCAAAAGGGGACTCACCAATGATTCATTCAGTGGAACAAAAACTGCCGAAGTATCGTTTATACAGTTCGATTTGGCTTGGCTTGGCTTTGGGACACGCGCGCTCAGCTGTTTTTGACTTTCTAAGGTCTTATCTATTATGATCCTAAATTCTTTTCGTCTTGTCTCCTACTATGTCTTTGTCCGGGTAACAGAAACCAGAAAAGTTGGGCAATGTCCCGGCGAGCAGGGCAAGAGTGGTAGAATCCGTGTTTGTGTGCTGATAGAAGTGGATACTCAGCCAAGGATCGTGTACACGCCGTCAACCGACCGACCTATTATTTTGTAAAAGCCACGCGGTCATACAGACTAACGATGCTATCTCAGGTGATACGGTATCGCACTTCCAAAGCGTGAATGCCCCTGTACTGATTTTAGACCGCATAACTGTGATGTTTGTATCCAAACTTCCCTTTAAAGCAAATAATCACCTCGCCACACCCGTTGTATTTTTAGTTTGTTCCATTTTCGTGAAGAGTTTTTTTCTCTCCTGGCAGTCATTCCCCAAGAACTTTATATAAGATGAAAAATTGGATCTGTACTGGACATCATCACTGAAGAAAGTAGTCGTCCATCTATCTGACAAAAGTCGTCGGCACTTAGCTATTTGCTTTAAATTAAGTAGGAGCCTCCACAGGCCATATATCAGACCCCTGCCAGCAGCAGTTGAAGACGAGTTCTCGGGATGAAAGTAAACAAATAAGCGAACCGTTTAGGGTGTTTTATGGCGCATTGACTTCCACAAACCTCTTAAACAAATGCAGCAATGATTTTATTTAATAATTAAGCGTAACAACCCTAATAATGACGATAGCTCAAAACTCTTTATGGTGCCCTGCTCACCTTTTACTCCAAGGGACGATTTCTTCTGCCCCAGCCGTAACGGACGGGTCCTTAATTTTTATTTGATATCTAATTTTCAGCGAGAAAACTCCACTACTTCTTACATAACTGCGCCATCTGATTTTAGAGCCGCGGTTTTCCGTTTAATTTTTCCTATTAAGAGAGGGATCAGGCGCTAGGGGGACAGGTTTGACGAATCAAGACGTCGCGTGTCGCTGTTCCACACGACCTGACCCAGCGGGGCTTCTTCGTGACTATCAGATATTATTAAATGGTTTCTCGGGTTAAATGCGTCGTGAGAGGAGGGAGTTCAGACACATCAAAGATTGCCAAGCCGTGGAGTTAGGATACTATTAATCACACACATGTCGTAGGGAATGCAACAAAATAAAAACCGGGGTGTGGGAGAGATGGGGGAGACTCCAGAAGCCCCTAGCTGCATATTAATTTGAGTTATTTAAAAAATCTAGAAGAAAATGGTTTTAGTGCCTCATCCGTATTATCAACATCAATTTTGCCTGATATAAGCGCAAATGTCTTGACAACGTCCGCCATTTTTTTAGCCGGAAGTACCACAAACTGACGCCCTGTCTGTCTGTGCCTGGTCCGCGTGTCCGAAGATATGTTCCGTCCGTACATCTCGTGTTTTTCCTCCCTCGAAGTCCGCTCTTCGCGCGGGTCGGGGTGAAGAGCCATGCCGAGCATTTGCCGAATTTCACCAGGCTGTTGCCATCTTGTGGGCTTCCGTCTTCTATCGTACAATTAACCTGAATCTATCCTTTATTGCGGAAGTCTTATCGAGTTTGCCACTCTTTCCACACACACACACACACACGCACCCAACGATTAATGCTGCTGTCCTGATGAGTAAAACAACCCAAACGAAACGAGCCAGCCCGGTTTCACGATGTCAGGGTTCCGGCCATTAATTAAATAACTTCGCCGAACGTTTTTTTTGTTCTTCTTTCTGTTACGCTTCACGATAGAATCGAACCCGCGTCTTAAGTTTCAGGGAACTGGTGATGGTTGTAGCAAAATGTATTCTCTCTCTCTCTCTCTCTCTCTCTCTTTTTTTTACAAGATTACCAACGAAATTTCAAACCTGATTTCCTTCGCCGTTGTTGTTGTTGTTGTTTTTTTTAAATTCTGGCCGTATTACAGAAGAAAACTCCATATTGTATTCAAAATGGCGCCGATAAAACAAATATTCTGAAATAGTTGCTTGTTTTTGTTGGAACAGACCGTCCGACTTCTGCAAGATTTGCCGTATTTCTTTAGCTAAGGAACCAGCAACGGCCGCTTTATGATTTTGAAGTAAGACGGCATATAAAAGGATGTTTAGGGACCTGTCTTCTAGGAAAACGAAAAATTTCCATTTATACGTTTTAAAGATGATTTTTTTTTTTTTTTTTTTTTAAAAAAGGATCTTTCAGTTGCCACCGGCTCGCGTTTCGCGACATTAGGCGACATTCAGACGAGTTACTTACTCTGCGAGGGGTTTTTAACTTGGCACCTTTGTCTTGTGGAGCCGGTTTGTGCGCTCACGCGGTGGTGTGTGGGGGGGGGTCCCCCACGGACTTTGCTGACGCGGACAAGATTAACGGCTGGCAGTGATGCATGGATGTCACCGCGAAAGTAACGAATTGCGTTACACCCGAGCCAAGCCACAACGTGCTTCGTCTGTTATTACACAAAATTAAATCAAAAGTAAAATTTACCAAAAAAATTAATCATTGTTAACTTCGTTTGCTGTTGTTGTTGTTGTTTGTTTTTTTTTCCCTATTAGCGGAAAGTAAAAATAAAATTACAAAGAGAGATGTTGTGAGAAGTTCAGTCGTGCAGATTTGAAGACGGTGGGCGTCACCACACTTCGGGTAACGCCCAGCTTCGTCAACTAGAGAAGGGATGTTGCACCAACCTGGTCGTCTGACAGATGCAACATATTTCGGTAGTGTAGGGAAATAGTAAAAGCATCAGTAGGTAGACAGTGATTTCTTTTATAGGGTAACTTGAAACAGACTGTAACATCGATGCTCCGCTTGCTTATCTATTGGTTCCCTGACGCTTCGGAGTATTAATATCACGGTCCTCTCAAAAGATGGTGGTCCAACCTTAGAAACTGTGTTGTTGGTTTAAATGTGTTTGAAAAAGCATCTCAGCAGTGCTGACCCAAACAGACCTGTCTGTCTTGGGGCGTATTTTGGACATTCTCTGAGATATTTTCAACAGTTTCAGCCACGTTTTAATGTCTTTGAAGTGGCCACTCCTATTCTGTGAACACGTGCATTGACGGGGTGCGTGTGACCTGTACGTGGTTTGCTAACCTGTATCTGTAGATCCCTGGGTAACTTGTGAAAACAATTTTCGCACATTTGTTGATTCCAATCTCTTCAGATCGATATAGATTCAATTCTACCCAGATCCTTTACTTTTTGGTTGAAATGACTTCATGCTTGAGAAGTCAATACCAGTTTGACTGAGGTAATTTAGTGGGTGGCATATTGGTCAACCTTTTCATTGCCTGGTAGACCAATCAGTCCTGGTACCCACCACTGCTATGTAAATGTGAAACTTCTTTCAAATAGCTCCATGAGCAAGCACATTGCGCATTAGTTACTCTTGAAACTCCAGACCAGTTTTCTCTGCGTTCTTCAATGACTGTAGAAGAGACTTACTGTCACTGAGGACATTTACAAGGCAGGGTACTTCGAGCGAAAACAGATTTTCTAAGCCTTTTATGAATGCAATTGTCTCTGCGCAGTAGCTTTTACAGATAAACTCCGGCTGGTACCTTTATTGTCATTCTCATCTGACATTAATACATGAACTCCAACACTACCGGACTAGAACCATCTTCTACTGCCTTATTATATATCCACGCTGAGTCTTGAGGTAATATATCTAATGCTTCATTCCCTAGTTGAATAAGCATTGAGATTGGTCAGGTTTAGAATAAGGTAATAAGATCTTTGATTATAACATTCTGCGGTGCTACCTATGACGCTGTTGCTGGGCTTCAGTCCATGGTTCCCTCTTCCGATTTCCCATCAGCCATTTTATCTGAAACTTCTCAATTAGCAGTTTGTAGCTCTGTAATGTCGGTCGTTTAAGACGACAAGGAAAATTTTGTTGCGTATCTCGTCCTCTGGGGTGATCTAAGAATCCGATTGTAACAGAAACCAGACCAGCTTCTCTTTAAAAAGCTGATAATAGACAGGTAGGTAGGTAGGTATACAGGGTAGAATGCTAGTAGCTTGATTTAGATCAACACTTACCGCCTAACTTCAGCGTAACAATAACGATATTAAACAGCTCCTCCTCGTCCTCCTTGTCTGATGCTTATACAAAGGTAAGGTTAACGTGGCCATTGTACGCAAAGTTTAGACCTACAGAACAATCTGTCTATATATATATATTCATCTCACTCATATTTAAATTAGTAAACATTAAAACAAAGTTAAAACTGATATTATTTCAGATATTAATTAAGCCAGTCTCGACAAAACGTATTCTTTGTTGCAGATAATTTTTTTTTGAGAGAGAGAGAGAGAGAGAGAGAGAGAGAGAGAGATGGTGGCCTGGCGATGTTGTAGTGGACACTGGTTACACTTCGCGGTAAGGAATTACACGGAATAGGAGATATTTAGCTTCACACCTGTATAATCAAGGCGAGATTTTTTTTAAAAAACAAAAGCTACACGAATCAAAATTTAACGATAGCAAGTAGGCAAACCAACCTTGTGCTGAACCACACGACCACACGGCTACAAAGTAAACCCAGAAAAGCTGCACGTTCAACTTCATTTCTACACAAAAAAAAAATGGTCGTCGGAGTTACAGTTCCTTTCTTTTCTGCGGTTTCTCAAGCAAACGCCCGTGTTCATCTGCCGTTTATATTCCTCCACCCAGTGTACATGACGTCACTGCGTGACCTCTGCCCCGCCCATTCATTAATTAGGCGAACCGTGGCATCCTCTGCTGACAGGCCGAGAGCCTCTGCACATATTTCGTCAAATGAAACAAAAATGGCCGCGACCAAAAATAGACGGAAATTCTTCGTTAGTCAGCCCGATGCCTTCGACTACTCACACGTTTGCCGAAGAACGACGGTGGATCTATTTCCCCATTATCTTTAATCTGTATACGAACTCCAACTGCTTCAGACGGAGAGTGGATTAAATGGTCTAACTCACCTGGAGGTCAGGGTTAGGGGGAAAGTCGGAAGAAACCTTGCTGGTCATAAGCGGCATCGTAAAATGGACAACAACAACAACAACAACAACAACAACAAAAAACACAAGGTATGTCCCGATTTTTAATCCAACACGTGCTTTCGAGTGTTCGTCTGCTAACGGCCGAACCGTAGCAGCCAGAGGCCCCAGATTTTGGGCGCAGGTACCTCGGAATCTGAGCAAGGTTTTAATCTACTGTACGTTGGCCTAAAGCTACTCCCGCGAGCGGCGCTTGGTATCCAAGCTGTCCCAAGTCATAGTTCTCGTAAACTGTCGGCCATTACCGCAGTTTATAATCCAATCTCCTGCCGGTCGTTTCCCCGACCGCTAACAGTTAGTTAACAATCACAGCCACCGTTTAAATGTTTCCCGAATTAAACTTAGCCTTTAGAAATTATGACGATATATATAAAAAAAAACAATATTTTAAAATTCTGATCATTATATCTATTAATTTTTACCGCTTTTATTATAGTTTTTTTTCCACACAACACAGATTAGCAGATAATTATGATTGAAAATACAGGTGGATGCCATGACCTTCCTTCCTACGATGTGCACCGATCTCTGAGTCACGTGATTACATCCTCGCGGTCTGGGGCGTCAGTGTAGCATCCTAGTTGACAAGCTATCTCAGATGCGCTAAACAAATCTGATAAATATAACTGCAACATTCTTCACTTGTGTAACTTCAGAAGTTAGGAGCGGCGGAGGGATAGGTAGATATGTCACACGCCATTTCAGAGCTTCAGTAGATACAAGAGGCATGAAACCTTCACAGCCCCCTCAGGTGTCGACCAAAACGTGAAGATGACAGCCTGTAGATAAGCAACGTTCTATCTAGTCCATATTAAAATAAATGACAAATTTTGATTGGTGAATGGTTTTGATTTGGAAAAAACCTTAAATTAACCCAATAAGTATGGAAGTTAATACTCTCCCCCCTGACTGTCTGATATTCATGCACGTAGCTATTAAAGTCACGGTGATGCACTGCAATTTAACACGAATTCTGTTCATCCGTAAACAGCTTCAAAAGATAAGGTTAGCGAATCGGAATTTTATTGTTCCATTAACTGTGGACCCTGGAAGAAAAAAATAATCCAGAAAATAGTGGATTCTGTTCTGTGGCTTCTGCCACAACCGAAATCATTGCTCATTGCCATTTTGATTTGAAGCCCCTTGTTTTGTGTGGATGGATTTATTTAAAACCATTTCCGGTCAACTAAAAATTCCGTCCACTAACAAATACGCAGACGATGACGGTTGAAGTTTTTCCCCAGAAATCATGAGCAATGGTTATAAATATTGCGAGTGGTTAGTTTATTTTCGAGAAATAGATAAATCCGGACAGAAAACGTACAATTACGAATATACAGTCATGGCCAGGACGCCCTTTTCTCACAACCTTGCGATCAACCGGCACAAAAGATTTTGGCGTAACAATAGAAAAACAAGTTTAAAAAAAAAAAATGGGGGAATTTTATCTTAAAAATTAATAATGTAAATATAGTTAATTTTTTCAAGGTTGAGATAATAATAATTTTTAAAATTATTTTTCAGATTTTAAAGATGACTGACCTGCCAAAGAGAACAAAAATACCAATAGATTTCTTTAAAAACAACAACAACAACAACAAAAAACTGACATATGAGAAATTATCCAGAAGAAAGCCAAACTTGAAGAGGATGATGATCTTGATGGTGTTGGAGCTTTGATTTCAGGAAAATATAATTTAAATGATGATGATGATGATGATATTGATGTGAGAGTAATATCTTAATAACAATGGTTAAGTTGGAAAAAAGTACACTGATCAGATTCTTTTGGTGGAAAAACTACAGATAAAAATGAAATGGAACATTTATAAGGTTGATGATCTGGCATGCGAGATGGGTAAGGTTGGATTGGAGTCTTATTCTGATAACCAGGCCAAAATCAACGATATTGTATTTTTGAGAACAAAAGTCTTTCCACCAATAGCAACACATAAAGAGTTTTTCCTGAAAATAAATGAATTCAAACACTTAATTTATGCAAATCAATTAAAAATTTGATGAATAATTTCCTAAGCTGGAATATTCGGAGAATGGAGGTTATCTTCACCTGTCTTCTTGGGTGCCTCAACAGTAGTAGCAGAGCACCTTCAACTATGGAGCCGTTACACCAGGATGATTGCATTACTTATCTGATAATGTTTTAACAGTTGAAAAATCATTTTACCAATCTAACCCATAAACGAAATAGAAATGCTTGGGGAAAAAAAGATGAAAAACTTGTCCATACGAACAGGATAGCCCAAATTTATAATGATGTTTATTGGAAGGAAGATCTGAAAGGTTCTAAGAAAAAAGACATTTTGAAAGCTAGAGAACGGTAAAGATATGGGCGATAATTTTTGTCCATTTGTTGCTAAAGAGGTACTGAAAAGGTTAGTTCATTACACAGGGTTATTCAAAAAGAATGAACCGATTTCATTACGCAATATTTTAATAAGGAAAAGCAATAGAAAACTCCAGCTCAGTCACAAGTATTCTACTCAGAATCAAGTTTTATTTCCTATCTTACAAGTGTTCAATGTGGCCACCACCTGCAGCATTGACAACATCAATGTGATAAGAGAATTCCTCCCAGACGCGTATCAGCATATCACGATTCACTGAGTTGATCGCTGTTGTTATTCGATGTTTAAGGCCATCGAGGTTAGTGGGTAGCGGTGGATCATAAACGCGATCTTTTACATATCCCCATAAGAAAAAATCACGCTGCACCGTGACAACCTGTTTTCGCAAACTCGAGAACGCAGAACGCCTTTTGCTGAGGACTCGCCATTCTGAGGGTAAACAAACAACTGAACGTTGCCGGGGGAACGATGCGACTACAGCGCCCCTGTGGCAGCCAATCAAAACTTAGAAAAATCCTCTTTCAAATGGTCACTGACTCATTCCATGACGATGCTTGAGAACTGAAGTAATGTGTCATGAAATCGGTTCATTCCTTTTGAATAACCCTGTATTGGTAGCAAATTAAACCGGTTTCCTCTTAACAAAATTAATATTGTAAGGAAAAAATGGATACAGAACATGTCAGTTCACATCATGTGTGACTGTGGTATTAGACTTTTTGCCTCTCTAAGTCTGCTTGCTTTCGTATACCTGGAAAAACCTGTTGTAAAGAATCATGATGGCTTTGACATTGCAGACAGCATCTTCAACCAAACATGTTTATTACAGAGATCACAATTTTAAAAGTCAAGTTATGGTGGACAGTACTTCTACCAGAGGTGTCAGAGTGCATGGGTCATATATTTGAGCTTTTGGTCACCTGAGATTCTCTCCATTAAGCTGTTGTTGTTGACAATCATATTAAAAAGAGCATAAATTTTCAATGATTCATAGATATTCAAGAAACGTGCAAAGATCTTTATAATAAATTTATTTGGAGAAAGTTTTTGTGTTTTTGAAAGCTGCGAGATGCTTTAGATGAATACAAGTTTGACTAAATTCTTTCTCACTAGATTTTCAAACAGTGTTCGAGAAGCGTCAAGATACCAACACAATTAAAAGAAAATGATCATCATCAAGTTTTGTCTGTACTTGTCTGGCACACCTGATCTGTATGATAATTTTGGTCATGTGACATAATTTTTTCACATCTTGGACATTTCACTTTATGAGAGGTATGGTACTGTTATAAAGTGTTGAGGAGTTCTAGTTGATGTCTACTGCATTAAATCATTCTGTCTGTGTCATTATTACATATCGGTCACATGACACTTCAAAGGAAGAAAATGTTGATAAATCCGTGATAAAGTGCCTTTGGCCTCGTTATCACTCTGACTTAGAGACTCTTTCAGAAGAATGTAATATACATTAAATGTAAAGATTTGGCAAAATCATGATGGAAAAGAAATTGTCACAAGATTTGAAAAAAGTCAGTAACCAGCTAAATCTTGCAAATGATCAAGAACATTAAGCTGAAGTGAATTTAAAGTCACTTGCAACAGACTTTAACAATGATTTCAAAGAAAAACTGGTTGATCAAACCAGGGCATGCTGGAAACCACCTTTTGGTTTATGATTTGAGCTCATTAGAAAATGAAATAAAAATTGTTGGAGCTATTGTTGTTGGGCTGACATATGGATGGATTTCTGGGAGAGGTTAGAAAACTGACAGATATCATTGCTGTAATTTCAGTATCGTAATGAAAGATAAATACGAACAGTTCCTTTAAAAAAAAGAATTTGAGAAACATGTTCAAGTGATTGATTAGAAAGATATGACCAGTACTGAAGTTATTAAAGAATTCCTAAAAACTGGTGTTAACTTTTACGATAGATTTGATCTGGCTGTACACTTGTCTGTGGCAGTTATCGAAGTCCCAAACGAAAGTATTGTTGAGACTCTTTCACGATATGGAGTTCATTTTGACACAGTAGACAACTGAGAGAAAAACATGCCATGGAAAACAAAATGTCTGTGTGCAGTCTTGTCCCAGAAAGAATGGTGTGTCTGGTAAGTGCCTCATTTATGAATGATATTCAATATTTGTATAAACCTTTTACCCGAAAACAGGATTTTTCTTGACTTCAAACTTTCGTTAAATTTGTGAATGAAGTGATACTGACGGTATTATGTTGACCCTCGACGAACGCATTTCCGTAATGCTTCTTCATAGCTTCCTGAGGTTCCAAGATGGACATTCTGTTGCTAGTGATTTATTGTAAAACAGGACAAAACAGTCTTATTAGGGTCCATACGTGGGCTGGCTGGGAGGGGAGTTATTTCGTTGTAAAACAAAATAGAAGCCTGTCAGTCTTGTTCCAGAAAAAAAATAAGAATTCGCTTGTAATCTATGACTACTACGAATTCTGACTCCATGTTTGCTCAGAAAACCCAACACTCGTACATACCCACTTCTGTCTTCACTCTTAGTCACTGGTTACGATATATGTTGTTTCGAATCTCCTGCGTATAAACTGCCGTCGTTTACTTTAAAAAATCTCGAGTTTGGATTCACCATTAAATTACACATGTCCAATTATCAGACGTCCAGGTGTCGAGTTTCCTTGTCAATTTGATTCTTTTAGTTTTGTTTTCTCTTTATACTAAAGGCCTAAGAACGGCAACTCTTCCTGTAAGACCAGAGTTACTTAGCCTCTGTCGAACCAATCCTGAAACAGTAGCAGTCCCTGTATCTTCGTGAAATTCATTTGCCAGCTGCCTGTTAGAATTCCTTCTGTTCTCTAAGGGTGTAATTCTTTAGGTATTGCCTATCGTTTTCTGACAGCTTTATCTCAACCTTTGTCCTTTTTATATCACCATCGCTGCATTTTCATCTCTTTATATTTTGGGAGAAACACCTCTCGGAGAAATCTCGTGCAAAATACCTTTGTTGTGCATCACAATCTTCATTTACCCCCCCCCGAATAAGCTGACTGCAATTGCCTCCTAATAAAGACCTATTTTTCAGCTACTGCATAATGTTCCGCGCGCTTCGTTCGATAGCTAATAAAACCTAACACGTGTAGCGTACGTCACATAAAAGGCATGAAGTCTATCAGCTACAAACGTTATATCAAATTATTCATAAGTGAGATCTAAATTTTAAAAAAAATCATTATACATTTTACTACTATTACCTAAACAGTGGCTTTCACTTGTTACACATATTTACAAAGTACTGTACTTAATTTTTGCAATTTATCTTAATGTTCTATCGTTGTATCTATACTGCACGTGTGTGTTGTTTTACGAACAGTAGACGAAACTAAGCCATCAGAAGATAATCTCAGAGACTCAGTTAGGCGCAGGACATAAACGCCATGGGACACAGTCTGTGTCCATAAACATTAATGGCCAAATCAAAGTTATTTTTAAAGTCTCTGTCTTTAGTTCTGTAAAAGTACTTTAAAAGTTTTGCTAACTTTATTCGCAAGTTTATTTTAAATATTTTAATTTATTTTGCTTTTTTTTCTCCGTGTCTCTTGACGAATACGACCAATTTTATAAAAGGTGCTAGAAATTAATGCAGAACTAAAGAAGTAAATCAGGAAATAACAAAATTCAAAGTTGTTTTTTTTTTTCGTACCACGTAATTAAAAAACAACAAAACGTACGAAAGGCTCGTTGACAGGGCGGATTCTACAACTCAGTTCTTCAGCCCACTATCAAAGTTGCTTCACTTTTCTTGTGGGTGGGGTGGGAAACTTCCAGAAACAATGCTGCCATTTTCCGGTCAGTCGATGAGACGATTTCTCTTCGCAGAGCTCGTTCCCCGGAGACCAGACGTGAGGGATAAAGCTCGCTGAAGTGAGAGGAAGAGAGCACGTAATTCCGTTAAACGTCTTAAAAACGGACAAAATTCTCACACACGACAGCGTCCTCCAGGTTGTCACGAAAGAAGACCTGCATGTATTTACTGCAGAACCAGAACCTGTCGGAGATTGTCTGGCGACTGCAAAGTCAGAGTCAGCCAGGGGCGATCGGTCGTTGTTCAAAACTACTTTGGATTTGGGTATGATGGGTCATGGTCCAACGTTCAGCCTCATACTGTGCACAGCTGCAAGGAAACAGGTTCAACGTTATTTTTACGCCGAATCATCACGCCAGCAGGGTGCCCATTGATCTGATTTTTTTTTTCATATTACACTAAATCAATTTTCATTGCTTATTTGTAATATTCGTATTGATTGATTTCTACTGTTATCTTAGCGTATTCTTTAATGGTTTGTGATTTCTGCGAGCTGATACGAGAAAAAAATCATCTTTTTAATCTGCATATCTTTAAAATATTAGATAAGTGATAATTAATTTGAGCAACCTTCATGTTTCCTTTACGTGCCGTCTAGTTAGAACAGGTACAGCTTTTGTAAAGAAAACGCAGACATGTTCATCATATACAGTATTCGTGGCTTAATTTCATTGCGAAAGGTACTAAAGACAAATTATTAACTGCACCTAAGAAATAATGAAATTAGATATTCTTATACTAATTCTTCGGCGACCAGTATCTCGCTTCCGGCCTTTGCATGGAGGTGTTAGTAGAAAATGTGATGACGTCAGAACTCACATGAACGTCACATCCTCTTTCGCAAATGTGACGCCTCTCCCGAATGCCATGCAGGACTAAGAACAATCGTGACTCACACGAAGTAGTTTGTTATCTTCTTGACAGGAGAGTTATGAAATCACCCATACATGCTTATAAGCAATGAAAGTTTAAAGAAACTAATATTTCTTTGAAATATAAGCAAAGTGTTACCAAAAATGGTTTTAGCTATGAAATATTTGTTAACAGTGATCTCCTCACTGGAGGAGTCTTTCTCTCTCTCTCTCTCTCACATTAATGATAAAAAATTTCCAGCAATTCCAGCAGTAGGTCAAATTATGTTTTTACGTCGAAGTGAATCAGTGGATTTTTTTGTTTTTTTTTTTAATTTTATTTAAATAATTAAGAGAAATTCGAGAGAAGATTATGGTGAAATCAGTGCCAAGAAAAATGTTATTCTGTTATTACAGGATATTGTGGAGATTTTAAACAATGAAGACAGTTCTCTCTTTTTTAGCTAACACCCGTTTCAAACGACAAAAACGTACCTCAGCTTGGCCAGTCAAGGTGGTCAGGGTTGCAAGCCAACCAGACACATGACACTTACATTACCTCAGAGGGTAGTGAAGCTGTTCCATTGCAAGTACAGTATCCAAAAATAATTAAAATAAAATCACTCGACTCTGAGCAACTGCCTGTCCTGAAATACTGCTTATTACTGTTTTTGAGTGATTTAGTCTAAGAGAAAAAGAACGTTTTACTATCAAATTGTTTGTCGTGTTTCGAAAATGTGATATTTAATGTATATTTTTCATAAAGATAACTAATTTCGCCCAACAATGCTGCACCTATCACATTACAGGTATTCTCGTAGGGGGAACGAGAATCACAGGTGTAAAACATTTAACCTAAAAAAATGTTTAAGTAAGGATGATGGCTGAAGAAATTGTTAGAAATGTCAATAGTTCATTTAGTTACATTTATTCGTACTTTATATTTTTCGTGTATTTATGTAAAGTTCAGTAAAAACTTGAAGTTCTTGGATTAAAACAATTATTCTAGGTACGTCGTTTGGCTGAGACGATGCCATTTCTATGACCATGGTACATAAAGTATATTCTTCATCAAGATGGCTTTCTGTATTGTATACAGTAGCGGACAAAAGTTTAAGGACGATGGCAAAACAAAAAAAAATTGACACGTAAAATATGTAAAAATGAACATTCCACCATGGACATAAGGTTAATAGAAAAATAGATTTTTGGTTCTTTAAACATAACATGCTCGGTAACAAATCGAGAAAGTGTTAGTATTTGGTCGCTTAGCCATAAACATTAATTACAATCCGACAGCGCTTGTGCATGGAGACCCCAAGACGAATATACCGATCTTTGAAAATACTGGTCCAGCTCAACTGAATAATTTGGATTTTTTGTCTATATCGTTCTATATTTTTTTCTGTGATTCAAATCAAGGCTTTGAGCCGACATTTCTGATCTGTGAGATATTGCTTGATAATAGTAGTCGAATGTTTGGGATCGTTATCAAGTTGAAAAATCCAGTAAAAGGAGAGGCAATGCTCAGAATACGGTTATAGTATATTGGTCAAAATATCCAGGTGAACAGAATGATAGTCATTTTCTGGATACAAAGAATAGAGTCCGTCTGCTTTGGGGAGAAACGGCCCCAAACCATAATCGACCGACCCCACCTTTAATCATCGGATTGGTACTCTACCGATGGAATGCTTCATGGAATCTTCGTCGAAGGTAAGTCGGATCACTGATCCAAACCTCTAAAACTGTGCTTCATCAAACCAGAGCATCCTCGCTCACATTTCCGTGGTCCAAAGGTGGTGATCCTTGGCGAACTGAAGTCAGGACCTGTGATTTTTCAGAGAATCAAAGGATCTACTCCCGCAACACACCCCATCATTTAAAAATCACAAATCCGCCTCTGGACAATTCTCGCGAAAAGCGCAGTTTCTCCAAATCTCATAAAATATCAACGGACGTCTTGTCCATTTCGAACAGACGCTTGATTTTTCTGATCGGTCCGAGCATAATTTTGTTGGACTTAAACTGGCTTCTCTAACCCACTGTAGATTGTTTAAAAAACGTTGGTTGTCCGAAAGCGTTCTTAAGCTTTTGTCGCCATGAAATTCTTCAAAATGTTAGAAAAGCGAGCGTATATAAAATATAAACTACCAATCACGTTCATGCATATCAAGAGAACAAGAAATTACTTTTCTATCAAAGTAATTCCCACCCTGGAATTTTCATTTGTACATATTTTACGTTATTATATATATATGACTAATCGGAACCTTTAATAGCCTGGTCTCCTCTGCCTCAATGAGAAATTTCTGATCAGAAAAATTATTTCCAATACTGAAATGCTAATCCAAACAAGATTTTACGATACACAGTTCGGAAATACTAGATTGAAAACGCCTGTCTGGTATTGATTGTTTAAGCCTGGTGTGGAAATGCAACCTCGTAGAGAATACCTGGGGCGGGTGATTGGACCGCTGATAAGTATCAGCAGCCAAAACTTTTCTTCGGTTTTCCAAGAACTTTCTGCCAAATGTTACACTGACACATTGCACCCGACGGCGCTTTCCCCACCCAGAATATAGTTTCTCGCCGGTATAAACAGACGCGGTTCTATGCGCCTGACGCTAAAATCCTTTTCGAGGCAGGAAAACCCAGAAGAATGGAAGGTAACGTTTCCAAAAGTTAAGCTCAGAAAATGGAGGTTACTCTTGTTGTTTTTTTAAGCAAGCAGTCTAAAATAAAGAAAAAAAGGTGGTAGGGTTTTCAGCTTTTTATTGGAGAAGATTTCAGTTAAAGATCTGACTCATCGATGCTTATTTTTTTAGTCTTTGAAATTTGAGTAAATTTATAACTTTCGAAATATAAAATCTTCATAAATAAGAAAAATCTTCTGTGTAAAATCTGCGTACTTTCAGTAGTAAATTGGTAGGATGTAACAAAATACTGAAACTTTGTTTATATATAAATACTGTGACAGTATTTCGTCTCCCATTATCGCTATCACCGTGACATCTGATGTCACAAACTCACTGATTGTTGTCACACTGCCTGTTGTCTATCTGACCACCTATACTTAAGGTAAAGCTGTTGACGAACACCTCACTAGATGTCACAGTACCAGATACTACAAAACACTCTGTGTAGATTGTGTCGCGCTTTACAGTGCTGTTCCCATAACACTAGAAACTGGGGTCCGGTTTGTTACTTTACATAGTGTAACATTTAAAAGGATAATAATTATTGCCAAGTTAGGAAAGACTGGTAAAGAGATTTAGCTTTTTTTCCTCTGTCTTATTTTAATCGATATATCACAAGTCACGTTGACGCAGAATTGTACTATTCACCTGTGAGCTGTGTGTTCACCAGGTGCAGTAGAGACCGTGTGACTGGCCATCGTTACTCATACTAAGTGCTACACTAGCTCCGTCTGTGTCATACTCGATAAAATAGTACCAGTTGGTATTAAACTAGAATTTACAGTAGCTGTTTGTGACAAAGAAGTAATTACTAAAGTAGATTAGTGCTTTTCTAAGGGATTATATTGACTGGTGCTACACTGGACGTTTTAACATTAACTGAAGATGCGTTTGATACTAAAGTATCAACTACTGGCGGCGATGTTACGGCATTAGTTGACGAATTGCTAGATGTTAGAGAGTTGGCTGCTGATTGACTGGTTGTTACAGCATCAGTTAATGACGGGCTGGATGTTACAGCATTAGTTGACGAATTGCTAGATGTTAGAGAGTTGGCTGCTGATTGACCGGTTGTTACAGCATCAGTTAATGACGGGCTGGATGTTACAGCATTAGTTGACGAATTGCTAGATGTTAGAGAGTTGGCTGCTGATTGACCGGTTGTTACAGCATCAGTTAATGACGGGCTGGATGTTACAGCATTAGTTGACGAATTGCTAGATGTTAGAGAGTTGGCTGCTGATTGACCGGTTGTTACAGCATCAGTTAATGACGGGCTGGATGTTACAGCATTAGTTGACGAATTGCTAGATGTTAGAGGGTTGGCTGCTGATTGACCGGTTGTTACAGCATCAGTTAATGACGGGCTGGATGTTACAGCATTAGTTGACGAATTGCTAGATGTTAGAGAGTTGGCTGCTGATTGACCGGTTGTTACAGCATCAGTTAATGACGGGCTGGATGTTACAGCATTAGTTGACGAATTGCTAGATGTTAGAGAGTTGGCTGCTGATTGACTGGTTGTTACAGCATCAGTTAATGACGGGCTGGATGTTACAGAATCAGCCGGCGGCGATGTTACTGCATTAGTTGACGAATTGCTAGATGTTGGAGAGTTGGCTGTTGATTGACTGGTTGTCATAAAATTAGTTGATACAGCGCCAGTGGATGACCGACTGGATGTTACAACATTTGTTAACGAGTTTCCAGATGTTAGAGAGTTGGTCGGTGATTTACTGGATGTGACAACATTAGTTGATGATGCGCTGGATGACACAGCATCTTCTGGTGACATACTGGATATTATAGAGTTAGCTATTGACGTTGCGTTCGTTCTGAAAACAGTAGTAACAGGCAATGTCACAGTGTTGGAACTAGTCAACGTCCTGGTTATCGAAACACTTCTAGAAGTTGATTTTACGCCAGCAGTGATGTATGCTGTACTAGACATGGCATGTGATGAGGGGAACAAACTCCTCGAGCGTGATGCTGTTGCAATACCAGATGAGATACCAGGTGTGGTTCTTAGCAACGTGCTCAAGATAATGGCAGCGGTGGGACTGTAGGAGCGCGAGAGATTCGTAGGGATGCGACTATCCGTTATTTCCGGCTTTGTGTTTGTTGTAGAAATTAGCGGTCTGCTGCTGCTGGTGCTTTCAGTTATCTCTGGCGGCGGAGTTTGACTTTGTAGTGAAGCATCTGCAATAAAGGAAATATTTGAACATAGAGAAACAGGTTAATATAAAATAAGTACTAGATAATTAGGTTAAAACTGAATACAACTATAACTCGTAACGATGGAGATCACGTAGACTGTCTCCTAAACCTTATCTTAAAATAGACAACTATTTCAGAAGATATAAAAACTCTATTTGCAGGCGGCTGACCGCCATTTTCTCTTTCTTGAGATTAAAGAAAAGTTGGTCGACTTGAGATAACCAGCTTCTAGAACACTTGGGCCCCATATGCCCTGTAAAGACGTAAATCAATAACTGGCTTCTTTCCCCAGATGTTCGGATTCTCAGAAAAGATGAAGTGATTACTGGTGTATACAGAAGAAAACAAAAGCATACTGTGTTTCCTACAATTAGACTCAGACCACCACCAACAAGAGATCGAGAAAGGAATGGCTAAAAGCTTTTTTTCTTCCTCTTTTTTTCAACAAGCTTAGAAATGTCAGGAAGCAGAACTGAAATAACATCGTCTGATATCCAGCTTTGAGAAGAATGGCTGCCCAGCATCATTTGCTAGAAAGACTGAAAGCAAGGGAACAAAGGACCGTAATTCCGCACATCAACGAAAGCGCGTGAACACCTGGTTCGGTTCTGCGAGAACTTCAACATCCAGAAAAATGCTGCGATATTAAAGAATTAAGGCAACTGAACCAAAGAGTGGATCCCTCAAAGCAGCGTCATGGCTGTGATGAGAAAATGTCCACCAAAACTAAAATGAGCACAGATCAGCTCGTAGGCCTGGCCAGATCAGAAAAGCTTCGTTAATAGATCCCATACTTCGTGACGAAACAGATCGTGCTAACATTTTTGTTTAGTACAAATCTCGTTTGCACCTTAAAGGCCACTTCTCCGTGCTATTTTCCTGCAACATAAAAACCAATTTATTGCTTTGCACATGCGCGGTGATTTCAACCATTTTGATCCTCTGCATGGCTCGGTCGGTCGAGTCAATTATCCTATTTCTTTATAACCGGTAGCAGACAGAACTGAGCGAAGCGTCAACATCATCATCAGAAGAACAAAAATTCTTTAATGTTTCCCAAGTTATTCATACTGTAAAGACAAAAAGAGTGTGGCGCCGCCTAGGAAGCCGGGTTTACCACCAAATATGAACTCCATGCTCTCTTCAGGAAAGCAGGCTACCAGTAAAACACATTTCTGATGTTTTCACCTTTTAGCCGAGATGCGGCCACCGGATGAGATTTTCAATGACCACGAACTACTAAGCTTAGTGCGGCGGATGTCCGCTAGAAGGCGCTTGAAATCCGGAAATTCCAGTCTCGGTAGGCCTTTTGGAGTGAAGTGTATGTACACTTTTGTTGATGGGTAACTAACTTTTTATCACCCCCCCCCACCGGCGCTGTGGTTATCCGTCACTAAAGAAATTTAGTTGGGCAGATTGTTAGATCAGATAGGGTCCCCCCCATGTTTCTCTCAGTGACTCTGAAGGCCGCCGGTCCAATAAAAAACAGTTAAAGGCCGCATGCCTGGATTCCCAATTGTTATTCTTCGATCGTCTGCAGTATTGTAAATTCTATTGCTAGACTAGTTTTTTTTTTGTATCTCCAATATTCTATAATATAAGTTTTGCTGTTCCCAAGCGATGGAACAAGGATCCGTCAACATGGGTAGTTTTCGCTGACTTGTGAAAAACCTTCATAAAATCTTTAGCAGGCAGGTAAAATAGCGTCAGAGAAACGCAACTCCTTTATTGAAGAGCTTGTTTGTTATTGCAGCTTCGCTTTGTACACATCGATATCGACTTAGACCTGGAAATTCAGAGACTCCTAGTTTACCCTTCTCTAGGAATAGAGTGTGGTTTCTCAAAAGCAGCATGACGGTATAACCTGTAATCTCTACATGTGTGATGAAGTCTGTTATCTGTTCCGGAGAACAAGTCATCATAAAACTTCCAGGGTTGCTGTTATCGTCAAAAGGAAGCTCAGATTATACAGTCAGCTTTCGTTATAGAAACAAAGAGGAGATTCAAATGGTAACTGTTGCGCTATAAAAACAAAAGTGATACTAAAAACAGGTGAGACGTAGAATTCTTAGCTGTATTTCAAAGTAAACTACCAATTATTCAGAACCTGCAGACAGACAGGTTGGTAATATAACCAACCATAATAATAGCATTGCTTTTCATTGTCACCTAATTTTTATGTAGGACGATTGATTTGACCCATCATGTTATCCCCGACCTCACCTCCGAAAAGAAAGCTTATTTCAGGCAGTTAAACAGATATGATAAAAAATATATATTAATATTTTAAAAAAAAAAAAACCTATTAGACTGCAACTTATTTCTTTTCCCTCACAAGTAAATAAACAAAAGAGCTAGTGTCATCTTTGCCTAGAAGGTTGGCGACAAATAGCTACGATTTTTGCTTCTGCGGGAAACATCGCGCGCAACTGAGAGAGAGAGAGAGAGAGAGAGATTTCACTAGAAGATAATGGCACGAACTATAAAACAAAATTATCAGAGTGAAATTTTCGTGTCAAATTTACAACTTATGCTACTTACTTTTCTTGATGACGACGACTGGTACAACGATGATGATTATCAGAAGAATAATAATGGCGATGGCTATCACACCCTTGAGAATCCTCCACTTTCGCCTTCTTTTTATTTCAGAGAAACTGTCGCTGACATCATCGTTCGTTCCCCAAGGTTCATCAAAAAGAAAAGGCCAGTATGGAACCTGACTTTTCTCTGCACTGTCATTACTGTCGTTGGTCAGTCTTTCTTCATCCTGGAAATGAATAAAGTCCTAATTGTTACCTCTGAACAGAGGTAGTGGTGTCCGTGCCGCACACCGAGAAATTTGTTAAAGACAGCCAACCTTGGATATCCAGATGATCCCTGCTCCGATTTACATTTACATGGAGTGCGTAATGGACATCAACCTTGGTGATCAAGCGTGTTACCTGAGTACAGACAGACCTGCCAGGAAGGTCGCCAAACCGAATTTAAATGGATAAGGTGTGAAAGCCATTATGGCTTCTTTGACCTTGGCATTCTTACGCTCCCTTCTTTTAATCGTCTTATATGACGATCATCGATATTTTCTATCAGTTCCCTAATTTGAATCTACAGTTTTAAAAGGATTGAAAAAAATAACGTTAGAAGTATTTTTTAAAAGCTTAAAGTTCACTTTCTTTCTCTGTCAAAATGTACCAACACAGACGTCAATAGCGCAGTAATTGGTTTACGCTGTTCTTAAGTGCTGTCACTTGACAGGTTTGGCGCGAGATTTATGGGCTTTGTGGCATGGACCTGGTGGTCTGCTAAGGTTGAGGACCCGAGTTCAATTTCTGGTGGGAGTCCGTTCGGCTTGACGTATCTCCCTAACATGGTTTCTTCACCAGCCGGCTTCTCCACTTCTCGCATCTGGAAACGAAGAGTTCTACCAAGTATTTTCGATAATGGCTCCCACGCTGGGAAGTATCGTGCAACCGGTACTAATGCACACAACTCCTCAACTTGTAACCAAGTTAGGTATCCGAAGCTGAGCGGCGGACGAAAATTAAAAAGTGGGGCCGGGCGGGGAGCAAGACCTTTAAAGGTAAATAACTTTCCAGGTTTCCTAAGTGATTAATTTCAATAGATGCTTTGAGAATTCAACAAATACGAAGACAAAATTCGTCGGTTAGGTTTTCCGAGACTGTACCAAAAATTATATAGAAAAATTACTGCTTTAAATTTTTAACCAATCATAATTATATAAAAGATTTTAAAATAAACTTATCTACAAGTTTGTTGTTCTTAATATGTGGTTAATAGTTACAAATCAGTCAAGGTTCGACTAGTAGAGTACAAAACAGCTTTAATCGGTTCAGAGAAGACGAGTTAACTCCCATCCATGACCGCAGTCTACGTACGTCATTGGTAGATCTGCAAATCCTTGGGACAGACTCGGTCGGCTGTTAAAATATAATAATTTTTTTTTTCTTCCCCTATAATAATAATTAGGGAAAAAAGTTTTAAAATATAGCGTGTATAGTATATATATACATCCTTGAGTAAAGGACAATAAATGACTTCCCTCTCTAATCTATCAGAGGGGAATCTCGTTAAAGCGAGACAATCCAGTAATAAAAGTCACGTGATAACATAAACTTGCTGTCCCTTTAAGAAATCAATTGTACAATTGATTTAAAAAAAAACAACAAAAACAAAACAAAACAAAACAAGTTATAATAAATATACCAATTTTAGATTTGTATAACTGTAACCCCTGACTTCTGTTCAATGACAATAGCCAAATTTATACGTTGTTGTTGTACAAAAACCGAAAGACAAACCGTAATCCACGCGCCGTGTAAACTGGGGTTATCGTGTTAGTTTACATGGGAAACATTTTGTCAAATTGTTAAAAAAAAAAAAAAAAAAAGATTTTCATAAGCAAACTCAAAGCCTAACGTTTATCGGGTGCTATATTTCTGAGAGAGTCGGTTAATGTTGATAAAAATAAATACTTCCATTTGTCAACGCGACATGCGTTCTTCACATTATTTGTGTGATGTACTACCCCAATTACGTATTATTACAGAATACACAAGAATGAGCAGTGATATGGCCTAGAAAATAAAACTACCCATTTAAAAATTTTATATACATAAATATACTATTTGAGTGAAATGTAAGATATCGTCAAGGGAGATTATACTGCTTGTTGCTTGCAGAATTATTCCCCTTTAAATGTTTTTTAAAAATATGTATATATATATATATTTACATTTTTTTAATGTCAACCACCACTGAAATACATTTTCTATAAAGGTATTAGATTTATTTAGTTTTATCATCTCCATATATATCACATGGCTGCTAAAGTAACAGCTCTCTTCATCAAGACCTTGGTGAGTTTGTAATTACTCAAAGCCATGCTCCACAATTGCTCACTTAGTCACAAAAACTCTCCATCTGTCAGAATTAGACCATGACCAAACGGATTCACTTTGTGAATGGGTAAATTTAAATTCCATTATTAGAAAATATGACCGTTCAGATTGAGTATCAAGAAAAATCATGGATGTATCCAGCCTCACCGATCCACCAGTAAATTGTGGACAGAAAGGTCAAACCCTAAAATCTCAGAAACACACACACCACTTTAGTATTAGAAAAACGTTTCCCCATCCCCATTGTCAGTGCCTGAGGACTATCACTTAAACAGCTTGTTGATAATGGCAGCTTTTTATCTATGTCAGGTGTTAGTGAGTTAAAAGGATTTTGTTTTCCCAAGAAGACAGTATTTAGCTCCAGTCACACTATCTTTTAATACCATCACGGTTCAATTCAAAGAATAGCTCCTCACAGTTTACTACAAATATTGATATTTCACTAAAAAAAAAAAAAAGACAGAAAAAAATGGCAATGATAATATATATAATATAATATACTAGAGATGTTCAAAGAAACCCGGCTGGGTAGTCTCTGGCCGGGTTTCATTTGAACATTGACAGTATAATGCAATTTTTTTAACAACCTTAAATTACAGAGTGTCATCATTGTTATCTCTCTTGTTTAAGATTATATTGTTTATATTAAGTCCTATCTGTTGACTGACCAAAAAATAGTCACTAAATAAAAACTAGTTATTTAATTTTTTTTAGTCAAAAAGTTATGCTGAAAGTAGTAAGGTAACAGCATGCATATTATTATAAACTAAAGGGAACACAATTTAAATTTTAATAAAGGAAAGAAAACCTAAATGGTATTACATAAGCACTTTTATTATGGTTTTGCTATCCTAAAGATGATTACTCTTGTAGATCTGCTGAACAAGCAAACTGTAGTGTATTTTAGTCCAGGGTGTTCAGTTCTAAAGAACACTTTAATAAATTATCCATATTTTTATTTAAGTTTCCATCTATTCTGCTTTTAACTGTTTGTATTCCTTTTGCCTCAGTGGATTGTCGTTGTTTTTATGGGAGGAATTTTAAATAATATCTGGCTGCATTGTAGATTCTAATTTGTCAGCCGCCATCTCATCAATGGACACATTTTACCTACTTGAGCAAGCAAACCTTTTGAAGAGAACACTGGCATAGAGTTGCACAACTCATTTGGGACAAATGTCAAATTAATCACTACATAATACTGTTTTGTTTATATATTATTCGCCCATTAATTTAATAATACTACTAACAATTGCTAAGCAATGCAGATCAAACAGCTGTCTCATTTTTTTTTTTTAAGTTATCTAGAAATGAAATTTTTAAAACAATTAGTTCAGTTTTCCTTTTTTTTTACGAAGAAAGGAATCTGGTCTGTCAGTCAGTAACTGAGCAGCCATCTATTGGAGAAATGTCTCACTTAACAAGAGCCATACTGGAAATGGGGAAAGTGGCCAGCATTAGCTAGTAGTATGGTTGTTATTCACAAGATAACAGAAACAAAACAAAAATGATTAAATTAAAAAGCTACAGATGCAAATAAAAGCTTTTACTTTATCGACATTCTTGTAGTTGGGTGGAAGTAAATTGTGCTTTATTCTCAACTTTCTGAATTCTCTCGACAGCAGACTAATTAAGTTCCCGTCTTTCAATGAAAACACAAACTTGGTAGGTGAGGTCAGTCAAACAATCGATCTCAGCAAATTCCAAGACGACAACCAATGTGCTGGTACCAAACCATTTTCTGGGAAACCTAAATGTTTTTTTTTTTTTTTTTTTTAAATTTAAAACTGAAAAACTATACATTTCCTATCACAGAAAATTTTATATTTGACTTCTGCCATTAACCCAAGTCTACCTGAGAGATAGTGCCATAAAATTGAAATGTCTTTTTTTCTTTAAAAATTTTTAAATAAGAAATATTCAAAGTTGTGTGGTCCTTCATATACATGATGCGACGCCGTAGGCCAATAGCAGGTGGATGGAAAGCTTTCTCAGCTAAACGTCAGAAAAACAATGTTCTTTTTAACTACCAAGTGGTCTCAACCAGGAGCATCTAAGTAACTCGGGTTGTAGAGATGAAAGGCCGACACTTTTAAAGGAACTAGGCTTTATTTTCTGGCTGTAGGACCTATGTTTCCCCCCCTCCCCCCCGGACCCCTTTTTTCTGACATCCACCCAACAGCCACGTTTACAGACAGCAAAGTTGTGGGTTCTAACGAGCTGCCGAGAAGAGAGTACTGGTCCAATTACCTACCTACCTATCTCTCAGGTGAGAGGTGGTGGTCTGGTTAATGGTTTAGAAGACAGCAATACTCCAGGTGGGCGGTTTGAAGGGCAACTAGTGACTTGAGGGGGGTAAGGTTTTCGCCGAGTCACAGCATCTCTCACAGACTGAATCTCTTTCCGGCAGATAAACCGGACGCTACCGTCGGAAGGTACCTGCCGAGCACAACCAGGTATGGCATCGAGGGGATCCGTCCGTAGGCCCCGGTTTGTTCAACACCGGAGCTGATACAGGACGGGATTTATTCCTGCCGTTCCAGGAATTTACTGTACACCCATCGTCGTCATTAGAAATAGCTTCAGCGCCCCGTCAGACCCCCACACCCGGCGCCATTTAGTTTAATTAATGCCTATCGCAGTATGATGTCTGACATTAAAGTAAAAAGAGGGAGCCTGGCTTCTTCTCTTTCATCCGCGGCCCCGTCAAATGGCCGGGGTTCGTCTGGCTTCTCTCAGTCCGACCTGAAGGCTGGGACCGGGGGGTTCGTCTCGCCAGTTGACCGCGGGCGAGCCTACAGTAAGACCTTCTGAACGAACACAGAAATCCCTCGACGACGAGGAGGGAGAACGATGGCGGGGGGGTTAGGGGGCACGATGGGGGCCAGTTTGTTTTGAAAGAAATGCGAAGTCTACTCACCCGTGCACGCCTCCACATGTTCAGCGTTCTTTTCGTGAGTACCCGAACCACCAGGGCGCAGGTGTCGGCGGATCTGTATCTGATGAGAGGGGTGGATCCCACCCTTATGTAGAAACGACTATAAACTATAAAAAAAACGGTCCGACCCTAATAACCCCCTACATCTGACTTACTACTGCCGCAAAAATGGGGCCGTCCACCCGCGCCGCCGCCTTATACGTTCGTCGGGTGCTCGTTCTCTCTCGCAATCCGCTTCGAGGGAGGGGAAAAAAAAAAGAGAGTATTTTATTTCAATTTGTTGTTGATTTTGGCTGGTGACGATTAGATTTCCTTTCAGCGGAGCCAGGTCACAACACAATGGCACACCCGACCCTCGCCCGCCTCACCTACTTCCATCTTTCCTTTCAAAATGGCCGCCGGCTGGCTTCCGCTTTCGCGGCGTCCATCTATTTACCCGTTCTCTTTCTCAGGAGGAGTGGCGGCGGCGGCACCAACAGCAGCAGCCGAGATCCCGATATTCTACCTGCCAGTTACGGTTTATCCTTCCCTGGCCGCAGAGAAATAAATGCTGGACCTAGGTGCATTAGCTACTGCAGGTGAACTGGCTCGCTCGACATGGTCACCTGCCACCCACCTTTAAAACGGCCAGTCCAGCGCTGGAATTAGGCAGCAGTCGGCGCCTGTACGTTAACAAAAACAACACAAAACAGAACACAAACGACAATGAGTAATCGCATAATTACTGTACTAGAAGAGAATAATGAAGCAGTTAAGAGAGAGAGAGAGAGATGTCGCTACTGAAATTCATCAGAAGTTTTGCTGAGTCAGTCTTAGGTGTGTTAACTCATACTATAAATAGTAAGGATTTGACAGCTCCAATCACCCCCCCACACACACACACACACCTGGTCGAAGCAGTGAACATGCCACACCTCAAATCATGACTGACTTTAAATGTATTCCTATAAAATTTCAGCACACCAGTATAATTGGCTGCCCAAATTTTACCATAAACATACAAGACCACTAGTGCAGCATTGTATATATTTCCAGGACAGCAGGTCAGAGTTTTACTAGCAATATAATATGAATGGTATTAATTATAAAAATACTTCAGTTGGCAGTTTTGGCTTGCAGATGTTTCTGAGTTGGTTACCTCAACCATTTCTGGTAAGGAACACAGAATACTGATATCAAAACAAATGCCCAAGTTTAAGCTACACATAAATGTGAGATAACATCTAATCAAAAGTGCTTATTTAAGTTTTTCATTAATATTGTAGTGTCTACCTAGAAAGTTTATCTGCTTCTATCTATTTAATTTGGTAAAGCAATTTTCTCAACAAACAAAAAGCTAATGCTTTTCTTGGGAGAGAGGAAAGGAACCATAGGTTTTAAAAACTTCTTGTCCCTCTGACTTTCTATATCTACCTTGAGATAGACTTCAAGATGACCACACCTTGTCATTGACCTGATTTCAAATAGATTATCCACATGACATCTGCCATATCTTTGGAAAAAAAAACTCCAATGCATTCGAGAAATACCTCAGATCTCCTAACAAATCAGAATTTAAAATTAAAGATGGGATTAAAATGTACAGTTGAAGTTATTACAATCATGAGAAACTCACTTAAACTTTAGGAAGATTTTGTAAATTTCAATCCATCAATTATGAAACCAGCATCACTTCAGTTATCTTAGACTATTCCTCAAGATGTTTCTTGCAATCAATGGCAATACAGAAACTTCAGCTAAAAATTTTGTACAAAACGAGATTTTTTTTTTTGAAGTCAAAAGTTTAGATATGCAAAAAATCCTTACAACCTGACTAATCAAATTTTGGAAAGGTGCACATATATTGCAACTGATAAAAATTAAATTATTATTAGCTAATCCTCTGATAAGTAATTTAGAAAATGAATGATCAATATAATACTGACAAAGTATGAGGAATCAATTCATCGCTAATGGAGAATGCAATTGGTTTTTTTTTTGGAGGATGGAGAGCAAATCACTCGACTGCATTGCTTTTAATGCACTTAAACATCTTTTCACTACCACAGATGTTAATACAATACCTTTTTTAAAAACTCAATGATGGCACTGTCAAACTGAAGTATGAACACCAGGTTTAGTGTAGCTTTTGTTATACCTTTGCGTACACAGAGTGAACAGAATAATTCATCCATTGAAGAAATGCTGAGAGCTATCTATTCTTGTGACGTAGGTCCAGTGGAAACCATTTTCATGCTGTGTTTGTTGCAATAACAAGTATGGTTGATAAACACAGTGTAAGTTGTCCATATTGTTATTTAGTCCTCATGCAGTTTGTTCACATTTTTTCTTAACTTTAAGGATCCATGCAGTTTCTACAGAGAAAGATTACTGTGCTGCTACAAAATAATGCACATCTCCAGCATTCTTGCCATGAATTACAAAAACATTCAAGTGTAACTGCTAAGCAAAACAAAATAGATTATCATAGGCACCATCTTAGGAATTAATTACAAGTAGATAATTCTACACATATCAATCAACATCAAACTGTACAATAAATTAATTTTACATATTCTAAATGTAAGAGACAAGTCAGTATATTTTCTCTGAATGACAAAACTTTACCTATTCTCATGAAACATTATCCATAAAGACCGGGTTTCAGGTTTGAAACGAATAATTATTGTATTTTTCAGTGTATAAGTCTATACCCCCCCCCCAGGAGTCCAGGGTTCAACATATATCAAAATTGACTTATCTACAGATAGAGTAATTAAAATTGCTTTAATGAAAAAAAAAAAACAGCCTGTGTTAATTTTTTTTAAAAAAATGTAAAATTGTTCTTTTGAAAGAGACTTCAGAAATTACTTCCCGGAACATTTGCCAATTGGTTGAACAATTCACCATTAGTATGCTCACTGAAGCATGTAAAATTATTCAATGAATGACAAGCATGCACTCCTACATTCTGTCCATTCTTTTCAATCCTAATTATCTGTAAAAATATCCTCAACAAATCCTCTACTCCATCTCAGAATGCCTCAAAGTAATTCAAGTCATACTTGACAGCTTTTAAGCTGGAAATTAAGTTTGGTGAAGAAAATGGCAGTGTCAGCGAGAAATGTGTCTGAGATTAGCATAAAGCGAGGACACATTATGGACCATGGAGAGAACCAAGGTAGCAAATCATGGGTGCAAAGTTAGATGGATTAACATTAAGGAAAAGTTTGAGGAATGTGCTAACCAAACTTGCCACATGTCATGGGCTTAATACTGTACAGTTGAGACTAAAGGCCAAACTAATCACAACCATTGATCACAGTCTTTAGATTTCTCCCTATTTTCTTTGCTGGTGTACAGTATTAGCCATGGTGGTTTCTCAGAGATGTGTACCATAATATCCAGACAACAGAACAACTGAACATATTGACCTTTTTGACCTTTGTGTTGGCCTGGTTGTGAACCCCAAATGTTGGAAAACTTGAAACTGAGCTGGTTATCAACTTGTGCTATATAAAAAAAAATTACAATTTGAGTGTGTTGTAATACTTCAAAATAAAATGAGTGTTGAAAAAAGATAATCACTGAGTAAACACCAGGCTTTTGATAATGTTTGCAGTTTGTTTCAAGCATCTCTCTGTAATTACAAATATAGTGAAAAACTATTTCAACATCTCATCTATCCATAAGACTGTCCCACAAAACAGCTCATTAATGTTCATGAAACCAAAAGTACTGTAGACAGTGATGCAATGTGAGTGCTGTGAAGAATCTGACATGTTTTCAACCAGTCAGAACAGTCTGACCACAGCTGACCTAGCCTTTATTTTTTTTTGTTACTCCAAATCAACTTATCTATGAACGAAAGAAAAATTAGCCAATTTTACTTATACCACACATCAACTTATTCTCCAAAGTAGTATGGTAAGCCCATCCTACATGCTTAGTTTATCTGAATCTAAGTTAAATCAACCTAATGACAGAGCACTGTCTGCATACAGCAGTTTCAAAAACCCTCTGCAGTACTTCTAGGATCTGTACCAAAGAAGCTGACATTTGTTTTCACATGTAGCACAGTTGTACAAAGATTTTCTTCTTTAAGGTTTGAATGCTGAATGATAATTTGCTGACACTCCTGGCCTAACTCATCATCTGAAATAATATCACATGCACTCATGGTGGAATTACTTTACTGTAAGAGAGTTTGCTGTCTGGTGTCTCACTCCCATCAGACGATGCTGCCTGTAGTGCTGGCAGCGAAAGAAATCTTTACACTCAAAATTTCAATACATCTGTATAAATGAACCAATCATACTAAAAATTTAAAAGCACCCTTAAATTTTGGTATAGTACATCAATTTTATTAATTAAAATTACCACTATTTTGTGACATTATCTCTCTTATAAATATAACGACACACAAAAAGTTGCAGTAGCAACCCCATGCCCTTGAGGCAAAATACAAATTGTGATTACTGTCTTGCAGAGGAGAGGAGGAGAAAAAAAAAAAGAAAAAGGGGAAAAAGTTCCTTCTTCTGAGACCAACTAGAGCATAGCATGGCAGGGCAGGGAAGAACAGAGTCACAGTTTCTAATAAACTTCACTTCCAGCTAATATATACAAAACAAATGTCTCGTGCACACACACACACACATTGTGGATGAGCATATCTGGACCAAATTCCACCCCCCCCAATGAGTTCTCTGATGATAAACATGCCTAAGACAATGATAAAATTAAACAAGGGTTCATGAAACAAAGCCACATCCAATAGCGTATAGTGAAAAATCTTCGAGCTTTCACGCAACAAGATGTCTGGGATAGTTGAGGCAGGTAGGCAGGATAGATGAGTATGCTGGTCAGACTTAGTCATCATCTATGCATATAATATCTTTCTTTGCACCAGGTTTAGGGTTGTCTGATTTTTCAATTTTTACACTGTCACTACTCATATCTGTTTTCTTGGTTAAATCCTCTGCCTGGCCAACAGCTCCTGGAATAACAAAAGAAAACAATAGTCACTAATCTGTAGTTAAACAACACAACTTTGGCAAATTTACTCTAGTAGCTGAATTTTAAAACTTGCTTTGGCTTGAAAATTAAATAACTTAATTATGGAACAAGCATCTATTAAAAAGTCTAAACATGTCCTAATCATCCCTTTTGATTCTAAGTAAGAAACAACAGGTCATATGATCTGAAGTCTGATGAAAGCACATGTTAGTTCACTGACACAATATTGTAAACAAATAGGCCCAAATAATTAGGTTTGGTAAGTTACAGAGTAAAGATTCAGTTAAAAAGTTTTGAAAATCAAAACAAAATGCTTGTTTAAGTATGCCACTCTTAACTACCACTAATATTTAAATAGCCGATTTTTAAATATATGGAAACTCATTAAGAAAACAACTGCAGCAGACATAGCACTGTTATGCAAATATGTATATTTAAAGGTATATAGATGACTTATTATTAGACTTGGATCATGATCTGTTCACAAACCATCCTTCCCTTTAGCCAGAAATTTCCAAAAAAAAAAAAAGGAAAATATTCATTTTAATTGGAGATATGCAAAAACTGGCAAAACCACCAAAAAATCATGTAACTGTACTTATTTCCAAAGAAACAAAATTGCATTCTTAGGTCCTTCATGCAATTTCACTTATAAATATTTACCTCATTAATTTTTCCTGTTTATTTGTATACAGTATTTTCCGGGTTATAAGTCGAATAGGTCAATTTTCCCAGCCTTCGTTCACATATAAGTCGACAGTACTACAGTAATAACGGTATAACATTTCTGTCAGAGTTATAAAACAGAGGCGGTGGATAACGTCAAAGCGAGAGATTTGGGGAAGGAACGAATTTTAGGTGAGAGAAAGAGAATGAAGGTGAAACGAAGAAGCTTCAATCTGTATGGAACACAGTTTGATATAATTTTTGCCTATCAAATAAAAAGTCAAATCATCCAGCTTTTTAACCCCAGTTTGCTTCTTTTTTTCAGTCCACCGTAATTAATTCTTTGTTTTTCACCAATCACAAACACATTCCTCCCTGACGCCATACTGCTGGTCTGCTGCCATGTTTCCACCGTTGTTTTCAGCAAAATTCACCACTTCCAGTTTGCAGTATTTGCTTTCCTTTTCTTTATAGCAGGCATTTTCAAGTAAGGGTTGGTATTTTTTTCAACTTTGGCAAATTGAAGTTCCCCTAACACAATGGTATCTGTGTCCCCTAAGCACTAACAAAAGGGAGGTAACTGAATCTGAATCAGCACACGCGCACGCACACATCCCCCTCCATGGTACTTAAGGGTCCTGTGTTCCCAATATCATGATTTCATCCATATATAAGTTGGAGTGGAGTATAAGTCGATGGTTAGGCCTTTGCAGAAAAAAGTATCAACTCATACACCGAAAAATATGGTACTCGTGTATACTGCTGGTTTCTTTAGTTCTAGAAGACTGGCTAAATTGAGTTTGAAATATAAGAAACAACATTCCTGGCTATTCACCCCCCCAAAAAGAAAATACAAGCAGTTGATCGTCTTACTGGAAGGAACTTCAACCAGTAACAAAATACATAATTATGACAAACACCTTTTCTCATACGTTTTTATCAGATTTCTACAGTCTTACCAAGACTATAAAACTGTATGGATACCAGAATCCATCATTTCACTCCTTAGCACACAGGTCTGTTCAAACATTACCCTCAATGAAACACTTTCTGGATTGTCATCTCACATGAAGACAGGTGAGTGACTAGTTTTGTTATTATCCATAACTGTATTGTTAAAAACCTCCAGCATATAAAATAAATGCCAGACTCCTGCTGTCCCATTAAATCCAGAATGTGATAGAGGTGAGTCAGGGAGAGGGGATGGATGGGATGGGAGGGTGGAGAGAAAAACCGTACCAGCTAAGAAAACTACTGAAGGAGTCAAGCTTCAATAATTAAACCTCCAACTTTCTTTCACTGAACAGTACAATTAAAAATACACAAATGAGTCTAATTTTAAAAGTTTCAACATATTACTAATGTACTTGATAATAAAACAGGACAAATAAAGAAAACAAACCCAAACAACGTTCTGATGGTTAAAAAATTCAGGAGGAAAATAAGCAGCAGACAGGTGAGAAAAAACTTGTGCTTTGAAAATACATTCCACGTTTGTACTTGAAAACCTTAGGAGCTCAGGCAGCTGGATAAGTGGAAAAAAGACTACAGGCACATGATAGCTACTAAGTGGGCAGAGAATAACAATTGAAAAGAATGAATGAATGATATGCTTTAGCTGCAAATCCTAGCCAAGCAACAGAATAGCATGTCAGGATCCAGCTGAAGACAGACTTTCTTTTTGTTAGAAACTAGTTATAATCATGTGCAAAATGGTACAAGTGGTTTTATCATAGTAAGTGTAAAAAAGCTTAGCTTAATAAATAAATATACAGTTTGTTAGAAATCTGACAACTCCTTACCCCATCTCAAGCAATTCTCTAATGGCAATGGATTTGAGAACACAATCTGATATTGCAGGTAATCTACCTCAGTTTGTAGCTACTCCATGTCAGTAATATAGATAATTTGAAAAGAATAAAAATGCTTGCAAACAAAATTAGTTTCATTCTAGCAGCTCTCATTGAACGTTTAAGATTCCAATATCTACCTACCTGCTCATCAGTCCAAGTCATTTTGTTGCAAAGAAGCAAACTTGAAAATGCTCTGTACTTATAATTAGAAACCAAATTCATATGTAAAGGAAAACAATATTCCAGGATTTATTTTTAGGTATTTAAAATCACCACAATGATAATTCTGATGGACGCTGATAATTTACATTTTAAAAGGCGGCATACAGTCAGTCATTTCTGCATATCCTTGAACAACAGGGTGGCCAGGCCTATATGACCAATAATTCCATTAACCTATCCATATATGGAAGGTGTTAATTATTCAATCAGATAAGCATATCTTTCTCCCCAGTTTATAACACCTCAGGGAAATTTTAAAAATACCTTTTCTAGTTCTCTAACTGTTATATCAGTTTCCTCTTTTTCAGTAACATACAATAAAATTAAGTGTGAAGCAGCATTTCTTTTTACTCTGTTATTATTAAAATGCCAATCACAGTTTAATTGTAGGCCAGCTGACCGCCCCTGTGGCCATGCTTGGAACAGGCTAACTATCTGACTAGAAAGGAATCCTCAGCTACAATGAGATTTTAAAAAAATAATGTTAGATTCATTTTAGCAGCAAAATATTCGGCTTGAAGAATTTTAAATACAATTTACTAAAAATAATTTGAGAAATATTTGTAGAAAAGAAAAACTCTTCAGTTAAATATATGCACTATAAAAAGACAGAAATAGACATTTACAGATGGATCACAAAAAAACACCGTTAACCGTAAAGTCAAGCAACAGGGTTATTTTACAATAACACACGTAACCAGGGTAAGAGGCTTTTCACCTGTGATTATGTCTTCCAAAGCAGAGTTTGTACGAAACAGGAACGAGACTCAGTCAACCAGTATTAAATCCCACCCCACCCATCCCCCCCTTTTTTTTCTTCAAAAGACAAAAATGTGTATAGTTTCAGGACAAAATTAAAATAAACCGACTCAAGGGCAATTTAAAGCAAATATGGCATTTCAAGAAATATTAAAGAAAAAAGGTAATAAATAAGAGTCTTGATAATCCAGTGATAGCAATAATTAAGAAAACATTTGAACTTGGCTATAAACAGAGCAAGTTGTGTGTTGTGTGATGTGGCTGATTCACCAGTTCTTTGCAAAGTGGTATTTTCAGAATCTGTTTTTTTGTAACTATACCATGATTTTTTTTAAAAAATACTATTCTTAAAATAAAATAATCTGTTTAAAGACGACACCTGTAAACGAATTAGAGTAACAAAGCCTAGGTCCAATTTTTGGAGCTTCTAAATACACGTTGCTAATGAATGGACTCCAAAATCAATAAAGTGTTTTCTAATTTTATGAAATTGTGCTAAAATTTTCTTAGGATTTAGAAACTACGCAGCATTTATAAAAAATCCCAGAAACACTGAAGTTGTAACAAATTCTTGGTGAGTAGGCAAACGTCTAATCTTGTTTCACAGAAGAACCGAGTGGATGAAAAGTAACAGAAAAATGAGACCAAACCTCAAAAGTTTCTTGTTTTGAGACTGTAATCATAACAAATAGAATGGTAATGTAGAAAAATGATAAATAAACCAAAATTATCTTTAAAAAATAAAAAAAAAAAAGAAAGAAAATGCACATCCAGTTGGAACAAGCTAGCTGAAAATAACTAAGTGCAGTAAGTAGTTACAGTGCCTAGAAAACAACTGATAGCAGTTCCACTGGTTTGCCTATCTACCAATGATCATGTCTAATGTGGAAGGAAAAAAATTTTTAAATCACTATTTAGTGAGGCAGCACCAGACTGCTACAGTTAAGGGCCTCTGTCTGGCACTCTTCCCTAGCATGGTTTCTCCTCTTGTTCCTCAGCCAGCCAGCCAGCCAAGTGGGTTGCCTCCCAAATCTAGCATACAACTAACAGCCTTTGCTTGATTTAGGAAACACAAACCAAGGATGTTTCCTGGCAGGATGCCTTACATGCTGGTGTTGGCAAACAGGTTTGGAAAAGAAATTTATTTGATAATCTCATAAATCAGAGAGGAAAATTGTAAGGTCATATACTTGCATAGCCAAAACCTTTTACTTAAAACATCAACAATTCTGAGTGTATTCATGCATTTGGTTGGCAAGTGGTGCACAAGAGGCACAAAGCTTTGTTTTCAAGTGTTTCAGCATGAAATTCATGTCTGTTCCAGCTCAGCTATGCAACATAAATGATGAATCTGATCAGTGTATTAATTCATAGCTTAGAGTTAACAGATCAGTAGCCTGAAGCAAACTAGACCCTCTAGTCAAACTATTGGTCACAAACTAGTGTCTAACTGCTGTCATCAGCTGTCTATGGTCCAGATACAAGAAACCAATGTTGTTGCATATCACCCTTGATCTGGATGTCCCAAGATGACAACACCCTATTGAACGATCTTTTTATTAGCACAGTTAACCTCAGATGGATAATCCAGACCAAAGCAAGCAGAAATCTCTTTAATTAGCTTCTGGGAAATTATCATCCTTGACAACCTGTTAAGAGAGAGACACGACTGGATGAATGACATAATTATCAGTTTTTGGGCCACTGGATGGAATTTGAGGACATTAAAGGCCAAAGCCTACAATCAGAACTATTTCTCCCAAAGATGATTTTCAGAGAGATCTGATCTTTAAAGGTCAAGAGTTACATCCCTAAGATTGCCAGATGGGTCTGGTTGAAGTGGCAGGCACATTAAATGCAAAATACTGCCAAGAAAACATAGCAACCCAGTTATCTCTCATTTTAAACATACTTTCTATGAGCCCAATTTTCGTGGACAGAAATACTACATTCAAGAAAGCAGCAACAGTAGTTCAGCAATTCCTAAAACCAAATGCTACTAACATCACATCCTGACCTATGATAAGCTCAGATTTCAACCTAATTAAGCATACAGTATAATTCCTGTAATCCAGCAGGTTACCAGACCTCACAAGTGCCAAATTAGGTAATGTGCTGGTTTATATCCACATTGTTAAATAACACTGGACAAGAAAACGAAACTTTGTCTGCCACTGAGCAAAATGTGGGTGATCTTACCTAAATTTTGGGTGGTGATTTCAAATCTGAAGTCAGAATTTGTCTAGGACGTCAGGTTTTTGAGATATGCATAAGGAGGAATTTCACCACTAACACTATATTATACGACTTATGTATACGAACTATTCAAATGTCTAATGTGAAACATATTTGCCATGATCAGACAAGATACGTAAGAAAGACTGATAAAAGCAGTATGGAAGATATGGAACACTTAACTTACATAGTAGGTACATTCCATCCATCATTGACATCCCTTGATCGATTGGAAAAAAATCAAGACGCGAATGTAGAAAGTGCATCTTTAGAGACATCCTGGCCCCTATTCGCTGGTATGCCATTAGCAATGTTTTCTACATACTCAGCATAGTGCTCAGCTCTATATTTGCCAAGAAAGTTCTGTACAACTAAAATAAATGCTTCCCATGCTACAGACTCCAGTGGGTTCGGCTTATTTTTTAAACTAGTCATCATGCATGAGTTCTCAAATTTCAGGACCCACAAAAATTCCTTTTGATTTTAGCTTCACTTTTGTCAGCACCAAACTTCTCTCTTAGGTACTTGAAGCCATCACCATCTTTATCCATGGCTTTGACAAAGTTTTTCATAAGGCCGAGTTTGATATGAAGTGGCGGAAGGTAGACATTCTGAGGGTCTACCAATGGCATATGTTGCACATTGTACTTGCCAACTATAAGTTCCTGTCGCTTAGGCCAGTCTTTTCGAGTGTAATGGTTGGCATCATCACAGCTGTTCCAAAGTCACAAGAAAAACTTGCTTTTTGTGTACCCTAGCTGCAATCCAAAGAGAGAAATAACTTTGAGATCACCACAAATTTTCCATTTGTGATCCGAATAACTCATCACTTTCAAAAGGAGTTCCATCGACTCATATGTCTCTTTCAAGCCAACTGCATGAGCTATAAGGAACCAAAGGTTTTTGGTTACTAGGATGTAACAACACAGCTTTAAGGCTTAGTTTGCTAGAGTCTATGAATAACCTCCATTCATCAGTCACATGTTTATATCCCAGTTTACCCTTGAGACCATTTACATCAATACAGAAACAAATATCATTTTCTATTCGAAAAAAAGCAGCCAGGTTTGTGTGACGATCACGGAAATGGGAAATGTTCGTACCTCTCTGTAAAAGATTCCATTCCTTCAGTCTAGAGCCTAACACTTCAGCCTTCTCCTTTGACAGTGACAAATCTCTCACCAAATCATTGAGCTCTTTTTGATTTAGCAAGTGCGTCTTTTCTTCATCCAATGCAGGTTCATATGGCTCATCCTGAGCAGTATCATCGCACTTGACATCTGAACTTTCATCACTTTCTAGGGAAGGAGCTGCTGGAGGAAGCGGAACAGGATTTTCCATGTCATGGGGTACCGGTTTCAAGGCAGTGGTATATACAATTTTTGCCATAACTAAAAAACATGATGTCCTAGAGCAAAACAGTTTTCAGATTTGAAATCAGCATGTGAAATACTACAAAGCATGATAGTGTTCCGGTGGCAAAATCATTGTTGTCCAGTGTAATAGGCATAATTTACTTATTATAATAATAGTGTATGTAATAAACAATAGTGTAATAAAAACTCACCTAAATTAAGTGAAGTATGAACAGTAGTGTGCATGACAGACAGCAGCTTTCCTTGTGTACAACAGTGGTAGGACTAAACACCATATAGCTGTACTTTAGTGCTAATGCTAATAAAACTCTCTTCCTTTTCACTCCACGGATAGTTAAAGAGCTATTTTTTAACATTACAAAATAATTCAAAGAAATCAATATAAAAAGTTTTCACAGAGCATTAAATATCCAAACACACATTGGCAAGTGCAGGAAGGTAACTGGTCCAGTGCTGCATAGCAGTGATAGATTACACTAGTTCAACCTGGTGCTGGATCACAGTTTGTCAGATTAAATGAATTCACTGTATTTGAAACCACCTGGATTACAGTGAGACAGGTGTGCAAAATCAAGCAGAACATGGCTAAGCAATCAAGGAAGAAAGGGCACAATTTCCTGAAATTTAGATCCAGCATCTTGTAAAATCTGAGATTGTTGTATGAAGCAATGGTCCATCAGTAACTCATTTTAACTCCACTGTATGATTTAAATGACTATGAACATTGTGTGTGTATTTTTTGGGGGATTAAAAAAAAAAAAAAAGGAACATAAGCCAAGCTTGTTTACTGTGCAGTCAACGCAATTGGTTGGTTCTTAATTTCTGCAAAAAACAAAGTGAGTTGCCTTATCTGTGTTTATTTCATGATTTAATGACCGGTAGCTTTACGATGGTACAGTGGCGGTCTGGCTGCCTGGTACAACGGATTTGTAGACAGGTGTTCAAGAAAATGTAAGTATTGGTAAAGTCCCCCCCCCAACAACATTCATAATTAAAACACAATTCAGAGCCACTGCTACCATTAGTCACTTTACCATATGGACCAGTTTGTTCAGCAAGTGCTTCAATCACACAGTGGGTTAGGGTGCAGCCACAATTTTATCAAGAAAACATTTTCCAAAACTGACCACTGCAATCAGCGAACAATTATGCACAGCCATGCTCAAGTATATATATATATGTGTGTGTACACTGCAAACAAACAAACAAAAACTAGGCATGAATCACAACACATTCACTGTGTTTGTGTAAATATGAAAGTTTTTTTTCTCTTTCACCTTCTCCATGATCTTCATCAACCTTCCGTGGCTAATTGGAAAAAAACAAACAAACAGTTTTGTTAATGCAATTTACTTCTGAAAGATTTTACCATTTTTCTACTTCCTGGACTTGTGTAGTTTTAAAAATTAAAGCAACAAAAGTTTCTCTCTCAAACATCAGTTGTAGAAACTAGATTAGGCAAAGCCGCTTCAAGCTGTGCTATGGGACTAACAAATTTTTAAAAAGAAAACGTAGAATGATCATACACCAGTTGGAGTACAGAAATAAAGCTCTTGAAATACATGAATAGATCAATAGTTTTGTAATGAGGTAATATGTAGGTGAAATGATGCTTGTTAACAAGTACAAAAAAGAAAGGCAGATTACTAATTGAATGTGCTAAGTACGCTAATAAACAATTCACCTGTTCACGTGCAGGATGGATAAACAGACTTCTTTCTCTTCAGAAAAAAATTACCATGATAAAAAAATATTCAGTAAAAGCGTTATTTTAAAAATACAAATCAAGAGTAATTCAGTAAAAAGAAGCAATTTTGTCTATAGCCAAGTCCAAATAATAGGTTTGATCGATGATAAAACCACTACTGCCACAGTGTTGGTAGTTAGTCAGAGGTCTGACATAGTCACAAGAAACAAAGCCATAACAGTAAGCTGTCAGCTGGATCCTTTTCTGTATCTCAAAATTCTTTTTTGAAAGCAATTTAAAAGAAATTCATATTAAATTTATACAGATGTTACTACAAGTATTAGTAACAGAAAAAGATTTTAAATAATAAGAAAGAAAACAAACAAAAGAAAAAAAGTAAAACACCAAATTTACTGACAACAATTATTTTGTCTGCATGGTTTCCAAACTGACCTGAGCGATTTGTCAGCCATACAGGTGGAAACCAACCAATCAATCATCTGTTACCATGGCGAGGAGGAAGAATCTGGGGGCAAAAGGTGGATAGTATATCATACTGGAAAGTAACAGACAAGGCAGCAAGTTTTCAGATGATGTTCTTTGCAGTACAATTATGTCAAACAAGTGTGCACGTATGTATGTATCTATCTATATGGAATAATGCAGGGGAGAAATGCTAGGAGATAAATCCTGTCTGAAGTATACAGTAAGGCTAAAAGTTAAGTATTTGTATCTTATTTTAAAATAGTCTCTAATCATCTATTATCCTTCTCTTCACCAGGCTTCAAAACAGAAACTAAATAAACAGTGTCTGACAAAACCCACTAGATCAATCAAGAGGTGCAGTACCTATTTTGATCACTGTCGACTGACAAGTTTCAAGATAGATTTCCATTAAAGCACAACAATTTCTGGTGGATTTATTGAAATAACTGAAGGTAGGTAAAAGTAGATCTGAAGTAAATGGCCTGTTTCCAGAGAATTATGATGTTATCAAGTCATACTCACTAAATACTGTATCTTTACCAGTTGCCTTGAATACACAGAAATATAAGTACTTAGTTGGGATTTTTGTAAAAATCAGATTATATGGGTTGAAAGCTTTTCTGTCCCCCTGTAACTAACTAAATACCACCAGGATTTTTGTACTTGTTGTAGATGTAAACATCTGATTTAAGACAAAACCAAAATTTAAAATAGGCTGGCAGAATCTACTTACAACAATCTGGATTTTGACTGCCCAAAATATCGGACATTTTGAAACACCAGAACCCCATGAATATATTAACGACAGTTAGATAAAACTTGGCTGGATACCATCATACCGATGCTATTTCAGCCAAGTTTCATTTGAATGTCCCTAGTATATATTACCCATCTTTTCCACAAAGGACAGACCTGCCTTATAGCACAGAGATAGTTCCAGAGCTATGACATTTCAGTTACTGTACTCCGCACACAAGTTAGGGTTTTACAGTGAATGGCAGCAAAAACCAGCTGGGAGATGTTGTAGATGCTCTCAGCCTATCTGTTATTTTTCTCTGGATTTCAAACTAGAAGTATCCATTCTCTTTTGGCATAATCCAGGTTTAGTGAAGTTTTAAATATCATCATCAAAATTATAATGAATAAACAAGTTTAAAATTTTACATTTAACCATAAGAGCAAATCCAGAGTCAGTCAGTCTGTTTCCATACCTGAACATGATAGTCTAGAATTATTCAAATGTTTATTAATATAAACAATATAATTTTAAAATTTTATAACCAACATCAAATTTTGTTAACTATATGATTATTTGGCACAAAAAGAAGTACAATAATTACTTTTCAAAATTCCTTAAAAACTTATCCATCTCCATGTTCAGGGAGATAATAAAGCCTAAGCTCGGTGATGAGCAGATGTCTATTGCTGAATGCTTCTTCAGTCTAAACTACGGTACATCAAAGACAAAAAACAAAAAAACAAAACTACTAATGAAACTGGTTCACTGGCTAATATTAGCAAAATGCAAACATGTTCTTTACAAATTTAGAAAAAAATGTTCACCACAAAACTACAGCACTGACTTGACAATCACATAGCTAGCAGCACAAACAATACTGTCTACTGCAGTATCAGCTACAGACTAAAAGACACAGGTGTCAGGGAAGGTTCTGTCGGTAGGTAGGTAGGCAGACTGAAAGCCAAAACTAAAGATACAGCAGCAGGCAGGCCATCACAAAAGAAGCCAAAGACAACTACTGTTGTGCCAAAAAACATCACTCAGTTAAAATGTGCTGAAAGGATAACAGAAACAAAACTGCAATGAGAACTATTAAGGGAAAAGTGTAAGATGGCATTTAAAATATTTTTCACCTGAAAGAAATAACTAAGAAAATGTTTGATTACAAATAAAAGCAAGTGTTCCTCAGTTCGTACACTGTACAAGTATCAAATATGTGATTATTATATATTGGTAATGTCCAATGGTACTTAATAAAACTGATATCTGGTTGAACTAGTCAATTAGTACAATGTTTCATCTTATTGACTTAATGCTATGCTCCTTTAAACAAGACTGGCAACTAAGTAATTTTAAAATTGATAAAAGCTGCTTCTTTTTGTTTTTCTTTACTGAATTTTTTTAAGAAGTTAAAATATACTCTGGATTTACGCTATTTTTATCAGTAATTATATTTTCTTCTTCAAATCAACAAACACTGAAATTACGGAGTTTGTAGACATTAATTCTAGCTTTGTATTAAATAACTTCATTTCCTAGTGTTTTTTTTTTTTAGAATTATAAAATTTGTGTATATGTAGTTTAATTATTATTACCTGTCAGTTAATGGATGTGAGAGAAGAATTTTAGCCATTTTATTTGAAATGTAATGAATGAGATTACCATAAATATTACAAACCTTACTCTAAATTGTGTTTCTGACTGTACTTATGGGTCACTATATTACTGTAGTGAATGGAAATTTAAAAAGAGTATTTACTAATTTTTCCTACAAATATGTAGACCACCTTTTCCCTCCTAGTATTTCTTTACAACAGCTTCTGCCCTTAGACATGATAAAAACGTCGTCTCATCACACACCCCTACTGCAGGTGGCGAGATTTTAACCCCAACCATGCCATCCAAACCAGAATCATTTTTTATACCATCAAAAGATGGTCATGCATTAGTAGTCTTTAGCATTGGCACCGATTGAATAGAAGTTCGTACGCCACACAAAGTAGCTCTTATGGCTTGTTGCCAAAGTGACTCTCAAGCAAAATCTTTTCTTTAGCATCTTTTTAAAGCAAACTTATGACTACACTAACATTCCAAGGCAAACAGTGGGCCTGCAAGAAGAATGAAAAAATAAATATGCTTTGTATCAATACTATTTATAATCTCTTAATGGCTGACACTAAATCACCCATGACCAGGTGACTACTCAAATCATAATTCTCAAGCATTTCTTTATAAACCTAAAGTAATTTCCTCCCTGATATATCTCCATGAAAGTAATACAGGAGAACTACAGCAATCTGTTATATAAAAATAAATATTTATTAAAAGTAAACAAAATATTCTAATTTTTTTTTTGTTTTGCACGACTTTTGTATAGAAATATCTTGAAAAATAAAATTAAAAGAATTTTTTTTTTTTTTTTTACACATTCTATTATACAAGTTTGTATGTAGATTTTAAAAAAAAAATCTGGTTTTATTATTACCTTAGGTATCTTATTTAACAATATTATTTTGTTTATTTAACTCACACCAACAAACACCATTTTGTATGTAGCAAAGCACGGCTTGACTGGGATGGATGGATGGATGGGAGGGAGGCATGTGGCACGCACATGCTAAACAAGCATGCTTTAAACCTACAGCTAATTTAAACAGCTGTCATCATGCAAATAAAATGGCTACATCAAAAACCTCCTCCAATGTTCTCAGGTAATTTAACAAAGCTCACCTGTAAAACAGGAGGGGGTTCTTATAAAAGGTGCCAGATACACATACATCTTCAGTGTTTATAAACTGATCTTGTTTGTTAGCACTAAAGAGCCATGCACAAACAAACACTTTCAGCTTGTTGCTTTTACTCTAAGTTTCAAGTAACTGTGATACTAATCGGCTGTGTCCTAGACAGCAGCAGTCAAAAGCTGAACTTGCCCAGATGTTTTTCTTCTCTTCCTCCTGAAAGAGGCAGGAGTCTCTCACAGTTCCAGAGACAGACAGTAGTAGTACACAAACTGGTGTTTGTTGTTTGTGTTCCCCTACAGCTAGCTTAGAGTAAAGATTAATTTCAATGATATAGCTTCAGACTAAAAAGTACATCTGAATTCTGAAAAAAAAAAACACAAGATCTAAGCAAAATAATTTGTGGAATTTGTATTTAATTGCACTCTAAATAGTTTATATTCCTTTGTACAATATAATAGTTCAGTATCAGCATTATAAACAGAGAGAAGCTATAAGTAAAAATGATCACACCGTTTAATAATTAGTTTTCTTTTCATTCTAAATCAAATTATTTCTTTTTGTAATCAATATGGCATTTCAAGAGTATCCTCACATTGACTAACTGCATGTTATTTCTTCCACTGAAATACAACTGGCAGAAACATCATTAGCTTATAGTTTTAAACTAAAGAAAGTTTTGGTGAAAGAGAATTACCCAATTTTAAAAATTAAAATGTTTTTCTATATTTTAATCCGTCCTAAACAAAAGATTAATTTTCCTAGAGAATGAAATTTAAAATAAAGATCTTAAACCTATGATAAACTTCATGACCAGTTTTATTTGTTTTTTGCATACGCACACAATTTGTTTCACTGTGACAAGGTTTTATGATGGTTAAAATAAGATGTTTAAGTCTGCTGACTTACAAGCCATCCTAAACATTAAACAGTACTCAGAAGTTTGTGCTAAACTTATTATTTTCTTATTAATAACAATGCGCTCTTATGTTCACAATTGCTATGGTGAAGAATTTCTAATCAAATTTACATGTTGTCATGACAACAACCTGTTTTGTCACAACAAGCATCATAAATTCATTTAGAAAACTAACTGTTCAAACACATTTAGCATACCTCTAACACTAGCCACTTGGTCAGCAAGATAATGGAAGCAAAATAACTGTGGTCAACATCAGGCAAAGGAGTCAATTCAGTTGGTTCATGCAAAAATAGCAAGGAGACAAGACAAGCTACATACTTGTTTTCAGGAAGTTCTCCAGACTCGTTGTTCTGGGTAGGTGTTCAGGTTTAATATGTGGCCATGAGAAGGGGTCACTTGCAGATAAGAAAGGGTGTGGCTGGTCAAAAGGTGCTGTACCCCCAACAAAACAAAACAAGATCAATTGATCGGTGAAGAAATGAATGAATGCCTACATGCCTATGTGCGAGCGTGTGTAATGTGCGCGCACACCAACTACTGTATGTACACCTTCACAAAGTTTCTTTTTTAAGATAGTAACAAGAAAAAAGATTCTAGTCAGGGTTACTGGTTCAGATAAAGCAAGCAGAGCATGCACTAGTGGTTACACCGAGTAAAGAAAACAGCAGGCTAGTCCACAACCGTGATAATGCCAACCGACCCAAACTATGTTCATAAACTCATCTTTACTGCCACACTTTTTTTTAAAAATCAAAGCAAAGATCAAACAACAAATGGTGGTGTTAAAAACAAGTTTAAAAATAAAATAAATGCGAGATCATGTGAAAACTAGGAAGCTTCTTGACAAAAATTGAACTCTCAGAGACTCAAGAGCACCACCATCAACAAAAACATAATGATGAATGGAATACAAACAAACAACACTGGACATACCAAAACATTTACTCACTCAAACAACAATGGATCCAGTCTGCACACTTACTGCACTTTTTTCAATGGATTACAGAGGCTATCTCCTAGTACAAATAAGCAACTGGATTAGATTCAAAATGAAGCAGCACATTTCTAAGCTTTATAAAAGTAAAATAGAAAGAGCTTAGCAAAGTGGACTCAAGACATGCAGATAACCCAACATCATGCAACTGTGTTACATGCACAGTCATACACACAATCAATCATCACATTATTTTCTCGTCCACAATAGATAATAGATGTAAAATAAAGATTCCATTTTACTATACATATTCAGGAAAATTGAACAAATTCACACTTGACAAACGTCACTGCAGAAAATACTGGAAACACACACGCAGCCCTACAATAGTAACCTACACTGAAGTGTTCTCTTAGGTATTAACAGAGTGGAGAGAAACAAAAGTGCAACAATATTCGTTTAAATCTAGCTTCTGTTGAAGTAATCATAGCAAATGAAATCGAGCTGACTTTAATGACAACACATACAGACTACTGTTGTTCGCAGTGGTCAGCCGGCACAGATGGAATGTTTGTTTGTATTTTTTTCAGAGAACAAAGGTAGGCACTTTCATTTCTAACCACTTGCTTTGGACCTGCACTCTCCTGAATACACCTGACTAATACTCACCGAAAGTCACTTAATTCAGTATATGACAAATTTACAGAAAAGTTTAAAAATCTACCAACAAATTCGGAGATCTGAAAAAAAGGTCTCTAATTATTTCTATTTGAAACATGGCAGCAGAGGAAAGAGAATGTCTGCTGTACATACATCAAAATGTCATTGTCTGCTGTAAATAAAATAATGTTGATTTTTCTTTTAAAAAAATAATCTCATTAATGACTGAGAAAGTTTCTATCATGCATCAAGAAAAATAGTAGCTAAATGCTATAGTACAATATATAGTAAATATAAAACAAATCAAGTATTAATCTTATTAGTTTTGAAATAAAATTTGTTCAGTTGATTATTTTAGAAATAGATTTTCTACTTATCAAGTTAAATAATGTTCCAAAATAGTTGAAGTCTCTCACCTGAAGCCCAGCTTAATAAAGCTGTTAAAAAAATCAATGATCATTAAAATATTTTAAAAGCAAACAAACAAAAATAGTGAACAAAACTGGTAACTTATACCAGCTGAGTCTGGACACCAATGTTTATTAATATAGTAGTAGTTTGTTTTCCTTGCATTCTCTCTCTTTCTTGAGCCAGCTACCCGACAACGAACTAAAATTCTCAAAGTTAGTAAATGTATAAGAATTGTTTGGATTCATTATTTATGTTAAGAAAGGAAACTTTGGAGCTAAAGTTTATGGAACTAAATCTTAATCATGATTCTAATGTAAAAACAAGCTACAGTACACCAGAGATGAAATGGAGAAAGTTAATCTGATTTTATTTTTCCATTTAATAAAAACAAACTACATATTTGAAAGAACTCAATGCACTCAACTAGCAGGATGAATTCTCATCTCATTGGTCTTGTAAACCAGAACAAACATTTACAGCTCACCAAGGTTACAATTTTCCAAAGAGATCATAGAAACCATAAACATGATCATCACAATTCAAAGAGGAACACACCCTCAACAAAGTATTGTTGTTGAAAGCAAACAAAGCCTTGTATTTGTAGCTTTAATACAGGGCCCAATAACTTGGAGGAAAGCACATTCCTAACCAACAACTGCTCTTGAAGACAGGGTGCCTTCAATCATGGTATTTTACTAAATTCCTTTTCCATTCATTTGTATTTCCACATAAGCTAAAGTCAAACATCAACAGAAATGGCACTCCACAAAAGTGATTTTCCTATGTCTAACATTCTCCAAAAATATGGCTCAACTACTCTAAAAATGTGAAGGGCTAAATATTTAGCTTGAACTAAGAGACTATTTGATTCTTTACCTTCATTATGAAGAACATTCAAAACTCAATGCATCTTCAAATATATTCAAACAGGGCTCTAGACTATATAAACAGCAGACCATTTATAGTTATGATCTACAATTGTAAAATAAGGAATACATTATATAGCATAGATTCCATTCTTTTGTTTGAGGGCTATATGAGTGGTAGTGACTCAATTCTTTAGATCATCAGGTTAACTTAGAGAAAATTTATTTTTAATTCAATTAAATTTTTTTGTCTTGTTTGGACAAGAACTGATGTTATTTATTTAAATAAGCAGAGAGAGAAAGAAAAATACCAAAGTATCTAATAGTTAACTCAACTTATGAAGAAGTCTGTCCATGTTATTCAGTAAAGAGCAATCTTGTAACAATAAAATCCTTCCACGATCTAACACATTTTCATTAAAATATATTTCTTCTTAAAGGACAATATGCTGGAAAGTGTCTCTCGTTCAATGGTACACAGTACTTTCATATTTAAATAAAGTTAACAAATGCAATACACACGTGAAAATAAAATTAATTCTAATTTAGTTTTCAAAGAACTAATTATATTTCTAAAATAGTTATATGGACTAGATGACCAAATATCACAGTCATATTTCGTCTCAATTTTGAAGCAAATAAGAAACTTTTCAGTGTCTCCAAATCATCATTCAAAATCTCAGTGAAGCTGAACTTCATCTTCAGATGATCATCATCTCAGGTCGAGTGGTTGACCATTTTGTTTTTCTCTCTTTTCTGTCCTGGGATATTTTTTACAAGGAATGTGGCAAACGTCTTATCGGGAAAATAAAGTTCATCACCACCAGAGCAAATGCATGAAGCCAACTTTTTAAAAAAAAAAAAAATTCTCATTTTTGTTAAGCCAGCGTTTTATTTTTAATTATTTTATATGATATATGAAAACTAAAGGGTCACCTAAAAATGCAGTTCAATGCTGGTGGGAATTTTTTTCTTTTTAAATGACTTTTAGCTCATTGTGCTGATTCTAGAGCCCTGCTACATGCTGGGACTTATATTACTGTTATCAGAGCCAATAAAACATTGATACTAGCATTTATTTACAAAAAAGAATTCCAGAAAGGCAGAAAATTAAACCTGATTTTGTCTAACACTTATGTATACTATCATTAATTACAAAAACCTTAAGTCACTCACTCTCTCTATATATAGTTTTCACTTAAACCAAAATCAATGCCAGGAAATATTAATGATCTGTAATCTGCCTGCATTGCTAATTCAAGTTTTTTTCACCATTCAAAATAGTGTTATCAGCTAAAATGTATTACGATATTTCTGTTACATATTCTCATTTACCTTTGAAAATTAAGTTATCTAAACATTTGGAATCTTAAGCAACAATAATAATGTTTCTATTTTTTTAAATTTTCACATCAAGGAAAATCCACAAGTTATACGACTCTTACCACTGCTTGGTGTCTGCCAATTAAAATGGACCTCCCACTTATTATTCATGCAATGTCCATCAGATATATAAAATTACTGACAAACAATTCACGCCATGGCCCTTAGTTCTTATTTGGTTCATAAGGAAGAAATGTCTGAACTTAAATAAGGTGTGTTTGTTGGATAGTCATTTGGCAGGAACTTGATTGTAGACTATCTGATTAAAAATCAAAGGTTACCACATTCTGAATCTGTGATATAACTGAAAAAAAAATTTCTCTGATGTGAGAAATTGCAAACAACAAATGGTGAGGATATTGATAGGGTTGGTAAGAATGATTGCACAGCTGAATAAAGTAGCAAATGACAGATTTCATGATCAATGAACCGGGCAAGATATCCATTTTGACAAGAACCATGCAGAGAATAGCAGAAAATGGGACTTGGCAGCCAGTATTCTCTATCTGCAAACAACTTTTTGACGTAAACAGAAAGGTTCATCTCCAGGTATAAAATCATCAAGATTAAACCAATGGTTGAGAGTTTTGTACAGATGGGAAATTAAAAGTTTTATTCCAGTCCCATAAACTTTCATTGTTGTTTCCAACATGCAATTCACTATAAGTGAAGTAACATTAGTAGGTAATACATGCACAGACCAATCTGTGGTTCCTCTAATGGGTCAATTTTCATCCATCAATGTTGGATCATCATCTCTACTCCAAAGGCAATTAAGATAGCAATGCAAATTCCAGTCAAGGTTGTATAGTTCATGACTGGTTTTCATCACATTATATAAATCTCTAAGAATTTCAATGGTTGGTATGATTTCCAGATTTCAGCCTCCTTTGTCGATCTGTTAGATAGAGCTCACATTCCACTACTGTGAACTTTAAGCTTTGAAGACTATAATGCTCCAGAAATTGTACATCAACAAGAAACTTGTAATGATTGGCTAATACAATATTGGATTTCAGGGAGATTCTAATTTTTTGGTTAATCAATGTTGATAGTATCATGCTAACTCCCAGAAATTCAACTACTCAAGGTGGCTGTAATTACATGATTGCTGACACACTAATAAAATATAACTACAATCTAGAGATTTATCGAGCTCTGTATTGCTTACAGGCAAACAAAAGGCAACCAACAATTCTACAGGTCGTTTATCTTAATTACTAGAAAGTAAAAACATTAACGCTCACCTGTGGGTGGAGCTGGTGATCTATGAGTAGGTGTTGGCTGTGGCTGAGTCACAGGTATTCTTAAGCCTTGTGCAGGAACTGAGGCTGAAAATAAGATTAGTTTTTAATTTTTTTGTCCTAAACAAATCCTTTAAGTCTTTTGTAACTGTCATGTTAATAAAATTAAAAAAAAAATAATTAACCATACATGTCTAGTATGCCATTTAAAAATTTGTATACTACTACTATTCAAAATAACAAAATCAGTTAATAAATTCAAAGGAGTTGTGTCTAGTCTGGTTCCTAGCTTCTTACAATATGATATGATATCAGTAATAGTCCTTTCAGGTACCAAACAAGCTTTCTGTGTGAATAAGTGGCAACCAAGTGCACATACACCTGGCCACTAAGGAATAACCACGTACCTTGAGAATATGCAGCCTGTGGAAGAAGGCCAAACTGGGGTCTGAATGTTGGTACACTGGCTGTGTAAGGAACTGAAAAATTAGGGTTGTTCAGGAATGGTGTTGTCTGCGGTGATGACTGGCTAGCATTTGCTACAACCAGAGTGGGTGTTGGTGCTGGACTCTGCGGGGGGATGGTTGCTGGTGCTGTAGGTGGCACTGGTGGGGGTGCTGTAGTCATTGTCTGGCCAGGGTTAACCAGCCTATTAAGAATGTTCCGCTCCGACATCTGTAATCGTTGTGTCACTGGTGGAATGCGAGCAAGCGTTGCAGGCAAACGGCTCACATCTTGTTTCATATCACTTAAAAGTTCTTCAAGCTGGTTTAAAACTTAAAACAAAAGAAAGAACACACCAACAATATTTGTTACCTTTTTTTTTTTTGTCTGAAAAAATTTCCTCCCATAAACATTTAATGTTTAAGTCTTAAGCAATGATTAGACTAATGTGCCACTAGGAACTAAAAGGAAAACCCAACTTTCACTGATACCACCTCTGCTACACACTTCACCATGATTCTGTAACTACAAGGACAGCCGTACAAAGCATAAAAATGAAAACTACTCAAAGGTAAAACCGTGCTCACCTTTGTGCAAGACAGCATTGGCAGGTTTGTTGCCAGCGAGAGATTCTTTGGATAAGTGTTGGTGACTCTCAGCCAAACATTCCAGCTCTGCAAACCTACAAAGATTACCATGGCAATCAACTTGAGGGGGGGTGACGGTGCTAAAGCTAATCCAATAATGATATTTCCTTCCTTATTGGGCATTGCAAAAAGATTTTTTTAAAAAAACTTTCCATATCTTGTTAATATATACTTACATTTTTTTTTGCTTCTACACTTTACCTAGAAAGTTGCAATCTTAATCAAGAGTGAAAGTTTTTCACTTTTTTCAGTCTATACTTTTTTCTCAGTTCTTATTCAAAGGTAAACTATTGTTGGCAGTTTTCACCTCAGATCAAGAAAGCAACTAGAGAGGATCAATTCATTACAGGTTGCTAGTGAAATGAGGCATATTTCTAAACAGCAGCAAAACTACACAAGTCAGATCTTTCATCCTACACTTTCTAGTGCATGTACACTGTACAATGCCCAATAAGGCTGAGAACAATAAATACATGTTATCAAAAATTACATTACAAAAGTGTTATATGCTTATTACTTACCTTGCATTTAAAGCCATTGCTGGATGGTTTGGATCTTGGGTCAAGTTCAGATAAGCTGCCCTGCGTAGCTGCTCCTCTATCACCAGAGCCTGCTCCAAAAGCTGAGCAAAGAGATGCATTCAGTAAGATTAATACACAGTACCTTTGACCACTTTTAATGACATGCAAACATTATATTGTGTAGTAGATAACACTTCGAAAGTATTTCCATGCTATGGAATGGCTGCATATTTCAAATTATTAAATATGGAATTACTACCCATAAGAGCAAGAAACTTTCTCTAACCCTAAAATGGATAGTTTGCTGACACCAGGCTTAAAGCAAAGCACTCTTATGCTTCTGTCTGAACAACTTTGTTTATGGATTTTGCACATCTAACCTAATACTGAATATTTCTTGTTTACTTTATTTTACCCAGAACTGGTCCATTAAATTAAACACAATAATCTTCTTCTTCACATTTACTTTGCTTAAGACAAGACTGCACAGCAGGACTGAATCAGAAGCAAATAAATATTTTTTTAAAGCTACAGTTTTCATTTCTTGAACACAAGTATTTGCTAGTATCATCATCATCATCGTATGTATTCTTGCAGTTTTAATCCCAAAACTCCTGTCAAAATATTGAGGTAGTTGGTCTAGACAAGACTGGAATTAACACGAACCTACCTTAAACCTTCGAGCCAGAAACTTGTTCTTGATTTCTAAAAAGTTTCCTTTGCCCTGCTCGCTCTGAAATGGTTCGTTAATGATCTGAAAACGGGCATCATTCTGGATGTCCTGCCACCTGCCATAGCCATGTCAGAGGATAGTCAAGGACAAGCTTGCTACAGTAAACAGCAAATTCAGAAATGACAGAGCTTGTACTCATACCCAAAACCTATCTTAGAAAAAAAAAACACAGCTTTGATAAGTTCACACACATAATAGATTTTTAAAAAGATACGTAACAATCCCAGCTAAAAGCCAGTAGTCATGTCTTCTGTGCCACACCTCATGTTCTTTCCCTGGCTGGAGAGCTCTCTGTTCATTCTGCCACAAGGTGTGTAACTCAGTAAAACCTCCATCAGCAATGTTGAACATGAACTTCTGGCTTTGTTCTTCTTTCTTCTCTTCAGGCTTCTTCAGTCCTTCTGATTCTTGTTCATCTATGTCAATAATAATAAAAAATGTACTTTTTTTTTTCTATTTAAAAAATTCACAGTACTGTAAAAGAATTTTAGCCAAAACAAAAATTTGTAAAAATGCTAAATAAATTTTAAAATAAAATCTTATTCACATTTCCACCAAATATATATATATAGTTAAAGCAAAAACAAACTTATGATCTGTTTGCTAAACATATACAATTTTTTTAATGTAGGTGAAGTTGTATGAAAGAATTTGAAACAATCACTTTTCTCTGAAGTATTAACCATAAAGCTCCTTAAAGTAAATATTTACTTTCTTTGTTTTCTTCTTTTGATTCTTCAGCATCCATTTTTTCCTCATTTTTACTGTCATCCTCCTCTTTCATTTCCTCTTCCTTTGTTTCCTTAGCATTTAGCTCTCCATTTTCTGTTACTTTTAAAAAAGAAAATGAAAGGTGTTAATAATCCAACTCTTCACCTAATTAATCACAAAATCTTAATACCGCCAGTACACCACTTCACAAGTGCAGAGGAACAGCCTTAGAAACTAAATATTCATTGTTCCTTTCCAAACCTAAAAAGCAGAAAATTGGTGGCTGAGTCTGAGTGTCACTTAACTGTTTTGCTGCTAAGTTACTCTCTTTTATTAAGTTCTGGTGCAAGTAAAGTTATTTAATAAAAAAATGCTATTAATGAATTAAAGAAGCTGTTTTACAACAAGTATCACAGCCCACCGCAGTTTTCAATGATGCTATCCCGTGCAGCCTACAGCCGCGAAACAGTTAAGTAAAATGATATATATTTTTAAAAATAAATTTATCTAGAAAAAATATGCCTAACAACAGCATTCCTGACTAGCTCAAGTTTATGTAGATAATGCAATTAAATAACATTTCAAACCCATTTCAAGTAATAATTTAAGTCAACAGCAATAAAATTCTCTTCAACAAATCAAATGCAAAGGTTAATGAAACAATTAGCCTTTTTATACAAGATATCAGAACAGCAACAACATATGAAAAAATTTTAAAAAATTCTTTGTTAATGTGTTTTAAATTTGAGAAACTATTAAACAATCACTTTGAATTAATCAATTAACAGTTTTGCAGATATTTTAATCAAAAGTAATGTATATATATATATATATATACCTTTTATTCTGTTAATAATTATCATAATCTTTAAATAAAATGTGGATGTAATGGGCAAATAGCTGTTTTCAGCTTGAACTTACTATGAATTATGGTACTCAACCCTTAAAATTTCTCTCCTGGACCAACAGAACAAAGACCAACTACCTACCAGCTTGTTTAGAATCTTACCAGGTTTCTCCAAATTCTCTTCATCCTCAACTGCATCTTGTTTTTCTGATTCTTCTGAGCTAACCTTTTCTTTCTCAGGTTGCTCTGTATCCATTGATTCTTTCTCTGTATCTTCCTTTTCAGCATCTGGTTTGTCTTCCTTCTGAAAAATGAAAGAAAAAATTTGGAATCGATGAAAACCGGAATCTACAAGCAGGTTAAAAATTTTAAAAAAAGCTATTAAGTGGCATCCAAACTACCACTCCATTAACTTCTCTGCTTATTAACAGAAATGATCAGGCATCATTCTCCTATAGCAATGTGCCATTTTAACAGACATTTTGTTAAAGAATATAAATCAATCAGAAATAGTTTTCCTGTCCTAGCACATTTTCTTTAAACAGCCATCAGCTGTCACTAAACTCCTAATAAATGCTGTTTTATTTCAGTTTTAACTTCAAAGTAAAACAATATCTGGCCTCATTTGTCTATAAAGGTAAAGAACTTCATTAAGTTTGCTTCCATACCAGGCTTTTATCCAAATTCAAATCTGTAACAGAATTATAGTCAAAATCATAACCAAGACCAAATGCAAGGTTGTTATAGATGATCAGTAATTTTTGAATAATTATCAGGACAAACTAAAGTATTAAGTTGTTAGTTTAACTGAAAAATCTCAAATCTAGCACAGACATCACGTTTAGTTTTTATTTTTAAATTGGCTAATTTTTTAATTTGTTTTAACATTTAATTGTTCTTAATTATACTAAGTTAAAAGATCAGAACAAAAATTTTAAATTAGTAATTATATTTATTAACACAATAATTCTTTAAGATTTATTTCCCTTGCTACACTATCTTATTAATTAACATTAGAAATGCAAATACCCCAACAATATCACAAAGGTTTTTTTTTTTTTTTTTGCCATTAAAAGAAAAATTAAAAATAAGAATTTTGAAACCCGCAGCCTCCCACTGAATTCAGGAAATCTGCCAGGTATGGTGTCTAACTCCAAATGAAAGAAAGGTAGGTAACCTGTTCAGCAACAGCATCACTGTCTGGTGTCTCATTTGTTTCCCGTCCTTCTAGCTCTTTCTTCTCCTCACCAATGTCATCGCCAGCAGGAAGAGTGGGATCAGGAGTAGATGTTTTTAACAGAGTATTGTTTTCTTTAGCTTCTTTATTTTCCTTCTCTTTACTTTCTTTATCCTTTTTAAGTTTCTCCAAAGCTTCAACAGCTTTTACATATGGCATGCTGTGAGTTCCATTAATGGCCTCAAATTCTTGGATCTATGATTAGAAAAACTTGATGATACTAATGATACAATCAGAAAAGCTTGATAAATGCTCAGTAGCAAATCCCCCAAAAAAAGTCATGAACAGATACATAAGCACCCACCTTTTTCCTAACCAGTGACATTATTCCTATCCTTGTTAGCACATGCTGTCGAGACAAACCCTCTCGCGGGACGCCATCAGCAAATGTTTCAGCATTATCTGCTCCTGGTTCACACAGATGTCTCATGAACAGTGACACATAAGCTCTAAACACTTTTTCAGATTTCCCACGAAGATCTCTTACTAACCTGAAGAGTAAGTTTGTCAGCTTTTAGAATTTCTGAAAAAACATCTTTACATCTGGCTTTAAAAGCCTAGAAAATAAGAGTACGAATAACAACTGCCTAATCTACTAATGTATGTGCTAGTGCCACATTCCACCAGATCTATCTTTATCAGTGCAGGATCCTAGTGTTTTCATCACTATGCAGTGCAATCAACTTCTCTCTCAACCCAATGCAAGCTAGTTTTGACTCTTTCTATCAGAAAACCACCAGCATCCAGTTCAACTTCAATCATGATATATAGTTTTGCTTTCATAATCTATTTTTTAAAAAATCAACAAATGCTGATCAAACAATGGACAAGACCACCAGCCTTGTAAGAAGCTAAAATTTATTCTTGGTAGGTCATCCATCACCAGAATAGAGAACAATTCAGCCACCCTGCTTTTTCCAAAATAATGTAACCAACAGTCAACTGATGCAAGATTTTTAAAGGCCAACAAATGAATTTTTTATACCTTAAACTTTCACTAATTAACTTGTCAGTGACATTATGTAGACCATGAAATGTTAATTCAAAAATCTTTAAAAAAATAAAATAAACAATTTTAAAAATATACATCTATATTTTGCTTAATGTTTAATATTTAAAAATTACCAATGATGCAAGCTATTTATTTAGATAAATTAATATTACTCTTAATCAAATTTAATCACAAGCATCACCATACCACTGTGAATTGAATGCATCCTGAGGTGGCATTCCATATCTCATTACAGCGTTCAGGAAGGCCTTTCGTTGACGTGCATTAAATCCCAAAACCTACAAAATAAATGCTCCAGATAATACAAATAATAAGCAATAAAGTTACCTTAATAGCTAAAGAAACCATTCCAATTTTTCTAACATTAAATCTTATACAATAAAGAAAACTGTTTCCACCTGCAAGACTTACCATTTAACAGCTTTTTCTTTTAAGCACCATGAGAATTGTAACTGAGATCACTTTGACAGATAAGGGGAAAACGGGTGGATAACATCTCCCATTAGAAGCCAATACAAAATAAAAATTGAATTCTGGAAACAAATCAACTATCAATAAGTTTATGATGACCAATCATTTTACCAGGGATTTTCCTCTGGTAGATGCTTCATGTTCCAATATTGGTGCACAGGTTCAGAGAGATCTTTAATGGTGCTACTTCCAAACCATGGTCATTTTTCTCTAAAGATCAGCATGATCCATGTTTCTTGCCACTAATCTGTGTAAGCTCCTGATCAGCAAATCTTTGCCATTTTTGGAAAAAATGCTGATCCCATTCATTTTTATTTTGTAATTAGCTACATCTGAGATTTGTATCCAGAGAACTAAACAAACAGTCCATAATTCACAAATACAAAATCCTACAAGAACTATCATCTGATGCCAATAACAATTATTTTTATGCATGTCAGAGAGAATGTAATTTATTTTATAGACTAAGTATGAACATTTTTCTCAAATATATTAAACCTCTCCAATTCAGGAAATGCAATATTTTGAATGCACAAAGGTCCAGACAATTTTCAAGATGGCTGCACAGGGTGTAACTACTGTACCTGATTAGAATTATTATAAACCATTAAGGCATCATGGAAGGACTGAAATAGCACACAGTTTGGTAATCCAAATGAAAAGGAAGTTTGTCCAAAAATAAAATAAAAAAAAAAAATATATATATATATATATATATATACATATATGAGTAAAATCACTCACTCACAGAAAGTTGTCACTGTCCATTCATGTGGTTGACGACCCCCCCCCCCCCACCAACCCTGCACAGGGATATGATGCTGAGCTGGCATCAAAAGCTGTTCTCCACAATATGACCTGAAGAGGCTGAGAGATCATTCCAAGAGTACAGCCCATAAATCTTTTTATCCTCTGATCATCTCTAGTTTCCTCCTGAAGCAGAAGGCATCCCTCAGACCCTCTTCAATGACCAGCCATAAGACTTGTGGATGTAGCAATTATTGCTCCTAGGGATTCAGAGTACAGCATGAAAGTACTGATGGTTGTTTTGAACAACCATGCTAACTAATTCCAATACCTCACACCCCTTCCTCACCAAAAGATAGTATGGTTTGTCCACCCATATACTGGTTGTATAGCTTCACAGACAGAGGACTTTGATTATTGTAGCAGTATCTTTGATTTGGATTGCCTTTGGACGGTAAGATCTTCAAGGCTGCAGTTGTTACTCAGTGTGACATCTTGTTTACCATGCCATTTCATGCCAGGAGATCACCCTTTTGCCATATCTTGCTGCAGTTGGTGCTTGTTGCTGAAGTCAGCAGGCAAACATCTCCTGTTCTTGTGAACAGCAAGGCATGCTTAAAACCCTTTTCTTTCAACTTTTCCAACAATTCTTGAAAGCATGGCATTCTTCCCCCCAATCTTTCAGGTGTTGAAAGGCTTTCACTACATATGCACTTAATCCTTGATAAGTCTTTCCTGTGTAAATGCTAAAGTTCAGTATGTAGCCATTGTAAACATCAGTTGCTGCCCACACCTTCAGACCCCACTTGATTGGTTTGATAGAGAGGTACTGCTTTGTGCAGCCTGCTTTTAAAAGCTATTGTAGCCTCATTGAAGCTGATCTTGTGTGGCTGATATTTGGCCTCAAAGTTCTTGGTGGCTGCATCAAGGAGAGATCTGACTTCAAAGAGATGGCCTCTGACAGAGTCAGGAGTACCAATAATGATTTAAATTTCTTGAATCTCCTCACTGTCATTACATTTGATACCCCTGTGTCAGTCATTAAGTCTGTTGTCCTCACTCCCAAAATCCTCAATGGACAGCACAAGAACATTGTTATGTTTACTGCTATCTAGTGGTGTGTCTAGGTGTTGTCAGCACTACCTGCCCACCTCTGGGTCTATGCTGTATAACAGACATCAATCTTTGGGCTGAAAGACTGAAAAGGCCAGCAGGTCAATCAGCTACAAATAATATGAACTTCACCCAAGAACCCCTCTCTCCTCATTATATCCCTTGTTCTCACACTCCACATGCCATCTCTCCATCAGTCTGACCAAGTAAATGAGAGATCAGAGATATAAACACTCAAGACCTCCAAATCATCATAAGGAAGAAAACATTGGCATTGAATTCCATCACCCATAATAATAACGCAGGTAGATAACAGATAACACACACAAGATAATCCAAGTCAGTACATGTACTACAAAAAAAAGTGATCATTAAATGACTCATCAATGCCTGACCGTTTTTGGCCAATGTGCCTCAGCCAGTTTTAACTGTTCTGAATGGAAAACGATTAACTAACTATTGCTGGAATTTAAAAAAAAAAACAAAAAACAGAAATAAATACTAATGTTTACTTTTGATTAGTAACCCAATTGTTTTTAGGTTAGATGAGAAGTTGAGCAAATATTTAACTGTTTTGCTGCTAAGTTTTCTCAATGTATAGCATATATAAGTTGTTATTTTCTACATCATATTAGACTGTAATTGCTATTAACAAATCAAAGTGGCCATTTTATAAGTTTGGCAGACCACAATGCTGGACCTACTGCAGTTTTCAATGTTATCGCAACCACAATGCTGTGCCTGCCATAGCAAAACAGTTAAATGCCTTCTCTATCATCAACTTTATTGATTTGCACAACAGTTCAGCCAATACATGTAATGTTCAGCCTTTTAGAGTGATGACTGAGTAACTCTTGTCAACCTCCCTAATGTAAACATATTACTTACTGTCTGTCTGCCTGAAATGGCAGGTATGATCACTCTCAGAACACACCATCTACCAGCAGACAAAGTTAAACAAGCTACAAAAGACTTACTTCTATCTGCCCATTTACTCTAGCCAGTAGTGGAGGTAATGGCTTATCCTTGTCTGCAGCAGAAGACCTCTTCCTACTGCGAGCTGAAACAGAAAGCACAACTGACAACTGATGGTGGCTATCACAAAATGTATAAAGTCAAATTAATACATTTTCTAACAATAGAGAAAAGCACACAAACATAAAAATGTGACTTTTTAAAACCTATTTGGTCAAGACTAAAAGACCAGAAAGGTGCAGACTGTGGCAGTAAATGAAACTACAGCTTGGAAAATTAGGTGAGCTCACTAAAAGTTAATCAGCAGCTTTTACTTGGAAAAACTCAATATTGTGAACGTTTTTCTGATCCTATATGAAGTGCATCTAATCACTTTCAAGTTGTTTTTTTTTTTTGTTTTGTTCACTATTATTTTTAACATTTTGTTCACCAAATTCTGAAGTGGACAGGCAAGATCAGGAAATTAAATCCAATAGAAGCAGACATAAACATGAACAAAAGAATGCTTAACTATGAAATTCAGCAAACTTGACAAAGAAAATATTTGATACATTGTGTCAGCAGAAGACAGCTGCCAAAATCCTGTGAAAGCATGGCTTCCTCTTAAACACTGAGGAAGAAATAGAGAGACCAACACAAAAAATGTACCAACAATTATATGCACAGAGTACACTTTAAAAGTGCCACAGAACAAGCAAATAAAGCTCTTCATCTCCATGCTTGATAAGTCTCAATCCTGTGTAGAAGATCAATAAAAAGATGTTCATCAGTAAAGACAGTACAGTTGGCTCCTAAAATGACTAGTAAAGAAAGTGCATCTGACAGAAAACAAAGCACAAGAAACAGTGGTTCAACATGAGTTTACAATATCCTGGTAGCAAGAAGATGGAGAAAATGCAACTATCACAAGTATCAAAAGACAATAAATGCTATACTTTATAGGATTGCTTTTACTATTGACCCATTAAAAACAACTAATAACCTTCACCAATAGGTATTTAGTTACTTCTAGGGTCAACTATAGAAGTCATTGCCAAGATCTCTGCCACTTAGACAATGGATTTTTCAAACTTTAAAGGAAAGTCATTACCAATTTCTATTTCAACCTGCAATTACCCTGATGATATACTTCTAACTATATTAGTCATTTCCCTTCAAGAAGTTTTATTTCACCTTTGATCATTAACAGACTGCTGCCAAATAACTTCCAATAATGATAATATTATTGCCTTGCACAACTCTTTCACATTTACCTATGAAAACAAACACTCACTGCAGGAGTTAGGTCAAGTATTAGACATAATGCTACATTTTTAAAAACGTTTTCACCATGAAAAAGAATACTGTTATGTCACTCTCCTGAATTACTTCCCTTTTAGGCACTCCATCAAATAACACACATTAAATTAAAATCTCACCTTCCTGTTTGTCTTCAAAGTCATCATCATCTTCTTCATTATCTACTTAATAAAAATAAAGATTTATATTAGCTTTTTTATAGCTCCTTTTCTGTAGTTGAAAACACAATTTCCCTCAAAATAATTATGATGGCATCCTCTCTACTTTTCTACTATTCATAATACAAGATAAAAAAAAAAAGTAAACTGAACAAGTTTTAAATACAAAATATCTGGATGTCTTTAAAAGGACAATTCTACCATGAACTATAATTACAGAAAGCTAATTCTGTTTATTTTAACCTATTCTTTAAAAAGTTAATTTAAAATATGAGCAGCAATTCCTCTCATACCTGCTGGACCACTGAAATCTGAATCAAAGTCAGACATACTGTCCTTCCACACATCGTCATCCTGACCATTCATGGCATCATTGTAGTTGACCTGTTTGCGAACTCTCTTTCCCTTGCCAAGAGTCCGAGCAAGATCTTCCTGCTGCTGTTCATAGTGATGCCGCAGCAGCTTCTCCCAGTAAGCAGGATCAGCGTGCTCAGCCTCCTGCTTTAGGATTTCTGTCTCTGGTTCTTCCTGAAAAGAGTCAGATAGTAGAGTCATGAAAAGGGTAATCTAAACTGACTGACTTTACCAATGGCCTCAGCATTGAGTCTTGGGCCAGGAATAGCCCTTGGTGGGTGCCAAGTCCTTAAACAATGGTAATTTGGACAGTGTGTGTCACCAGCAGCTTTTGTTTGTCAACCAACAAACATAACGAAAACTAGAACTCTTCACTATGCAGCCAGCTGGTGAAGAAGAAACCATGACAAGAAGGTACATACAACGACGAGCCGATCTCAACAAGGATTTGAACTTGGGTCCTCAGTCCTGGCAGTTCAGTAGTCTAACAATTGGGCCAACCAAATTAGTTAACCAAGGTTTTCAAAACGGCTTCATGTTTTATGACAAAGTTAAATTAAAAGATGCTGGTGAAACACAAATTACCAAGCAGAAAGTAACACAGTATGTTTGTGTCCAATATTTTCATGAAAAGATGTTACACCCACAGGGATCTGAGTTGAGACAAGTCAATGATTATTAATACTAAAATAAAATTCACTGTAGATGTTTGGTGCTAATTAGTTGGATTATCTGAATCCCTTTAGGATTGGCATCACTATAATCAATGGTTACAAATGTACAAAAATGGTATTGAAGTTAGCAAGGTCCAGCACATCAGTGTTATAGGTTAGGAGTTTAATGGGATGTTACTTTGTAATAAACTAAAGACATCCACACTTGGAGCCCATTCATCAAACCTATGTAAGTTTGAAAAGTAAAGGTAATTTACTAGAATCATTTTGCTGATTACTTGTCTTCAAACCTAAAAAATCTCTCCCATCATCCTGTACTGCTTTATTGTTAAGCCTGAAGATGAATGACTATGCCAAAATATTTCTAACAATGTATTCCACCAAAATTTTTAAGTAATCCCCACAGAAAATGCAATTAATGTTGTACATCAGGTGGCCAGCTTTGCACAAAAACAGAAAGGAAAAAAAAAAGGAGTGGAACCAAAATCTTAAGCTGGAACAATAAGCTAACTGAATTACGGTTACATAATTAATAGTTTGATAAATCTCTAAGCTACTAACAAGAATCTTTTAACAAACCTCAGTTTCTCCCTCTTTAATCTGGTAGCTTGCCACTTTGAATGAGCTTAAATACTCATTCATTGCCATTTCTTTCTCAACTTGACCTTGCTGACTTCGATCTAATAGTTTCCCAATTGCTATATCATCATAGACAATTCTGTTTTCGTCATCTTCTGAAATGAAAAAGATATCACATTGTTACAAAATAAAAGGGTGGGTCTCTAGCAGAATTAAACCTTGGGTTTCATCAAAATGCATGCACATACAAGCTCTCCAGTAAATGTATATATTCATCTACCAATTCCTGCAGTTTCTGTTAAATGTTTCCAATCACTGAATAATCCAGCTGCTGAGGAAAGAAAAAACCTCCAAGCACACTGTAAATAATTTGATAAGTTTCTTTTTCATCATATGGACCAACTGTGCAAGATAGTTAAAAGAACGATAACCTCAAATTGTTTCAAGTAAACGGTTCTGACTAACAGAAGGTTTTCAAAATTACTTCAAATGTAAATTTTTTGGCAATTTTCTTTACTCTGGAATTAAGACATCTAGAAAAACTTAAACATTGTTTTTCTTGAGCTTTAAAAAAACTAAAATATTTTAAAACTATTTACTTTCTATTCCATCTTTGAAGAGTTCTTCTGTCCCAAACTTGAGAATGTCATCAAGCTCCTGTTTGGACATAGCTCCACCTTTGTTTCCAAGACCTGGTCGAACAACAAGATGAGTCAACATCATTTTTTTCTTGGCCACCTGTGTAATTCTCTCCTCCACTGAAGCTCTGGTGACAAACCGGTAAATCATCACTTTGTTAGCCTGGCCAATTCGGTGAGCACGACTAAAAGCCTGCATGTCAGAAAGGATACCAGACAGTTAGTGAAAATGTTCTTGTTTCACTGTTTCTTTGGCTAACAAATCAAAGTTTATTGCTCACCTGGATATCATTATGGGGATTCCAATCAGAATCATAAATAATAACAGTGTCTGCAGTTGCCAGGTTGATTCCCAGGCCACCAGCTCGTGTGGACAGCAAGAAACAGAACTGTGGTGCTCCTGGAGCTGTAAGTAAACACAGTAGTAGTAAGGGAAGTAACTTCAACTGTCCTTCTGGTGGTACAGACAGGAATATCTGAGCATCAAATAATATTATCTCACAAACAATTTTTGTTGATTAAAAATGGCATTCCTTTTAAAAACAGAATTTTTTAAAAATACATAAATGCTAATTCCACTGCCAAAACTAATAAGTATAAACGGTGATCTACCATTAAATCTGTCAATAGCATCCTGTCTCTGAGATCCAGTTATTCCTCCATCAATCCTTTCATATTTGTAACCCTCAGATTCCAAAAAATCTTCCAGAATATCCAACAGTTTTGTCATCTGGAAAATAATTTATTATTGTTATATTCTACACCATGTTATTTACCATTTAAAAAACTAAAATGTTGTACTATCTATTGAATTTTAGGCAAGTCAGATGATCTTTACATATACACAATCATACGTATTCAAGAAACAATTCAATTTACCCATTAATGTTAAACACAAGACCTTTCATACATATCAGACCACAATTTCAACTCCATTCATAATTATTGATAGCAGCAGTTAAATGACATGACATGTAAATTAGAGAAGTTCCACATGACCATACCTGAGAGAAAATCAGCACCCTATGCCCTCCATCATACAGTTTTCTCAACATTTTATGTAACAAATCCAGTTTACCACAAGCTTTAATCATTGCACTTCCCTCAAATGCACCATTAGGAAGTTTTGCAGCTTCCTAAGAATAGAAAGTTAGCAAACATATATATATGCAAACACAAAGTTCTGGAATAGTTTTTCTTAGGAAAACCCAAATAATACACAAAAGTTGTAGATACTTTTTAAAAAAAACTGCATAGAATTAACAAATGACTGGCTACCTTCATGCACCCACAGCTAGTACTTTTTTTCTAAATTGCTGAGAAGACTATACCACCAAAGAGATATTCTAAAAGAAAAACATAAGCCGATTCCCTTTACTAAAATTGCTTCGCTAAATAGACCATAAGTAAAACTTCATTGGCAATTCTATAGCAAAAAAAGAACAATTTATCATTAATAAACTACAAAAACAATTTTAAAAAATATTGGGATTTTTTCTGATTTAACAACTTCATGTTTGCTCCAATAAACAGTTATTATCCTCAATCCATGTTTTCTGTAAATAATTACCCCTGTGGGCATACAGACTCAACTGTGCTTATAACTTTAGTACTTTGTATCACAAATAAAAACTTATCATTTAGCATTACATTCAGTATTATATATGCCTGCAGTATCTAATTTTGTGAAATTCAGCAATTTATAACACTAAATAAAGACATGAAGAGACATAATACAATCTAAACATGTCAAATCTAATAATTTAGCACCTATTACTGTACTGAATTATCAGTCATTGTTCTTATCCCTCAAAAGAAATATGTTGATTTTAATTTATAGATTCCTTCCTACACAACATTAGGCCAGGAAAAATGATTTAGATTTAAGTCATTACCTAAAGATAAAAATAGATATATTAAATCGATATCAACTAAAATAAATAAATGTTTATGTTTCTTTGGCCAGGCAGACAGTTTCATCAAAATTGTTAAATTTCACTTAGAAAACTTAACATTTATAAAACAAAATTTATGTATATGACAAATCTTTTCTTTAAATAAATGCAGCAAGCAAAGACACTTGTTTAAAATAAAATCAGTTAAATCTCTAAAAATCCTAAAGTAAAAAGTTTGAAACATTTACTTACAGAAGCTGCTGTTGGAAACAGGTAAGGATGATTACAACATTTTTTCAGGTCCATCATAATATTTAGTAGTGAAACTTGATTACCTCCCTTGGCATTAAGAGCATCAAAGTTTCTTGTCAGAATGTACTTGTAATATTTTCTTTAAAAAAAGAAACAAATTAACTACATTCAAATAATTGGAATTAAGAGTATCTATATTAAATCTTTTTATGATAAATTACATCAAAAGTACTGCACAGCTATGCTTCACAAGCAAAAGTTATTTTATTAATTACAGTACTTACTTTATCATGTCAGACATACATTTCATAATTAGATAAGAATTGGACTTGGTTATTATAACATTTCCCTTATAAAATACCAGGCCATTATTTAAAAAAAAATTTAATGCTAATCTGAGAGGCAAACTTACTAAAACATGGTACTAAATCTTATGTCACTGGTTCACCTTAGAGTAAATAGCACTGTCACTATAGAGCCTGGTATCCGTATTATACAGTAATGTGTACATCAGGAAGGTTAAACATCTACAAATTTGAAAATTCATTTGCGAACTTAGTTTCTCTATATCTCTACAATTTATTTTTGTTTAACTGTTAATCCTTTCCCATTCAATTTGGCTAAAAACTAGTAATGTAATGACCACTCCTGTTTATACTAGAGATAGTACATGTAGAAGGATATTGGTCCACACTATCACTTCCTCTGATTATTTACATCTAGCATGAACCATGCATGTTACCTAGTTTATCTACTTCATACATAATGGAATCTAACAATGAATCCTTTTCTTTTTGATGTAGAGGTCTCAATTGCTCATACCTCAAATCTCTCATCATTTAGCTGGTTGGACAGTGATGGAGAAACATTGAAGAATCTGTCAGAGGTGGAAAGCAACTATCTGGGAGCCGATCAATGCGCCAGTGGATTTCTTCTATGAGCTGGTACCAGATTTCTTCTACCACATAGCTAAGGAGTCTAACTGCTATGTCACACACACTCAGAGGGAAGCAGGCAAAGCTAACCCTGGACAGACACCACCATTAAAAAGAAAGTATTTGTGGTGGTAAATACATCTACTGAAGACTTTTGGAGTGAGGACAACAGAATTAGTGTCAGTGATGAGATTCAAGAAAATGAATCAATATTAGCATTGCTGGCAACAGTAAAGTAATTCTACTCTACATTTTTTTTTTTACTTTCTGTGCTATAAATTAAATTTTTCCTAGTCTTCTGGACACTTCCCTTTTACTTGAATTACTGAATTGTGTACTACATTATTAATGCTATTTGAGTCACACTATGACTTAGATGTTTTCTAATAATTTTAATCAGGCAGGTGCATTTTGTGTAGCCATCTTAGAAATTATCTGAACATTTGTATATTAAATACTGTATTTCCAGAATGGGAAAGGGTTAAAAAGGCCACCCAAGCTAATTAATAAATATTGAAAATTTTATTAATATCTAAACCTGTTTTCATTTAACTATGAAGACTACAGGCACCTTTTTCAACATAACAAAATACCTTTATTTAAACTTTTATTTTTGTACAATGAACAAACAAATCCTTAAAATGTTTTAAGCCAATCTGTAAAATAACCCAGTACAGCACACGGCAGAGCTGCGCTAATGGACTTGGACTTCATTAATGTGTAATCAATCTGCCAATAACAATGAGAGGTCTTACTGAGAAATAAAAATATATTAATCAAGACATTTTTTAACCAAATGCATAGTTTATCTATAGTAAATTGTATTACATGATATCCTCTAGCGTGATATTTACTGGGAAGAATTTAAACTAAGAGCAGTCTCCAGCTTTCCAGTCGGTGTGTGCCAGTGTGCTTAACGGAAGTGACTTACTTCTGCATTGGACTAAGCTCCACCCTGACAATGAATTCACTCTTTGCTGGAATTCCTTCAAGAACATCCACCTTCAGTCTGCGCAGCAGGTGAGGGCCAAGCAAATCATGTAGCCGTTTCACCTGCTCCTCTTTGGAAAGATCAGCAAACTCATCTAAGAAACCCTGGAGATCACTACAAAAGTTTAACCAACGTGTTAATCCCTTCCAAATAAAAAAATTTTAAACTTGTCTGAGAATGGCACAGGTTTGGCTTCTGAAAAATTTGTCCACATTAAAACATTCATACCACACAATGCTTTTGAACCAAGTTTAGCAAAACTTTAAAAAGAAGACATTAAAGTTAAACCAATTATCTGTTAGTTTACTGACAAGGCCCTTACATCCATTTATCCTTTCTTAACAAGGATCTAAAAAAAAAATATCAATCTAAGCATATTTACCTATTCAAACCATATTCAACTTACTTGAAATTCTCAGGACTCATAAAGTTGAGTAAATGAAATAACTCCTCTAAGTTGTTCTGGAGCGGAGTTCCTGTCAGCAACAGTTTGTAACCAATCTTGTACTGGCTTAGCACCCTGAAAAACTGAAGAAAAAAACTCAAGAGTAATATTATAAAACTATTATTTATGCTACATTTACAATGAAATCACCACTTACCCACCTTTAAATACATGTGCTCAAGCCAGAGTAAAGAATCTATTAAAATGCTGTTGTAATAAAATAAGGTAAAGTAGATTACTGACAACAAGAAGCATCTGTACATATCTTTGTTTTGGGGAAAAATAGATATTAAATGTTCTTATTGATTTGTCACGTTTATCATCATCCTCATCAAAATCAATAATTTGGTGTTTTCATGTTTAAAAAAAAACACAATTAACTGATGTTCATGTTTCATAGCTAGCTGATAGTTCTAAAATCTCTGGAAAAAGAGTAATAACAAAAGCTCATTCCACATTACACAAACAAAGCAATAAAGAGTCATGTTCAGCCATGACTGGCCTATGGGCTGGTTCACCTCATGTCGTGCTGCCTGACCACACTAATTCTGTAGATGCTTTCAGTTGAAAGGGAAGGTCACTAGCAGTACCTTCACCAGCTTTTGGAAACTAATCCACTGTTCTCATATGCACTTACCTTAGACTGGTTGTTTTTTAGTCTGTGAGCCTCATCCACAACCAGCACAGCCCATTCCACTGAGCCCAGCGTGGCCTGGTCAATGCTGATCAGCTCATAAGAGGTCAGTAACACATGGAATTTGACAGCATAACCTTCCTTCATCTTACAGGCTTTGCTACCACCTCTGATGGCTCCTTCATCAAAAGAAAATTCATGCTCCCTTAAAGAAATGAAAAACAAAAATAAAACTAGAGTGACTGCCTGAGCCCTTAGAACAAGATCATCACTTATGGAATTTGCAAACTGAGTTAGAAAAATAAACTTTCAGGGCCACACTTCACTAAGTAAAATTCTGCACTGAATAAACAAGTTAACCTGAGAAAGAACAAAATAGACTAACTAAATTCCACTCAAACCACCCCACACCCACTCTTAAATTATCTGAATGCATTTGCCAAAAATAAGTAAAAGGAATTGGAAAAATGCATTTTAATTCCTAATGAAGGTGCACTAATCAGCTAGCTAGATGTAAGCCATCATTTCTGCTACAAAACAAGATCTCCACATCTCTATCTATAATCACATGCTGAGCACTACAGAAACCAAACTTCAAGACATGAGTAGAATGCAGCAGACTGGAAATTTCACAAGTCTCAGAAAGCTATTTCATGAAGAATGTTTTGTTTTTTGTAGCATTATCCCTTCCCTCAGGAAAAGGAACATTTGCCGCCAATATGTTTACAGCATCAGTTACCAATAGCACTGTAAAAGCAGCACATCATGCTAGTCTGTTTGATTCTGTATTTGTCCACAAAAATGGGTACTTGCAACAACACTCTCACAAGATACCAACCTAATCACTGCTCTACAATCTTTGTCCCCAACATAAGTCACCACATACAGCTCAGGTGCCCAAAGTTCAAATTCTCTCTCCCAATTAATAACTGTTGACAAAGGAGCACTGACAAGAAATGGTCCCTTTGAATGACCCTACAAAATAAAAACAAAACAAGAAAACTGCTTAATTCTTAAGTTACCTAAAGGAAAATTACCTGCAATATCAAGCTAAAATATAGAATTGTTAACAATCTGCATTTCATATTAAATATTTTAGTAATCTAATTTTTTTTTTTGTTTTAGCTTTTCTCCAAAAGAAACAACTCACAAAAATTCAGAGATTTAATGAAAGATTAACCACCATCTATGACTTACCTCCTTATAGAGTGAATATAGAAACACAATGGTCTGGATTGTTTTCCCCAGCCCCATCTCATCAGCCAGAATGGTGTCAGTGCCATTAGCCCATGAATACCGCAACCAGTTCAAACCTTCCAGCTGATATGGATGTAAAGTCCCACCTGTTGCATCAACATAATCTGGCTGCTTTTCCAGCTTCTTTCGCAGCTATACGAAAGCAAACATATTATTACATGCACACACAAACACACAATCAAATGTAAGCTGAGCACATCAACTTTTCTTTAAAACACTGCAGAATTAATTAATTAATTAGATATTAAAGCTTAAGCTGTAAAAATAAATATCTGAATATTTCATTAAAAGCTTCAATTTTTTTTTAAAACTCTCCAAAGATTAGGATGATTATATCAGGACACAGCTATCCAATACACAGTAACTACTACAATCCTGGCAATCAAATTGTATTTTTTTCATACAGTTGCTATTTTTCTTTCTTTTAATGAGCTGTGGATTATTTGAAGGTATGTTATCATTCTGCACATTTAATCTTAAATGGCAACCATGGATTATAAAATATATTATGTATATGGAAAGTGGAATTTGTGCATACTTTGGGGGTAAAACAAAATAATCCTGTTGTCTTGTTTAAGCCATCCTAGCCCAGTTTGAGCAGTCATGCTTGATCTTAATAGATAGGATATTAGGTATCTGTGATGCTATGTTTAGTTAGTTGGTAGGCTTTCTGAGAACATTTCAGCCCATAACCTTTGGGCTTCAAGGCCTCAGAATGTGATAGATGCCAGAGCCAACCTGTTACCTTAGCCAGTGATAAGACATGACATGACCTGCCTGATAGACTAGCTTAGGAGATGTGCTAAGGCAACATATGTACTACCACTAGAAACCTGAGCCAAGATGAAGTTGAATACCATCAAAAGCTCTAAGACCAGGCAGTAACCAAAGCTGGACTGCAGCCCTCCAGTAAATAGTAACTATAAAATGCAGTGCTCACATCACTTATAGGATATGATGGCAACATCGTGGGTCCGGGTTCTATATCCTTCACATCCTTTGTCTTCTTCCCTTTAGAACTTTTCTTGCTACTACCTTTTCTATCATCTCGCTGGCAATACATCACTGACCTGCAGAAAAGATACAACTAAATAACACACCATCAAATATTGTTTGTTCAGCAAACAAAGCTTTCAACTTGTACTTGTTCTTAGTTTATACATTATTTACATATCTGTGTTTAATAAAAAGCACATCTGTGTTATTAAACATACAATTTAGTTAAAATGAACTAATCAAATAACAAGTTTGTAATACTGTGTAAATGACTAAGATGAACAAGATGTTGTGTAGCAATGAGATCTTTTAATCCTTAATACCTTAAGTTTTCATAGTCATCTAAAATTTTCTTGAAGTCTGCTATATTTGAATCATCTGATTCCAGTGTAGCCATATCATACGGTAGATCTCGCCATTTCACCAAGTACCACACTTTACCATTTTTGTCTTGTCTGAAAAGAAAAGAAAAAGAAAAAAGGCTTATTTTAGTAAACCAAGCATAGTGTCCAGTAACTGAACTGTAACTGTATCTATAATGCCTCTTCTCTCCTTTATTAGTTAAGTATGCAACTCAGGTTTAGAGCTAGAACAGCAGAATAAAATGAAAAAAAATCATACTTATGATTTATTATGCGGTGTGCTTGTAGCCACTCTGGACGCACTCCATAGCGATAAAACTTTTCCTCCAAATTGTTTGTATCTTCTTCCCTCATCTTCCTTTCTTTTGCACCATAACTGCTTCCATCTTCCAGAGGCGGAGGCTCATCCATGTCATTTTTACGAATGTAATTTCGATACATAGCTGGATGATATATGTCAAGCTGAAATTATATAACGTTGTATTACTTTTGTTTCTGGCCTTGTTACCCCTTAAGCTGCAGCAATCATAATCCCCAACACCAACCATATGCGCAAAAAACGAATTTTTAAAAAATAGGTGGAAAAATGTGCTCTACTCAGCCGACTGACTCCACAAGTGATGCTCCTGTCAAGGGAAACTCAAATAATGGTGAGAAAAATACTGCATATATATTTAAGTGCACCACACAGCTTAAGAGTTAAGACTCAATAATTACAAGACTAATTTACACTGTTTGTGCATCCAGGGTCAGAAATTAACACTAAATAGTTACTGACCTGCAAGAAGGTCAGTGCCATCAGCATTAGAAAACATTTCATAAAGCGATATTTTCAGTCAGATTTTAGCTATCTACAGGACAGGTGAGCAAAATTGGAGACAATCTAGAATGTACCTGCAGCTGACTTATCCAACAGCAGTGCCAGTACGACATGTCATGCCACTTGACGAAGAATTCTCTTGTTGGTTTGTGTTCTTGCTAAAAAAAAAAACAACAAAAAAGATCTAAATAAAATACTTTAAAATAAGGAAGGGAAAAAAATATTTTTTTTTAGAATTCAGAGGGGTGAAATATGCTGATATGAGCAGACCTGTCAGAAGTATAGGAAATTCTCAGAGTCATCCAATTTTGTTTGAAATCAGAATATAGTACATTCTACAAGTGAAGTGTCAGAATGACTAAAAAATTACTTTCCTGAACATGAGAGGTCGCACTGTAGGAAGCCACACAGCAGCTATCCAAGATATATCGTGTGTGCTGCTAATGTGCAGACCAAACAAAGATATTTTCAAATTGTGATGGGAGTTCTTAGCCAGGAGTGCCAAAAACTCATTTAAAATTCCCAGAAACCTTTTAAGGACCTACTTTAAACAATGGCAGTAAGATAGCATCTATGAGAAACTGTACAAGCAATGGAAGAGATAGAGTGGTCTAGAAGAGCTACTAGTCAATGCTGCTTCACTACCTGGCCTGGTGTGAAGGACCACCGAGGCTTTCTCTCTCTCACTCCATCCCCTCTCTCAAAGTAGTGGCTGCATTTCAGTGTGTACATGACAAACAAGAGGTACAGTTCAGAGTAACAGTTGTGCTGTGAAGTTTCTACATGCCTAAACATTAGGTATCAAAACATCAACGAGAGAGAGAGTTTCTTGGCAAGAAATCAGCTAGTACATACTGCTATATTTAAGTTTGAACTACAACAATATTAGTAGTGATCCTCTTCAAGATGCAGATTCTGGATACTTGTGACAGGACAGTGTATATTATTAATAAAAGGGATTATCTCTTAAAAAAACAAATCTGTCATGAGTAACAAAGTCATGACTGGCGATATATATATACAAGAAACACTATTGGTGAGCAGTGATTAAGAATTTTACATTATACTTTTTATTTAGCAAAATTAAGCATCAAAAGTATCTCTGGAAAAATTTTTCCAAAAATAAGGAAAATGAACAAAAGCAGTATCATTCTGTCCACTCACAAACTAAATAACATTGCCAAACCAATGAATTTCTATTATATGGACCGCACAACACCAAAAAAAAGTTCAACAAGGTAAAGTAGTGGCTATTTGATACTAGTCCCTGCACTAGTGAGTTACCAGATATTTAAAAACAATACTCTTACTTTCTTGGAGTGGTGAGTGTGGTCCAATTCATCCTCTTGTTTAGGCGGTTCTGTCCATCGCCATGTGAGAATTTTATGAACTTTCCCTCTTAAAGGTTCACACTACAAAATCACAATTATAACAGTTCAGACAACAAAAGTCTGTGATCATAGCAGAAGACAAACAGCTGTACTACTACCGTAAATGATAAAGTCCTTCCCAAATTAAGTTTTCAGCCAATAAAACAGTTAATTCTATGATTAATGAATATGCTGCATGTTAAAAATGTGTAATGTGTTGGCCTCTAGTCACTCAAAATAATACATACTCAATAACCAGCCTCACATTATCTTAATAAGTACATATACAGGGAAAACCAAAAAAAAAAAAAAAAATAATGAAAAATTGTTTTCGGGCCAAAATGTGGCTTGCATATTATAAGATAAAACTTGCCTTGCAAATCTCATTCTGAAACCAAAACAGCCATAGACTTGATAAAATGCATAAAGAAATCAAATGATCCAAAAATGAATATTCATGATCTGTACAGGAAAAGTTTTCAAATTGCTACTAGGCGCATTTATCAGCTTCTTTTACAAATCAGAATGGTAATAAAATTACCAATTTAATTCTTGAGAACATTCAAAGCTGATTCTTCATTTCCATCCCAGTGTTTGTTTTTTTTACAACTACAAAAATGACTCTAGAAGTGTAAATTGCTGATTTTTCATATTCTATTTGCTTCTACAAAAATAAAATAATAATTCAGCTAAGTTTTAATAACAGTTTCTTGAGATGTATTATCTCAAAGCAAAAGTTAGAAGTGTTATCAACAGTCTTTATGAGATCAACTCCATTTTGCTGAATACATTGTATGTGAGCATTTCCATTTCTTACACAGACAGATATACAGACTTGAAGCTCAAAAGATGAACTCCGTAGAGTAGTCATAGGCAACTTGACAAATCCTCATAAAACAAAATTTAATCATTAGTTTTTAGCTAATTATGCTCCATTATGGCATGAACAATACATAGTGTTGGAAATACACAGAATTCATTAGTTTATCACAAGACAGTAAAAAATTGTTTAACTTTTAATCATTAACATAAAATTAAAGTTAGTATAAAGATTAAAGGTAATTTTCATGTAATTTGAAAATGCCAACTATAGACAGCTAGTGGAGGTTAATTCAAAAGCAATATGCAGCAATGACAACCATGTCCTTCAGGGTTTTGTTTGTTGTTACCACCATGTCCCAGGAGACTTCGCTGCAGACATTAAAGAAGAAAACAGCTCGTGACAGGTTGACAGGGAACTCAGGCCCACAAAATCTTTAAATAAGATTTATACCAAATCATTGCACAGGACCTTAAAAATACATAAATAATAATCATCTTTGTTTCACTTAGGAAAACAAAAGTTGTCCAGTGGTCTCAAAGTCAAGAGTACCCCTCCCCCCTGACAAATGTAAGCAGCTACTTCTGCTTAATACATCACCTGTCACATTTATTTCATGTTGTTGTTGTTTTTGACAGAACTGAGGTGGCTGCACTCACTCTGTATTATTGTTGTTTTATTTAATATAAAAACATATGGGATTTTCCATAAATGGCAATGAAAATAATATCGGACAATGCATAACAGTATATTCTGGTGTCTGAAGCCAAGACGAAGTTTTCCACTTCTTTCCCAAATACCAAACCTTTGACCATCACACATTTATGCAGGATCCTGTGATAAAATCTATTGTTGCACAGCCAAATGTGGATTAAAACAGAAAAATACACATGGTGATTAAACAATTCTGCAGTCACAACTTCAGACTATAAAATTTGTGGTAATTAAAAAAATTTTTTTTAATGTGAAAGGTTTGTTTCTTCTGCTGGAAATAGTGTCGATGACTTCTGTGAGAGAGATAGAAAAAATACTAAATGACAGACAGTAAAAGTGCTGCAAAAAAAAAAAGAGAAGAAAAAAGTAACTTACAGAATACTTGTTGATATTTAGTTAACCAAATATGAAAAACAACCAAAGAAACATTTTGTTCTTAAAACAAGCAACAGTGAAATGAGATCCTATGTTTAACCTAATGTAATAACTACTCACTAGAGGTTGTTCAGGGTCAGTGGGCTGTACATCATGAGTCGTGGAACCAAGTCGATCGTTCATTGCCTGAATATCAATAATGTATGTTACTAACATCTGCATATTCTAACAACTATCCATCCACCTACAAGAAACAATATGTATGCATGCATATGCTACATTATTGGACATACAACAGTGAGACTTTACAAAGGAGTTGTTGGGTAAACACAATGAGTGCAGTCTACAATAGAAGGCTACCAGAAACTGGAGCCATTTCAAGTTGTCGTATGTTCGTTTTAAAAATGCTTTCTCCACATTGTTAGCAACTGCGCAGATGTAACTACAACTAAGGTAAAACAAATAAGTTTAGAAATGGCTGAGCACAAAGTGATCAAACTTGCAGTTAGTTATGGCAACAGGCACCAAGCAACAGCAATGTCAACAAGTAAACTTTAATGTTAGCATTACTGCTGCTATGCAATCAACCAAAACGTACCCAGTACATCCCTCTCACATCCAAGCACACCACCACCATCTAGTTGAAGAGCAAAATGTCTAAAAAAAAAACAAGATATTGGAATGCAAGTTTTCAAAGTATATTTGAAGTTGCAGCACTATCAACATCAAGAGTCCACTTTACCTTTCACACTGTAACCAGCTAAGTGAAAGATACTGCACCACTGTAATGTCAAGGTGAATGATTTAACTGTTATATTTATAGGAAAGCATGCATTTATAAAAAAAACTAGACACACATTTGCTGCAAAAACTCATCCGAAGTTGATTTATATGGAACTGAATCTGAAAAGCTGCTGTTCTCTCTCTTTCCTAAATTGACAAATATTCCCAAGCTGCAATATTACAGAAGCTGACTCCCACTTTCTAGTTTCTTTTTTTAAAAAAAGTTACTGCTGCATCAGCTCTAGAAGTTGCCCTCTTTTTTTTTAAATTAAGTTATCCTGGAGCTGAGCAGCAACACATCAGCTTCTGTAGCATCACTATATGGGAATGAATTCTTAATTATCAGTGGATAAAAATTCTATAAAAAATTAGCCACAAATAGTAAAGAGGCTATCTGCCGAAAAAGTGAGGAAAACAGCTGGGACTGGACATTCTCTCCCCTCCAGCTCTATTTAAAATTTCTTTTTTTTTTTTAAATTTCACTATTAAAACTAATAGAGGCATTGTTTACTTACTATGTTGTTCTAGCCTAAATCAGACATGTATAATCAATTTCGCTAGTGACAATGAATAAAGTTGCAAAATCTTTGTATGATTTTCATCTAGTGAAAGTAGAATTAACTGCAATTCAATATGTATCTAGCTAGCATGGCAAAAAAAAATAAATGGTCGTTAGTAATTTTAAAACATACTAGCAAACCATTACTGTAGAAGACCTTAAAGATGATGCTGATCTAGTTTCTGTTCCGCTGAATAACTTCACTCAGTGGTCACAGTCTAGAAATCTCATAAAGATGGTATCTCCACTCTTCAGACAATAATCAGAAGAAAAATAAAAACAGTGATGCCTAGGCTTCATTACATTTTTTAAAATAAAATAGGAAAAATACTACTAGAGATGTTGTTCAAATGTGATCCAGGGGCCAGAAACAGTTACGGTGATGCTATTTTAGCCAATTTTTATTTGAAAACAGTTCAAAGTCTTTAGAAAAATGCAAGTTTTTCTTGTTTTTTTTTTGTTGCCAAAACCCCTTTTAATCTGCTTCAAGAGGTCAGTTGAGATTACCTATATTATGTACAAATGCTTCAAAAGATCCTAACCAAACTACCTAAATTTACTGTGATGACTATTTAGGATAGGCAATATTTTTATGAGAAATGGAACTTGTGCCACAGCTCGCAAACACGTGATAATGGCACCACGCTCACTGCTATTGTGCAGCAATACTACTTCTGCCCAAGATATTTCTTTCCACAATTAAAAACAAACAAACACTGCTTCAAATATATATTTGGCTTTTCACTATAATAACCTGTTGCTTTCTAGCATTGATAATTTTAAAGTAATTAATAAAAATACCTGTAAGCATTTGTAAAACCGCACAACTATTTTATGTATTTTTATTCATGTCCAGTTAAACAGTTTATCCAATCACCTAAATTAAAGACAACTTAAGAGAAATGCTAAACATAAGCACTTCACACGAAGTGTTTTGTTCTTAGTATACAGAAAGACTCAATAAGCTGCCTTAATAATCTGCATATTCCAAAACTTAGTCCCTTTCCCTCAAAGAAACAAATGCTAGAAGAAAAAGTGCTATCAACCGCAAGAGAATTAGGAATATACTTGTGATATGCAATTATTTCACTTTTAGAGGTAGAATATAACTTGCAAACATGTTATTGACATTTTCAGGTTCTGATTGTTTATTTGTAATAATTATTTTACAAGATTTTCCACATAAGTGCAACATCCTGTGTATATGCAGCATCTGGCTTCCTTCCTTATGAAATTTTAAAACTTTCAGATGGCCATTTGGGTAGAAAGTTTCATTAAAAAGAATGAGATTTGGAAGTATGTATCATTCACTTAGATATTCAGAGATATGACTGACTGCAGTTATAATATACGTGTGCTCGTTGATTTTTCAAAAATAATTAGCCTGTGCCCGCTCCATTACAATTAAACAGACTAGATTCTAAAATGACAACATTTTAAATTTTTAATAAGCTGCATAAATAAAAAAAAAAAATACAAAATTTTTCCATCATAAAGTTTCATTTTAAAAGATATAGTGAAGTGCAAAACTCGTCGCTAATTGATCGGATCGCAGACTACTTATATAACCTCTGAAACAAATACGGTGACAAAATCATTCATTATGTAAAGTAATGAACGCATTTCCATATCAAGTCAATTTGTTCACCTTTCATGTGCAAGACTTGCAAAGTGATAACTTAAACTTCTTGGTTAATTCTTTTTTTTAGACACACCACAATAGCTGTGTTTTTTTCTGATATATGCATCAAGATGTAGCAGCTCAGAACTGCTTGTTTGCATGTATAAAGCTGAAAAAGAATGACTAACAAGGCAACACAAAACACACTACTTAACATCTGTACATACAGGGGAAGGACTTCAGTGGTACTACATACAGAAACATGTCTTGCTTACCTGTACGACCAACCACTAAAAAATTCATAGATGCTTAATGCTGCTCCTGCTAGCTCCCCTATAATCTATCTGCTTTTCAATGAGTTTCAGGAAGGCATACGTAACAGACCAAAAAACAAACAAACAAGAAAGTTAGCTTAGCCATTAAGTGGTACAAATGATTATTTTTTTACTGATGCCTTTAATACTGTACTCAATCAGTAAGGTTGTTTTTTCCCCTTCTTTTAAGAATCTTACAGATGAAAGCTTGGTACTGAATTTGAAAGCAGCAAGCAAACCCAAAATTTCAACAACAAAAAAAACAACAACAACAACAAAAACAAAGATGGAAAGAAAATTGTAAAAATCAAAATCAACACTGCTTACCAAATCAGCCATAATTCCACGATAGAGACTGGACATGAATGAGCTAGAAATGGTGAGGCTGGCTGGCTGGCTGGCTGGCCGGCCGGCTGGTGATTAAAAGTGGGCAGCTGTACACACTGCTAACAAACAGCAAGTTGTGGACAGAAGAGAAAAAACTAAAACTTACAGAGCAGCGTGGGCAGTGCCATTCCCCATCTGGTATGACTTTTAATGGCGGGTTCAGACAATGGATATGATAAGCAGAAGGGCAACTGTCACAACACAGCAGCTCGCCACCATCTTTGCAAACACGGCAAAATTCCATATGTTCATCCTCCTCTTGCTCTTGTATGCCTTCTCCCTCCTACATGACAGAAACCGCAGTTACAATAAGTCAGTGAGGTTGCCTGCTCAAGCAGTACGTCAAGTAACGAATGAACTACCTACCCTGCCTGCACCTTTATATTCAGATTCTGCTTACACATATCATTTCCTTCTGAAGTTCCAAGCAACTTTATTGTGAGAGAAAAATATTTGCACATGGTTTAGCTTTAAACTGATGACATTTAGCTATAAAAAAAAAAACTCCATGAATAATCTAATTTTTTCCATTAGTTGCTTTCATCTTCAACTAAAATTTGTCAGTTTCCGGAAAAGTTATATACGATGAAGAATTTTTGCTAAATTATTCTCCAGAATACAAAAAAAAATTCTTTATAAATATACATTACAACAGAATCAAAATTTTACAAAAATTAATTTCTCTTTTGTCATTATATAATTTTTAAAAAAAAATTTTTTTTTTTTTTAAAATATGCATGGTCAATGGTCCTTTTAAGCTCTGAACTCGCTACCACAGCCAGATGGGGTGATGACGGTCTTTCTGCTTCCAGATGATCTGTAGGGGCACGTAGCTCTTGCAGAGAACCTCACTGAGTTATGACGTGACTTACTATGCATTGCTTGGTAAGAAGAGAGCTAAGCTTGGCGTGAAAAACAATAATAATACACAAAGCTCACTGATTAAGTTAAACAATACTAATAATAATAATAATAATATAAAACTATACTGAAGTCCTGGCAAGTAGTGGTCAGTTAGCGTTTCCTAGCAGGTTTGTTTTAATGTTTTGTACCGACCCACCATGTCAAGTGTACGTTAATAGAAAGCCACACCATATTACCCATTTATTTTTATAACCATTGTATTCATTTCTTCACTTCTCTATTTATTAAATTCAAATTAAAAGTTATCTTGTTAAAGAAGTGGTTGGATCTTTTAAAGCAATTTCACATTCCAGACGAATAAGTAAATGTGAAACACACCACCTAGCACCAGTAAGTTAGCAGTAGCCAACCCGAACTTCAAAAAAGGAGAGAATGACATTTTTAAAAAGTTGAGAGAGAGAGGAAAAAAGAAAACAGATGTAAAGTTATTCTTAATGAATGGTAGAAAGTGCAGGAGAATGCAGTGAGCATAGAGCTACACCACAGAAAAGCATTTCAAACAAGTATTATTGAAGCCAGCCAAACAAGTTGTTTTTGCTCTTATATACATATACATATATATATATATTTTTTTTTTTTTTAAAGGATGCAAGGGTTAACTTGGGAAAACAAGCAAAGCGCCCATCACATTATAAAAACTTATGTCTTGAAGATATCAGAAGTAAATAGGCAATAAATTCAAGACCCAAAATAAGTGTGTATTGACTAAATGTTGGCAGACTCAGTATTGCATAATGACAATCTGCAAATGTTATGGTAAAATTATTCAGAGAATAATTCACTTCGATCCCTTTCTTACAAACAGTTTAAAGCTTGGGGAAAAAAGAACTGGCATCAATGTAAGAGGAAAAAAATAATGAGAACTATACAGTTATATACTGAATTTTAATGTTTTTTCTCCCCCTCCCTCTGGAAATATAAATTGCTTACTGTTGTGGGAGTGTCAATCTTTGTTCGTCACAATATATAGTGAACTGTTATTAATAATATAACAAGAATATTCTTGATCGGAAAGGCAATGTAATAACACCAGAACACGAGAGAAATCTTAATTATTCTTCTGATTAAACCTATTACACAGAAAGAGGTTCAATGTTCCCATAGTGAAGACACCAGATTGTAAATGTAAATAAAGTTAAAAAATGTTCTACCTGTTGAAGTGTAGCTGTCAAGATGTCTAGAAGCAAAACATCTAGCAAATGCAATTTCTATGCTAATTGAGATGCTTCCCTAAAAGCTCTTTCCTCTGCCTTCTAGAATGAAATTTAATGGATGTGATGTCAAGCAGAGGGTTTGACTGGAAGACTTAATATTGAAGAATAAACATCCTCATCATCGAATAACTTGCCAAAGGTTTACAGCTTTGGATGGATTTGGGTTTCAAACAAGCATTTCAATAGTTCCATGTTTTAAAACTATCTAAGCAAAGGGTTCCATCAAGCTAAAAATTTGATATAAAAATAACTCTTTTCTACAAAACTCTAAGTAAAGGACAATGACATCAAAAGCAGAAATTAAAATTATGAATGGTTCAGGATAAGCACAGAATCTTTTGGTGACAAAGGTATGAATAAATCTTGCTAAATAAACATTAGATAATTCTACATGAATGAAAAGAAAAAGATGCCACCCTAGTAATGTGCAATCACATGAAATAACATTATGACCTCGTCATTTTGACACAAGATAAACTTAATGAAGATCAAGATTTATACCATAAGTAGCAAGGTCAATTTGAGCTCCTAACCACATTAGTCATCCAATTCACATAAACATGGATAAATAGAGTAGCTTACTATGTACAATGTGAAAATAATGTATCAGCATTTCCAAAAAATGTAAGCCAACCATTAAGTAAAAGAAAATGGATAGTTTCCAACAGTAATGCACAATAACTTCTGTACACTCTTGACATTTATATTGTGCTAGGTTCTATATAGTAACCCTTATAAAAATTGTTGCCAATGACCTAATATATCACTTTTGCAATGACAAATTCTGGGCTGTCAATAAATAAATCTGAACAAAAGACATAAGTGCATCTAACTGTTGTTCACATGTAAATTTTTTTTTAAGTAACACTATCTGCTGAAATGGTGATCTACTGAACCTTTCTAATTTTATAAAAAATTAAAACTACTAACAATTATAAACAAGCAACACATTTTTTCCTAATACAAGTGCATTCATTCTATGGCTTAATTAAAACCTGTCTGTATAGAATATTTTCCAATTAATTAATATGATTTTCAAATCCTTCAAATAAAAGGCTGAAATTTCAAATTGTTCAAGATAAAACTGAATGAATTTTGTTTTTTTTTTGTGGATGGGAATCATGACTACCTGTGACCCACAGATGCTTCCACCCTAACGCATTTAAAGCACTGATACAAATTATAACTGTACACACTATAAACAAACCCTGAATCCATCATCTGCTTTACTTTAGCTAAACAGTTTTTTCTAAATCTAAAATCCAGTTTAAGCCAACATCCAAACTACTTTCAGTCTGTTCTGTAGGATTACAATCTCTGTAGCCAGCATCAGTTCTTTCTCAATCTGCCTATGAAGTCAATAAAAGCTCTCACTTGAAAGCTCTCCAGGAAAGTAAAATATCTGACATCAGTTTTACCGCAATTGCTAATTTAACTTTGATAAGAATAAACTATTTATGATGCATAGTGAAACAATTACTGGAAACTAAGTGCATGAAAAACGTTTGTTTGCAGGCAGTGACTTTAAACAATTAACTTCAGAGAAACTTTCATTTGTTAAAAGCAAGAGAAGAGAGAGCACCAGCCCACAGACCTGCCCAATAAAACTAGATTACAGGACCAAATCTATTACATACATGATGATAAACCATATTTCTGTTATGAAGACATCTATAAGTACTGTACTGCTTTTAATTGCTGCAGGGGTGTTTACTGAAACTCGCCAACATACAAAAGATGGGATTAGACAATTATTGAGGAGAAAAAAAGTTTTAAACTCTACTGAAAACTAACACCCAAACCTTCCTACAATCAACAACAGTCTATGTATCACTGTGCAGTAACTAAATTATATGAAAATATGTCCAAATGACAATACAAGCCAAGTATCAATGAACATAGATCTACATGTTATGAAAGAATGGAAAAAAAAAAAAAAAAATCAAAACATCAAAAGCAATTTTACTTGCTCATTTTGCCAGTAACACGGAAATAAAAATCACGCAACACATTCAATCTAGACAGCAAACTTTCCTGTAAACAATGTCTCTCTGGAAAGAAGGGAAAAAATAAAGCAGACAGATGAAATCAACTGTACTCGGTTTTAGTTTTTAGCATTGAATCAAACTTCGCTAAGTCACTCTGGTATCGCTGTAGGACTTTCTCGGACTTTTCATCCCCAACATAGCGCCTGTTTACCTCCTGACTTTCTGAAACCTGAAAACTCCAATTTATCATAACCTGAACTCGCATTCTATGTCTTACTGTCTTCTTGAAATATTTCCTGATCATATCAGGAGACATACACTCCGGGATACATCAGCCAGATATACTAAGCTAATGCAACCCTGAATCAGCGAAATGGCAGAGTTGCAGCCACCTTTTGTATGCTTGCTCAGTCCTGTGCCCTAAATAATTCAAGTAGTTTTGGCTGTGGCAACTCCACATTTTGCAACAAGCCAATGCCTTCCTTCAGCCAACCATTTAGGCTCATTCTGAAGGAAGCAACAAAGCAAATAGTTCCCATTTTCCTTTCAAAAACAAAAGGTGGGACATCGTGAAAACAAAAAAAAAAAAAACAAACTATTGCACCATGCACAACTGTCATTTCCATGCCTGGTTGTTTCGATTAAGACTATTGTTCTTCCCAATATGGTAGAGTTGCATTGCTTAGCATAGCAAAATAGACAATCTTTTCCTTGCTTCTTATATTGACTAAAGTAATCATAAAGTCATCACATTCTAATGTATTGTTGAAATATTTTCCCCCCTCCTGGTGCTGAGACAGTTTTTGCAAACAGTTTCTATCTCAGAGACACCGGTGCTTACTACATCTGCAAAGTCACCTGGCACTTGCACAGAAATATGTGGCCAATGATGATTAGAATTTGCTTATCTCAAGTTTCAACTGTTTTCCTGTGACTTGTATACCATAATCAAGACATTTGGAAAACCAGTCAATAAGTGCACCTGTTTCAACATTTTGCAATTTTCTTCCAAAGAAGTCACCTCATCTCAAGCCTGTCCATAATCAATCCTTTATTCTAGTCACACCAAATTTCCTTGCCACTTCACTAATTGTTGTAGATTTTGTATAGTTTGCAGCATCTAGCTTAAACTCGATCATACAGCTTTGATTCTAACTCTTCTACAGACAACCTGACTGCTTCAAGAATTTCAAATGAGTGAACACACTTAAAAAAAAAGAAAAAAAAAAGGTCAGTGCTGTAGAAGACCAACCTAAAATACAAAAGCACAGCAAATGACGATCTGACAGCATATCACTTATATGCAGTGTCATGTGATCAGTAATGCAATCACATGCCCAAATAAGGTGTTTTTTCTAGTATTACCAAAAACGTCTATATTCAGAGAATGCTAAGGGCAGTCAATGTAGGTACACAGGTAAGAAGACATGTTAACAAACAATAAGCAAATTTCATGTAAAGATTGTTTTATAACTGGTGTGGACTTTTCAATGGTGATAAACACTGAAGTAGGCTACAACTGATTTGAACTAAGATGGGTAATTATTGCTTAGTATCTGCAAATGCAGTGATCGAGGATCACCATGTACAAACTAAATTCTTCAATAGTCAATATTTATGTACCAAAATATTTCTAAAAGTGTGGAACTTCATTGTGGATATTTTATGATTGCAGGCAAGCAGATATAATAGCTTTTTTGGTATGAAGTGGGTTATAGACATTTATTGGAGCATGGGCAGCAATTAGAACCAATACAGTATTTTTGTTCAAAAAATCTTAGAATAAAATTGAATTAAGGTTTGTTTACAAGTGAGATGGTGGCGCTTCATCCATAATTTGTATCAGTTCTACAAATGTAGCAGTTCCGTTTTCCATATATACAAAAACTACCTCAATCCCTGTGTTCAAATTAATGGAATAAGCAGTGTTTTACTATAATGGCAAGTCAGTAAACTATGTGGAACAAAAAAAATTCTTTTTAAATATAAAAAAATTAAAATGAAATTATGATGCTAACATTATGCTCACTTACTATTCACTTATCAGCAAACAACAATACAAAACAGTAGGTAGCACATTTAGCAATTTACAAGTTCTTCTAGCCCACCTGGCAGAAACTCCGATTGCACAGTGCTATTTACTGTGAAGTAATGAAACAAACATGACACAGAATTTAACCATACTAGTACATTTAGCTACTATGTAGGTAAGTTTTGTTCACAGAAAAAGTACCATAAAACCATTAAATGTTTAAGGAACTACAGATTTTCAGTGATTGCAACAGTTTAAGCAATATTTGTTATAAAGTACCTGAAGATTAATGTATCAGAAACCACTCTTAAAGTAGAGAGCAAAATCCTTTGCTGCACCATACCCAAAATTAGCATACTAAAGCAAAATTAATCTTTGTAACCCCCTCCATCAAAACAAAAAAATAACCTATTTTGTTTTTTTTTTTTTTAAATGTAAAGCTGAGTAAATCAGGCACACACACACTTCTCCACACTACATTCAAATACTACAACACAGCAAGAGGGGGTTGATATAAATAAGAAAATACTTTTTTTTTAAAAGCTATAAGTAAATATTAAGCTAGAATATACTTGGCAAACAAGCAAACTATCATCTACAAATACCTGTGTAAACATGTACACAGGTACACAAGCAAGCTTTTTTTACATAGTAATGTCAATTTATATTAGTAGATGTAATTGCAACAATGTGGAAAAAGTTGTCTAGGCAACAAATGCTTTACTCATGAACAATCTTCTTGTCTTAATGTGGACTTACCCGACCTCTGACTCAATTCTGTGATCAAAGTTCCATTTTGACCACATAAATGAGCAGGCAGTCAGTTATTAAAATATTGTGGGGGAAGGGGCCAGAAGAAAAGGGAAAAGAAATTAGCAGGTCACATCAATTAGATAATGACAATAAGTCATGCAACTATCAATGTGGACCAATTAAAAAGATTTTAGAAAAACAAAATAAAAGACTGACTCTGATAAATGATGGGTTCCATGCAATTCAAAAGTTTAGTGAATATTACTTCATCACTTATACTGGCGAGTAATGTGATAAAATGTCTAGTACTATTTAAATGCTGCATTTAGTTGAGAATTTAAAATCATTTTTTAGAAAATAATTTAAAATAAAATAATATATAAAAGTAAACAGTGCTTTTAAAGTTCAAAATGTCATCACTGAATTAAAATGCTGGTGTACAGCAGCCAATTGTGACAAACCACTGAGTGAGCCCTAACTTCAAGTCCAACAATAAATGTGTTGAGTTCTGTACAAGTATGAAAAAATATATGTACATACATTCATACTGGTTCTTCAGTGCGTGAATGTACACATTTTCTACTGAAACAATAAAATGATACATGTAATGAAAAACAAGAATTTTCAAAACTGTTGCCATGTATTTATGCAAATTACTTCTAAAAAAAAAAAAAAAAAAAACTGGATTTGCTATTGTGACTATGATAAGTCTGATAACACTTTGGTACTCTGAGTTCAATCGGCTTTGTAATTGTGAGATGTCTACAGGATGCAGAAACAGGCATGCACAGAGAAACATTACCTCATCAGCAATCAACAGAATCCGGAAATCAGCCAGAGGGTGGGCACAATTCTTCCTCTCATGTGCTATTAGCCAAGTCAGTTAAGACAAACCAAAGTTTATGGCATTTGAATGAAACTTACATTTTGGTAAAAAAAACCAATTTTTCATGAGAGTAAAATATGATCAACATTTAGACTTTATTGCTAAATTGGATGTTAATTATTAATGAATCAAAGTTTGATTTACTATCATTTGCCACACTGTTACATCTTGTCAATAACATATGGAAGTGTACCAAGTAGTGCTGATATCAAAACCAGGTGTGCTATAAAATAATCACAAGACTTTTCTCTTCTTTCGATGAGAACAGTGTATGCTAAGTGCGTCCATAATGTTTTCCATTTGACTTATTACTGTGCTATTGCAATGATTCCTCAAACGCAGCACTATTCTTTCATAACTTTTTATTCCATAATATTTACTCTATATTATTTACATTAAATCAATTAACAGAATTAAACAAGGTAAAGTGAATTTCTGCTGTCATTCCAGCAATTTGTTTTAAAAATAACTAGTTGAAAGTGTTTGCTCCTGGGTAAGAATGAAGTTTTGAATGAGGGCTTTAAAGAAAGCCTTCACGATTCTGCATTAATACATAGCCAGCATACCTGCGTCTGTCCAGCTACATCTTACTTTCTGGCAGGTGCCGGCCAGTATTTTCTAATACTGAACTGTGTACACAGACTGGGGCATCACCACGACCTTAGGCAACATCAGCTTGCATCAGAAAATCACTCTTCAAGTTTTTATAAAAGAAAAACAAGAATAAACAAAAACAGTACTAATGAATTTTTAATTAATTCATGCAATAATTTAGGAAAATAGTCGAGTTTTATTCATTAAAAACATCAGTTTTTCACTGCAATAAAAAAAATTTCCAAGAAAGTGTGTCACATTTTAAGAAAATGTGTATGACTGTCAGTAAGTAATAAACTCCATTACAGGAAGCAGGGTTTCAGTTTAATCATTGAGAGAGACGCTATTCAAACTCACTGGACTTCTTGAATAAAATATAAAAACAAAAACAAAATTCAGATCAAAAACTGTTTTTTGTGAATTTAACTAATCAGATCAAATGAAATCCTAGGTAATTGATCAAATGCAAATAGGCTTGCATTCATAATATAGTGTTTTCTACAAAACTTATCGCTTGATATGAAGACAAACAATGAAAGTGGACGTAAAATAATGAACGTCACTGATCCTAAATCCCCAATCAGTGATAACATTGTGGTCCTAAAGCCTCAATCAATGACAGTAGTAGACACTAACTGTGCACTACCATATTACAGCAGAAACCCATCATTTATCACAAACAAAAGACATACAGTTCAGAAAAAAACTCTTAAAACCTATACAAAGAATTCGTTTTACCATAAAGTTTTGGAATTCTTCATTTAAAAGCTACAGTAATAGTTTAGCAAAATGAAGAAAACATTAAATATGATTATTTTCCAAATTTACTAACTCTTCATACTTTATTTTTTTAAAAAAAAAAACAATAAGTAGCAGCAAAGCAATAAATAAGGAGCTTAAGGTAATAATAGGTGCTGGCAGCTCTTCTCTAAAATAAAGGAAAGTAGAGGGGATGCTGATTTCATCAAATCAAACTTAGTTCATTTTTAATTTGAAAAGTAAGTTTTATTTGGCTGACTTTAAAATAAGTGTTTCCTGCTTAAGAACTTAGCAATCAAAGATACTTTACACATACTGATGTGTTGAAATAAAGTGTACAATTTTTGCTATAGTAAGACAAGCTTAAGTATAAACATTTACAAAAATTTACTTCCCAATCTGACTTTGATTATCAAAACTGATAGATATGTAATTTAACTGAATCCTCCTAAGAATAAAAAGCAATATTATATTAATTATTTTTATGGGTTTAACCTATTGAATCACAATGTGCCAGCGGTGTAGTGTGCAGGTTAAGCTGCAGGAAAATCCTGTAATGAAAACAATAATTAGTTACCAGTTATGTCCCAAGGTTAGTTTCTCTCTTACTACATCATGAAACTTTCAGTCAATCCAAACAAATAAATGTCAAGTAATTCTGTGGAAATGCTCAGCCTAAGACTTAACTTCACTGTGAAGCTATATCAGAAGATTTGAGCCTTTAGCTTCACCAACCAGCTCACAGGCGCTACTATTAGACTGTATGGAGCAAAATGGCTCTGGTAATTTTGTTGGGAGATTTTCCACTCGTAAGTCTGCTGTTCCTGTTCATTATGTATTCTATAAGTTTGTTTGCTCTTTTCTTCAAAAAAGAGCAAACAAACTATTCTTAATTGGTAGATTGAGTCACTACAAGACAGGTTTTTAAAAATTTATTTAACATTTTCAATTTTAGATAGTGCAAACAAGCCTAAGCTACACAATGGACCACTTTTTGTTGTGACTGCCAGGATTGTCAACAACAATAAGAGGTGGTGGTCTGGCTTACTTAGAGAGATAGGGTTACCTTCGTTAAAATAGTTCAGTTACACACTAAGGCAATAAACAGCAATAATTTTCTCCCAAACAATGAATGTAGCAGACTTAAGAAGACAGAAGACCTTGTTTTTTTAAAAAAAATAATGCCATTTAAAACAAACTCTCTAGACTAGTTAACAACAGCTTCTGTATTAACAAGCAGGGTTTATTTACTAGCATTTTTGACAGGTGCATGCGTTAAATACTGCGTGCCTAACTTTAGAAATTGGTTATATAGTATCCTTAGACGTGAAAATAGTCAATGAAAAATGTCATTCTTGGGTTTGAAGATATGTTGAAAACTGCATGTATTACAATAAGAAAATTTATCCTAGATATAAGATGTAATGGTTTAAATATCTACTTCTGTAATATCACTTTAAAAAAAAAAAAAAAAATTTCTGGCTTTCAGAAAGGAAAAAAAAAAAAATACAAATGACTTTTTTTTATAGAATATTAGATGACAAAAATAAAATAGAAATTTGCTCTAAAGTCTTTATAAAGAAATCCAAAACAAAAACATGATATGCAGCGTTTAACTCAGGTCACAACAGCTGCCAGCACCAACTCAACCTATTGCTTACCACTAAAGAATCAATCTCATAATTAACTTAATGCATTTTTACATTGCAAGTAAATGCCATGTGCAAAACCTATCTTCTACTAAAATATTTCTGTTCACACAATGAATTCCATTTAAATGCATATATTCATCCTAAAAATGATACATACAGCATCTCGAGCTCAAGGCAGGAAGTTTGCAATGCAAATCTATGCCTTGAGAGTTCACAAACATTTACCATATGTACCACAAACACCAACCAGATCAGACTGTAACATTTAAAATCATTCTAAAACATTTCTACTAGTTCCAACTTCATTAACCAAAATGTAATCATAGAAATAAGTCATTGATACCGCTTCATAATCTATATAAAGTAATTTTTACCTATTTCCAGGTTTTAAAGTAAAGAGAAGAAAAGAACTTGATAAACCAAACTTATATTACATTTGTATGTTTTATTATTTTTTTTTTAAGATCTATCCGAAATCCTCTTAAATACTCAAAATTTTAAAGTTTTGAAACTAAGCAGAATAATAATTTTTACCTCATAACAACTCAATGGAATTCAATGCATGAACATTTATAGAAAAACTAGAACAATGAAGAAAAAATATCTTTAAAACCTGTAAGTGTCCTTAAAGCAAATTTGCAAAAGCTACGATTTCCAGTACACCATCAGTTTACTTTATAAAAGCAACAAAATCTAAAACTAGAAGACAATATAGTTAAAAGTGACTACAAACACAATGAGGGCAGCTCCATTTTCCTTCAGGTGCTTCCTCCAGTTCTGGATCCAGACAAACAAGATGGTATGCTCGAGGGCAGGTGTCACAAAGAATTATCTCCCCACCCTGCTGACAAACTTCACAGTAGTCCTGATGGTCCGTCTGAAACAGTAAATGCCATTAATTTTGCTCTGAACTTAATTATCAACTATCACTAGAAAATGGCAAACAACAATCAAATCACACGTGAAGCTGTAAAGAGATATTCGTGGAAGAGAGTGAATTTTCAAACAGATAGTGACCATCATTGAGGGAAGGTAAAAACAGATCAAGGACAACATGAAGATTCTTTAGCCAAGAATTTTGTACAAACCTGAAATTATTAAATCAGAAAAACCTTATAAATATACCTAAATAACTCTAGAAAGTTACTGTAGGCAATGAGATAATTGGTTTCATTTATTCAAACTAATTTATTTCTAATCACATCAGTTTCATTGTGCTTTTTTTTCTTAGAAAGAAAATTTCTATAAGCTTTTTAACAGTCTGAAGCAAAGACAATAAAACAAATCCTTGCTTAACATAACTGGAAACTATCAGTTCTCTAAATTTTAATTCATTTTGACTTTTTTGATTCAGTTAAAAATGAATATGGAATGCACCTCCATTATAATTTCAATAAATTGCAAGTAACTCAAAGAGGATTTGTGACTGACGAAATAAAGGCAGCTCTTACACTCCTCTCAAAACCAAGCAAGAAAAAGACCACTAAGACTAACAAATACTTACCTCATAACCTTCAGCATCTGGATCATCAGGATATTTACTAGTTGTTTTTGTCTTTTTCTTTTTAGCTTTTGTTCTCTTTGTTCTCTTCTTGCTACTGCTGCTATCTGATTTAGTGTCAGTAATCACACTCGCCTCTTCCAGCTGCCGTTCAAACTCTTCATCACTCGTATTGAATCCAGTGTCTTCTTCATCCTAACAAAAGTGAGAGTGGGCGAATGGTCATACATGTCTTCAAAACGTTTTTAAAAATAGAAACTTATCAAAACGACAGCTCACAGCACACTTAAAACTTGTCTCAAACTAGTGAAACCCCAGTTATATGTACTTTTTTGTACAATAAATTATATGCAACGACTGACTAAAAATCCTAGGCAAGAGTACACCTAATAATATTATGCAGAGTCATCAGTTGATGATATTCCTGAGAACTCTCACAAGCAAGAGCTGATTTAATAAGTTGCCATCACAAAATTAACTATAGGAGTTGAATGAATTTGCTCAAAAGGAGATGGAACAAATTCCAAGCTGTTATAACTAGTTTACCAAAACACTAAATTAGGAAAAAAAAAAAAAATTAAAAGCAGGCATGCATAGCAGTTTTGCATGTGACAGCAGTATGCAAATTATTCACTGATTTAGAATACTTACTGTGCTAGCTTTTCTCTTCTTCTTCTTCTTTGTTATCTTTATTTTTAGTGGAGCAACTGATTTCTTGGTCTTAGCTTTTTTAGGTCTGCTTGGACTTTTCTCATCCACACCTTCAATATCTTCTGGCTCTGGAATTAATTCATCATCAACAATGGCTGCTGCAACTGAAACAGAATCAATCAAATAGCAGTAGCAATTAAATGAACAATTTTCTGTTTTTAAAGAAATCCATCCATCCATAAGGCCCTCCAAATTAAAGTGCATTCATTCTTTACAAAAATATTTCTCCTGAAATAGTTACACTTAGTTCTCAGCAATTCTCCAGGTGGAGTCTGGACTATTAAATTCCTACTGAGGCAGCTTTTCTCAGTCTTACAACACTATTATTAACAGCTAATAAATCAATCTGTGCAATAAGAGTTAAAGTACCTTCAAATCTGTTTAGTTGCAACAAATTACTTTTTCATATGCAGATTTTTTAAGCATGTTAGCTACATTTAAACTACCCCATGTCCTTCAACATACAACAGCTTAATTCAAAAACCCTCTCTTTGATTTCCTCTGATAAATCTTTCAGGGCTAAAAGTGTCAAATTTTGGTTAGGAGCACAAACTGCACTGCACAAACAAAGAGAGGATTTCTGGAAAGACTGGTGGGAAACAACATTGAAAACCAGCATCAAAATTCCTGAGTAAGAGGAAGGCATCAGGTGGCCATACTCAGAAGCTTGAACATGGAGTAGGAAGTGCCTAGCTAAGCCGATGGATGATGAAACTGATCACTCCCTGTTATGCCCACTGTTTCAAGAGTGCTGTAAATGATGGGCCAAAATCCACTGAAGGACGGCACACAGCTGAAGAGTCCATCAAAAGGAACCGCACATATATTTGAAAGTTCAGCTTGAACAATTTGTGCTATTTTTTTTTTTCTGGCTCATTCCACCACGAATATTGCCAACTACATGATGGGCCCTGGCTATAGAAAAAATGCACATTACATCACAAAAGTGTAAAGGTGCAAAGCCTGGCTGATACGTAGCAGCCCTTAACACAGGCCAGTTCTTGCTCAGTTGGGTGTGAACAAGATAGGTTAAAATTGCCTACAAATGTGCAGAATAATACTAATGCAAAAATTAAGATAAAATATGTTATTTGAAAAACTAAACAAAATGGGCACAACTTTTAGTCCTGCCATACTATTAACAGATTCACACAAAAAAGTACACAAATCTGAGGAAAAAAAAAAAATCTAATTACTTTTCTGTTTAGCTTGGGATTTGTGAGGATTCTTTGCCACAAACTCTCTCCACTTAGCACCAACAAGGCTGACCATTTTGGACATGGCTATTTTGGGATTTTCTTTGGCAATAAGGGGTTTAATAAACTGACTAAAGGCTTTGTAGTTGCTGAGGGTCTGGTAGTCCTCAGCACAGAACTCCACATCCACATTGTTCAGGCCATATTTTGAGCACAATTCATCAGAACTTTTCTGATCCTGGAGAGAGAAAGAAAATGTAGTTTCTTATAGGGTTTGAAGTTAGAAATCATGTCAAAAATATCTAATGAAAAAAGATATTTTAATTATTGTACTTTCAAAAAGTGTTGTTTTACTTTTTAAGAAAAAATTATTCTAATTTTTTTCCCTACAGTCAGAAGACATAATTATGTAGTAGTCTGTGATAGTTCATCAGTATCACAATAGGTCATTCCACCCAAGAATTTGAGTTAGAAAAAAAAAAAAATTGCCTCATTATCTGCAAATGTCAACTACCCGCACAAAATCTATGCATGCATCGGCATCCATTTTGCGCTTTCGTAAAACAAAGAACTTCTGTTCAAGTCTCAAAGTTCTCTTATTCAGCCAATAGTGCATGAGCTAAGAAAAGGGAGTCAGCCAATCAGTACCAGTTATGATGATTGCACATCAAAACAAAGGCAGGCAGCACCAGTTCATAGCTAGTTTCTGCACCATTCACAACTCTCTTTATTTTGCCATTTGGATTTGTACAGCAAGTTATCATGGGTCCAAAACGCTCAATGGGGAAACCAGTTGTACCAATGATAGAAGATAAATTAAAGCTGATTCAATGTCTTGAGAACTCTCTCTGTGTGCACATGCACAGTACCCATCACCAAATCTCATTAGTATCAGACTTCATACAGTATTTGATGTCTGTAAGCAGAAGCCGGACTTGAGGTTTTACATCAACTAAGCTGCCAAGAAAGCAACAAACAGGAAAATTCTTCGTGGGTCCAAGCTTCAAGCCACAAGCCACATACAAGTGGCTCAAACAAGTTTGGTCTATGAGGACAGCAGTGAGTGGGCCTATGATGATCAGCAAGGATAGAGAGTTTCATCAAAAGATGGACATCCAGAAAAAGTGTGAATACTTGTCAGGGTGGTTGACATGTTGGATATGGCATCATAGTGTGTGCATGCTCCTGCTTTCCAATGAAAAGCATCCAGCAAACATCAAGCTGTCGAAGACTATGTTGCTGGGTTTCAGCACTCAGTTGAAGCACATAACCTTATGCCAGAGCAGGTGGATAATGTAAATGAAACTGGTCTGTATTGGTGCTGTTTTCCGCACAAGACCCTTGCTGATGATGACGACAAGACTTCAGGCTGCAGCTTCAAAAAGAACAAGCAGCACATCGTTAAATATGATGAAACTGTCAACAGAGTCCATCTAGTACACCATCAATGTCATGTTCAAACTCACCACTCAATGTCACAGCCATTCCCAAGACCATATTTCATGCCTGTTTGCCCATCAATGATGATGAATAAGTTATTGTGTATTGCTTGATGTTTTATATTTATATACTTGTGTATTTTAATTATTTTTGTATTGTATTGCCTACATTTACATATAGGCCTAACACACACCCTGTACCTGTACTTTTGTGATAATAAAACTATTTTTTAAATATGTAATGTTCATTTGTCCTTATTCTTTAAGATGAACAATGAAAAGTTACAATGCAAATACAGGTGTTATAAAAAATATGGCAAGAAAATGGTGCTTAGCCTAATCTAGCTTACTTGAATGTCATCTATCTGCAGGCTAGGAATGGATGTGCATGGATAATAGAGAGTCAACTGAATACCATTCCATGCCAACTTGAAAGTGATTTGTAATAGCAAATCTCTAAAATAAAGAACTCTGGTTTCTTCTCTCAAACTTCTGTTCATTAGAAGAGATGACACCAACCCTAGGATGCTGAGCTAACAATCTTATCTACAGTTCATTACAAAAATTTGACATTTTATTTTGTCAACAAGGGAGGACAACTTGCAGGATATACAAGTTTGACAGGAAAACAATTGTTTATTTCTTTTCACACTTTTTCATCAATAAAATATATAAATGACTAGCAGCTGATTCCAAGTTAGCTTTCTTACTGAACATAATAACTTAAATGTGTTTCAATGTATCTATTAACAGATGCTATAAAGTAAAAAAAATTAAACTGGAATTACAGATATGAACAACATGTAAACGTTTACCTTGTTATTTGATGCTCGTGAACGTTTTCTTTTTTCCTTTGGTGATGGTTCAGCAAAATCGCTTTCATTATCCGAACCCATGCGCGTGTCACTATCCTGGACAAAATAAGAATTCTTATCCATTAGTAGGAATATCATAACTTGTGCTTTATGTAAAATGGGACTAAAATGCAAGGGAAGACATTCTTTTGCAAACTGAATGCAAATCACTACTCACTTCTCCTCCACTATCAACATGTTTAATCACTTTCTTCTTCTTTTTAGCTTTTCTCTTCTTCTCCCCCGACTCCTTTGTCTTCTTTTTCTTTCCACGTTTATCTGAGATGTGTGATTCTGGTGTGTAATCATTTAACATGTCCTCTTCTGAAAGTCAATGTAGAAAACATGATTACAGTAGTTTGCTGTTTTTTTCTCTCTTTAAATTCAACATTAACCACAGGCTTATCACAACTGAAGTCAAATGTTAAATATATGCACAAACTAATTAAACATGCACACATGCAGTCAGTAGCACTATCTTTATTTGCTACGCACATGCCTATCTAGCACTTTCTTTTTATTTATTTTACTATTTTACTATTTAACTAATTCCAAATGCCGTCTGTCTGTGTACCTCTTACGAACAAAGCAAATTCTTTTGATTGTATATACAAGTGATTATTTGATCTGGTGACAAATAGCATAATGGTTTGAAGTGTCGTCTTATGAGAAATTGCATAAGAAAGAATTGTCTAAACCATTTCACAATGCCAAACAATACAAACTTGTTAACAATTAGAACGTGCTGAGTTTATTTATTTTTGGCTCATCTGCTTTACATAGTGTTAAAGTACATAGCGATTTGCATTACAGAAAACTATAAAAACAAAAACTAATGTTTTAGAATTTATACAAAAATTTCTACAAGTGGGATGCTGAGTAATAAAGTCAATAAAAAATTAAAGCTATACAACAAAATCTAGAGAAAATGTGCATCCACAGAGAAATTAAAGAAAACAAAAAAAGATCAGTTCTGTTCTTAGTCATTTCAAACTGCACAATTTCTTATTGATCTAAATGTAATCAGGTGACTAAAACCACACTTACTAAGTGGTGTTTACAGAGAAGTGAGTGGAGTTATTAGTTATCCTGCCCCTTACTCACTTTTGACATTCAAAAAATGCATTTTATAGGTAGCAGTTTCTATTCACCTGGAAGAATATAAAACAAACATGGCCTACATGCAAGAAGCAGTGAATAAAGCTATGATCCTATGAACAAAGTGAGAACTTTCCTGATCTTTTGTTGCTGCTGTTCAAATAGAACACTAATAATAAGCAAAGGGTATTTATCAGCTTTAGCAGGTCATCTAAGACTTAGAAAATGGAAACTATTCAAATGAATTAAAATAGCACTCTTAATTGTGAAATCCAATCTCGTCCATTTCGAGGTTGGTCATCATGTTTTTTAAAAATGAATTAAAAGAAGAAATAGCAAGTCATTGACGAACATTATGAAAAGTGGCATATTGTTTGGGCTTTAATTCACTTCTAATGAAACACCACTCGGTATATGTACATCACAAAGGGCAACGATAAATTGTGGTAAACCTTCAACAAGTCAGTTCGCGTTCTGCTGGTGATTAACATATTAAAAACATTTGCCAATTTTAAGTCTGACTGGAACAGTCTAGATTCCCAAAATTTTACTCATTAAGTCATTTGCAATATTTATTTTTGCAAAATAAAGAGACTTCATGGGGAAAAGAAATCCTACATAACCTCTAACCATCTCATTTAAGTATCTGACTCCTTTCGCAAAAAAGAATTCAATCTGGCCTTTAACTTACAGCTGAATCTCCTGGTTCTTTTTTCTAACGAATTTGGAAGTACCAGTCATCAGTTTCCAGCATCACTTAACAGCAAGGAATCTAAACACAGCACTATATACAAACACATTTTACAGACTTTTTTACTAAACTCCCTCTGGCAATAAACGGTCTCTCAAGAGAACCCATGAGAGAGAAGAAAAAAAAAGAAAATGTAAACAAAACAAAAAAGAAGTTAGAAACAAATTTTAAAATTTTTTCATTCTTTCTTGATCTTCACAAATAAATGTCACTGGATATAATTTTAATAAACATTATTTCAAATAAAAACAATGCAACTATTGGTTACTAAATTATTTCACATACCGTATTGCAACACGAGCTGACAAATGCATCATGCTATGCAGAAGTATGGAGATAAATCAAATCATATTCAAGCATTAGATCCTTCAAGGCAAACAAAGTTTAGATAAGACTTTTCCCAGTTCCAACCAACTCTGAACTCAAATCAAGCATGAAGATGATTAACCATCATGTAAGTTTTAGTTAAAAGAAAATATGTCAGAACTAAACTGCTTCCGAAGTTAATCAGGTTACTTCAAATGAAATGTTAGAGCAAGTCAAAGACAATTTGGACTGATTTCAAAACAGAAGCATTTTTTTATCTTCCTTATACATATCAACTTGTTGCATGCTGCTCTTTGTGAACATTTTTTCTTTAATTTAAGCCTCCAGATTTACTACTAGTCTTCACTGGAGACCCTAATACTAAATGCAAATGTGTGACGACAAAATCTGTTTTATGTTTTGTCACAAGTTAGACAACTAAAAGAGTCTGAAATAGCATTCATTTTGGCATGATTTGTGTATAAATAATCGGTTGCGTGCACTGTGCAGATATTACTAACCTATGCAATGCGAGATTCTTTCCTATTTAGGATAATTTTATAAAACAGCTTTTCACAACAGCAACTTTTTATTAGTTTAGCTACTTAGTTCACAAATGTAAGATACAGTTTGTCATTAAGACAAATGCTTGGCGACTTTTAACAAGGTCTCTTTAAAGAATGCAAAAAGCCACCAAACTGTTAGGGGGATGGAAAACTTGCTCACAAATTAATTTAAAAGAGTGCACCACTTAAATTATGCAAATAAGACAGTAAAGAAAAAATGCAATGGTGGCTATTTCAGAATCCATAGTTAAAAAACACTTCATTCCTATTTCTTAGCCACCGCCTCCTCAACAACACAACACAACACCAGTCTAGTTTCTCATTTTCTTTTACTAAGAAATTTTTGAAGTTTTGACTAACTGTCATTCCATATCATCACTTCTATCAACTTTTTAGATTGGGGAGACCTAAATGGGAGAAATGAATATATTTTACCTTTACACTTGGTTAGTGAGCTTACAAAAAAAAAAAGGCACATTTTACTTTATCTGACTTTACTTGATATATTTCCCAAAACTTTTTGCCATTTTGTGAAATAAAAATTTTTCAACATAAAAAAAAAAAAAAGATGTACCTTTACAGCTTGGAATAGCAGAGTATAAAAGTAACTTTTACAGCAGCATGTATCATTTTAAAAAATTTGAGATAGAGCCTTTGCCAGTGGTTTTCTCAATCGTTCTTCAATGAATCACTTAAAAAACAACATGGATAATCTTTTAGAATGAAAACCACTAAAGAATATCCACTCTCACACAAACACACCATCTTCGTTGGAAAACCCCCGTCCTAATTCCACGGTCATGGAGATATTTCATAAAAGTTAAAAGGGGGAGATGCTGAGAAGCCCCTTAGTGACCAGGCAAGTTGCCTGGGCATGGGCAAGGCACTCTTTAGTAGTGGTCAGAGTGCGAGCTAGTTGAGAATTAACCACACAGGTATCCAGAAATCCCCATTCTTTAGCTGTGGGAGGAAACCAGAGAAAACCCACACAGAGTGACAAGATATGCTGCTGTGGGAGGTCACTGAAGTCAGATCCTGGCAGGAATTTAACACATGTCCCCATCATGGTCAGGATTGACTATTCATGAGCTATTTGCTCACTGTTGTAATTAATTCTCTAAATGCATGTCTGTCTGTGTCTTTTTCTTAACTTGTGATTATAGAAAAACAAAATAATTCTAAAACAAGTTCAGCATAGAAATAAACAACAATGGATGCTTAATCTAGGGAAGATCTACTATTAAACAGCATGCAGTACATACTTCACACATGAAACATTCTACATAGCTATTTGCAGATTTTCAGACAACCATAAATCATTCTGACAAAGCATGCAATATGGCATCATTGTAATAAATATACTCTGCTTTTCTGAGAAAATCCTACTTAAAAAAAAAAAAAACTTGTCTCCCCTAACCCACATTTTTTTTTCTATTTGATTCTTTTAAAACTATTCTGATTAGTTAGTTACCCACAGTAACAATTTAAAATTATTCATCATATTAACAAAAATATCAAGCATATATCATTAGTACTTGTACATCTAAGCAAAGAATAACATCACCTAACATTTCAATTATTTTTGAGATAATCTAAAACACTTCAGTTAAATATCCACTGTAAAATACAAAAGCAAGTAGTTCTGTAGAGATGCTTGTAAACATCAGCCACAGCCAGCATACATTCATAGCACAAAGCAATTTGTGTAAAGCAATGGTGCAATTTGTGTCTGTTAATTCATCTAATCAAATCACCACTCAAAGCTTCATGTTTTCAAGACATGCAGCCAACACTATGAAATAAAGGTACCACAAAATCTCATTTGTCATGCATACATATTAAAGTTTAGTCAGCTCCAAACAAACAAGATCTGCTGCTGCTACATAAAACTAACAACCTACTGCAGCAAAGTTTTAGTGTCAATGCCACTACTACACAAGTGGAAGGGAAGCAGAGATGAGAACTATGATGATAAGGCTATGAAAGCTAGGCTGCCAGGCACTGCACAACTATTGCATACACTGACCAAGTGAGACAAGTACTTACGAACAGGTTCAACATTTTCTACAACCTGATCCTCCTCCATTGGTGGAGGGGGTGGAGGAGACATGCTGGGGGAATCTGGTGATGATGGTGGTAGCTGATCCATCTCTGAAAATTTGTACAGTCACCTCAATACTAACCACTATACTGATAACAAAAGTACAGCGTTTACCTACAACTATATTCTGTATAGTTATTTATCAGTTAAAATTAATTAAATAAAATAAATTAAACAGATATATTCAGTTGTCCTGAAATTTTCACATATAATTTTATATTAAAGTGTTGAATATTATTTCAGTTTGATGAATCACAGACAGTGTCCACTGATATTTCTAGCACATACTTTCAAATCAACATTTGCTAGTAATTTAAGGATTCGTTTTAACAGTTTACTGTGATTCAAGAAAATATGCATAAGTAATGCAATCTTCAAGGAGAAAATAGTGCTACAAATTTCTGTACTTACACCAGAATTTCAGTTTTAGACAAACTTTGGAGTTCACCAAAAAATATTTTTTGTTAAACATTTCTCAGGCAAGAAGCAGTAGTTGATGGAAATAGAGAAATGAAGTTCAAGCTTTATTCATTTTGCCGTACTGACACATCAGCCACATTCCAGTAACACAAAGTTTTAAAATATTAAGTTGGTTAACCTTTAATGCTATTAGTGTCCAAAATGAAGATTTTGTTTAACAGAAAGAGATGAAAAGACAACTAAGTGTCATTAACAGAAATACCTTCTACTTCATACAATCTCACACCCCCACCGACAGGCAAAGATGAAGATTTACAGAGATACCACAAATAAACAAGAGGTGTAGCTGTATATCTGCATTAAAAAAAAAAAGCAGTTACAAATTACACTGTCACAGTATATTCATACAAAACACTTTTTAGATTAAAAAAATAATAATAACAACAACAACTTGCCCCTCTATCCTTACTATGGCTGATGTCTTACACTGATAATGAAGGCTAAAACTGAAAAGAAAACAAGTAAACAACAGAGGGAGGGAGGGAGGGAGGGGGAGGGATCTCAGACTGCATTTAACACAGATCAGTCGATAGCAAATCATAATATATAATAATTACTACATCAGCAGAATGCTCTTAAAGATTATTATTATTATAATAACAACTATCTTAGCGCCTTAGACAGTTTCTTCAGTTCCATTAACAGGTAGGAAATCCGCCACCCAGCAGGTGCAACATGTATGTAGTATATAAGCTTGTACCTCTGCCTTCTCTTACATGTGTGTGTGTGGTTATTTCTATATTATAGACATCGGGGGGAAACTTCGCAGCAATCACGGAGACCTACCACCCCCAGTACAGAAGAACCCAGGCCCCCCCCCCGAGGAGGACACGATGTAGTACCAGGGGTGGCTTGTCAGGTGTTAGGCCAGTAGTTCCTCCCATCGTCGTTGGCCACAGTTTCGCCCAACATTTCAAAGCTTCTCCAGCGGGCGGGCAAAAACACCCGACGCCCACCAATATATTAAACCCGCCCCTTTCGAAGCGGTAAACTTCGTTCTAATAAATAAGATTTTTTTAAAAAAAAAGCCCCTGAGTAAAACGCGACCAGATTCGAAGCTACCATCGGACTCCATATATACACACACACACAGCGTTGTGTGTGTCGTGACCTCTGACCCGCTCCCGGGGCATGCGCAGTGGGATCGCTAATACACAGCCTAATATCTATCCTCGATGCTCGCTGGAATATTACGGCATAAATTTCCACCGGAGTCGGGCCCGGTTTGTGCTCGAGCCCCCCGGGGCCGGGCGAGCGGGGCCGGGGGAGGGTTGGCGGGAGCCGCTGGCTGCGGGAAAATCCCCGAGCCAGGGAAGCCGCCGCGAGAAGTCTATTTACAAATTTATCATGCAAATGAACAAAGAGGGAGGAGGACGGGAATTCCTGAAAGGGGCCGGCGAAATTCCTTCAAATCTCCCCCGGACCGGGCACCGGGGGCCGGCCGCCGGCGGACGTCTGCCGCCCGTGGAGGGGTGGGGGGTGGGGACTGGCGCTCGGGAGGGGACGGGGACGGGGACGGAGGGGGACGGAGGAGAAACACACAAAAAGGGAAGGAAGGAGGGGAAGAGAGAGAGAGAGGTTGGTTGGTTGGTTGGGGGGGGAAGGGGGGGAGAAAAAGTGGACAACGTTACCTTCTCCCGCCTCGTCAATCTCCATGTCTCCGGTCGGCTCCTGGTCCTTTCTTCCTCGCGATCAGGGCGGACGGGACCGCGATCGGATCAACAAAGTGAGAAGTTCGAGAGACTGCACCACGCGACTACTACGGCCAACTCTCTCATCCCTTCCCCCTTCGACGAGTGGTTAACCAGTAATTGAACATGCGCAGTGTGACGTCATCGATTAACCGATCCATCCCATAATTTAAGCCGATTTAGTTAATAAGCACCACGTGATGTATATGAATTTTTAAAAAAAAAAAAAAAAAAAATATTTTAGGGAGGGGAGGGGGGACGTCTCGGGCCGGCCGTCGGAAGTCTCGACCTCTCGCGCCGAAGGATGACTTAGTTCTCCATGGCAACAACAGGTGGATCCTTAACTATCGATTATCGTTGACATTGGTTACTTTTATTTAAAAAAAAAAAAAAAAAAAAAAAAGTTACCAGAGAGAGATCGTTTGTTGTGTTGTTGGTTTTGTTCCGACCCCTCCTCCCTCGCTTGCCGCAGGACCCTTCTAGGGGCCGCGAGGCGTGAACGGCGGACCTCCCGCGGAACTTAGGTGCCAACTTGGAGAAAGTGGAACGGGGAGCGAGGGAAAATTTACCGCGGTCGTCTTACTACTACTATTATTATTATTGATAGGGAAGAGAGAGAGCAGCAGCAGCAGCAGCAGTACTGTAGTCTGGAAGGAAGCTCCGCCGCTGCCGCGGTCCTTGTTTTATAGAGCCACTGGTTTGGCTGCAGCGAGCAGTGATTTCTGCGATGAATGTTGCTGTTTCCGGACACCTGTCCCGAGCTGGACGGACGGACGGACAGACAGAGAGTTCTGACAGTTTGTTCAGCTTCGGATGTCAGAGGTTAAAGCTTCTTCCCTCTCCCCAGTAGGAGTCATGCTCCACTAAGTAAACAGCCCTTTTATCTCGAACGGACGAAACTGGTGAAAATGAAACATGAACATTGCATGTTTACAAATAAAACTTTCCTTTTAAAATGTTGTGGGTGCTTTGGCCTTGGACCCATCCATCCCGGTGTGTGGGGTCGATCAATACTTCTCTAATCCTATATTTCTTTCCGACCCATCATCTTGGATTAGTATAAAGTTAGATCTCTTATCTAATCACTTCGTTCAATGCCCGGAAGAATTTTGAAATTATTAATCCGAATTATTTCATCTTGTCTATTTCATATCTTAAACTATTTGAGATTTTAAAAAAAAACAACAACAACAAAACAGCAGACTAACGAGTTTGCCCTTTAATAAAGCATGCATAATTATATATGTATGTATATTTGGAAAAAGTATAACAACATTCTTCTTTTCCTCGGAAATGTGAAAATCACAGCGTTTCTCGTCCTTTCTTAGCAGGTGGCACGTTCCCTGTTATCTAACGCCCCAACTGAACAGCTGGTCAATATTACTGCATCAGTAATTGCCATGGTAACTATGTTCATCTATCCGATAAAAATGGAGACCCGTTTTGCCATGAAATTGGCCGAAACAAAATTAAACGACTCGGAGAGATCTTTTTCACGTGCTACCGATGGGAGGGACGAGTGTTTAGAATATAAACCGACCAGAAATTCAACGGCGGTGGACCCTAAGTAAAACCGGGGGTCGACCCCCTCCTCTCTTTTTTTTTGTTTTGTTTTGTTTTGAAGCATCGATGATCGGTAACCAATGTATTGTGAACCGAGGGGTTTTGAAACACATTCGGGATGTTTCTAATGGATATCTGCGTGCTATCCTTCAACGGGTTTCGGTCCTCCCATCATTCAAAGGACCCTCGGAATAGTGGGCGATCTTACCTGTAGCTCCCCCTCCCCACAACTTCTAAGCCAAAGCCACCCTCGCTCACTGCCTACATAGGAAATCTATGGTTTTCCCTACCGATCTTCCCATCACTCCTCTGGCACCCAATTACACTGGAGGAAAACCGCACTTTTCATCCGCGTACCTTGATTTCTCGGCACACGTCTTCATACCTTTGCGCCTCTTCTATTCCGCATCCCACTGAGACCGTGAACTCGATTGACAAAACCTGCCTTGGCCTCTTTGACCAGATGACAACATCCGATTTCAGGTTTGTTATACCTGCATCTCGAGGCTCGCCTCCAGTCATTGGCCATTGCCGACACACACCCCCCAAACCTTTTCTGTGTTCCATCAACTTTCTTGGATACTTCTCTCTCTCTTCCGCACATTTTATGAATGAGGATAACTTCCTAACTGATTTGCAAATCTTCACCCTCCTCTTTCCTTCAAGACTTTGCCCTCTCCATACCGTCGGGGAGTTGGTCCATGCCGCCTCACAGCTCAGTAGTAAGTGTTCGAGCGCACTGGGAACAACTGCCTACCCATCCTGCTTTCTCCCAAAATCTGCGAATCGCGAACTGGATTTCTTTTAGAACGTGAGAAAGTATACAACTGAAAAGGGGAGGATGGAATTCAGCAACCGAAAAGAAGACAGCAGCAATGACTCCAAACTGGTCCTTAACTCTCTCTCCTTTTTTTTTTTGAGGACGACCCCAAGACCTGACTAAATTCACAACTAGGGGACAGACCCGACCCCTGTAAGTTTATATTTCTCTATCATCAAACTCTGCGTTAAAAGTGAGGCGGCGGACTTACCGACAGACTGAATGACACTACAAAAGGTAAACAATACCAGAAAATAATAAAAAATTGATTTTTATATGAGAGAGAGATTCGCCTGTCGTCGCGTCACGGTATTTTTTTTAGAGAGTTCTCTGCTCACCAGGTGTCACTCGCGCACCTGGTAGCGCGGATGGTGAACATATAATGTTCACGTACAAAACAACGAGTATTCAATTATTAGATTACAAAAAGAAAACTACTGGAATGTACCGGGTTGTTTATTTTCTCTCTCTCTCTCTCTCTTTCCATTACAGTAATTTTTATTTTCTTCTTCATTTCTGAATCTGAGAGTTTGGATCACAAAACTAAACAAGTGGAAAATAGGTCTCTGTTACACGTGCCCCTAACCCTAACCCATACACCAGTCCAAACCACCTCTTTAAAAAAAAAAAAAACAACTGCTGATTTAAGGGGCGAGAGCGTTGACGACTTTTCGCTTATTGAAGGGATGCTCAGTAGAAGTTATATACATCGACGATTTATATTTAATTTAATGCACTAAATAAGTGCTTTTTTCAGTAAGCCAAGTCACAGGATTAGCTGATGCCTCTCAGGCGTGAAGCCCCCCGTCCAAGACGGGTACAACGAAAAGTCCCTACTAGAACTCTTAATGTTCAGATGCTAGAGGAAACCCACGCGGCGGCCGGCTGATGATGGAGAGAGGATAGAATACGAGCCAAGCCCTCAACCTTAGCAGTCCAGTCGACTACTGCGCTACCCTTACTGTCCAATGAATAATAATAACAATAATAACAACAACAACAACAATAATAATAATAATAATAATAATAATAATAATAATAATAATAATAATAATAATATAATAATAATAATAATAATAATAATAATAACAATAATATTATTATTTATTAATTCTTTTAAAAATCACAAATTCAATAGCAAATAGTTAAACTAAAGTATTTATATTTAGTATTACTCAAAAAAGTAAGGATAAAACTGTTAATATAAAAACAAACCAAATCACGTTCCTTTTACACCACAGAAACCAGACATGTTATGTGTAATACCTGACAGTGAAGAGAATAGCATTTGAAAATCAACAAATGAAAACAGTAGAGGGTCACTTTCCCCATCACCTCAATTAGTGGTCTTTCGCTGCACTCAGAAAACATCCTCAAGACTAAACCCTGATGATGGCAGAAGGGAGAGACTCCTGAAATGTAGGTTCATTACCACCTTGGTTACTAGTACCAAAGTGATGGAAGAGGCCTGACCCTTAAATAATGCATCACTAACTTTCCATTCTTACCTAAACAAGAATTATATACAAAAGCTATTTTTTTTGCAAATGAATTCTTAACTATTTTTATTGAACTGGACTCCACTCAACAAATCGTTGTGACAGGCCACCTCACACTGACCCGGGAAGAGAAAAGGCTTACAATTTTAGACTATCAGTGCACATGCACACATGAATTTAATTAGACAACTAAAAACTCAGAACCACACCCCAAACTTTTGTTCAATGCTTTATTTCAGATGCCAGGTGAAAGGGGTTGATCTAAGATTCTAAACTGAGCTAAGGCCAGCATGGAAGTGCTGTAGGTGTAGGTATCGGAGGACCAGAAAGGAAAAACAGTATTTTCAGCATTGAAGCCTTCAAAATGTGTGGGTGTCTTGTAATGTCCCATGTGCGTCTTGTTCATCAACTTTTTGTATTCCTTTTCTGAAATGCATCCCTCCATGGCTAGAACAGTAGGGCCATTGACAGTTTTGGTTCCAGGTGGAATCTTGGTGCCGTTAAGATATTCATAACGATTTGATGGATAAAGGAATGGTATAGTCTGAAAGTAGAAGAAATCCTTAGTGAGCAAGGTTTGGCCTAGTTTCATCATAAAGTACAGTAAATAAACTAGATACTGTTATTATTTATGCCAGGTATGGGGGTCTTCAAAGTGATTTTCCAAGCAGCCTGTTTGTTTTGTTTTTTTTATGGCTGCCCACAAGCCTTTGAAACCCAGCACAATGAAACTTCAGTTACAGACACCAAAGAACACTAATTGGTAAAAATAAAAAAAAAAATAGGTAATAAAGAGCTGAAGTCAAGTAGGACTTGGCAAAAAATAATTTCAGCAACAATCTGTAAATAAATCAGATTCTGTTTTTAACATTTTACTCTAAATGTTTCAAGACAAACATTGAAACTGCTTTCAGTTTTGCTTTTTCAAATGCATTTCTACACATTTAATACCCAGTTTTTGATGCAATCCATTAAGTATAGTCCCACTTTGTTGAGAAAAACTTTGGGTCATAACTCTGGACCTGTCTTCTCTGACTTTAAAATAGCATAAATCAATAAAGATCATGGACATTTTTACTTTTCATATATTTCTAAAAGAAGTTACAATGCTTCAAATATTTTATGGTCTTGGTAGAAACAGCATGTTAATGGATTAAGTCACACAGTTTGTTTTTTTCTATTTTGGTTTTCATGAAGAATATCTTGGGTCCAAAAGATATGGAGAACTATTTTAAGTTTTGGAAATATCATTTGGTTCTGGACATTCCTTGAACATGTGAAGAGCATTGATTTCACTACTGTACTCAACAAAAATGCCATTGAGATATTTGAAGATAAGCTGCCTGGATGTCTCTGATAGATGAAAATGACCCACTTTTGTGTTGTTTCTCTAGCAAGGTAGACATAACTTAACTTATCTCAAATTTGGCCAAAATATCTGTACACTAGGAATATTTATTGACCAGGCATTCATGCATTCTACCTGGTCCCACCTTTTTTGCTTCATCTTTAGCACCATCTTAAAATAATAATTTAGCTATTTCCTCTTTGAATGGATCAATATACTTTGAACAATAACAGGATCCATGTGTGGTTCAAATGGCCCAATCATGGAGGAAAATTTCATTGCTCTGGAATTCCAGTATCAGACATTATGTTACTTCCTTGAATTAAATTAATCTTTCTTGCTTCAATAACTTTTTGCATGAACCAAAGCAGCACGTGTTACATCGCATTGGCCTACAAAACCTTTTTGTAGCTGTTGTTCCAGCATCATTGGACTCAAAAGGTCATTCTCACCAGTTACATTGGAATAATTCACAACATTGTACACATTTTCTTTTGTAGATGAAGTATCAACAACAGTCAATTTTATTCCAGAGTATGCTTGCATATGCACATCCTCTGATTCTTAATCAGACATTGCTCCATTGTATTGACACTCTTTTTTCTACACTTCATATGAATGAAAATTAAGAAATTAAACACGAGTCCAGTTTCTGGGCATTTCAGATGGTAGACCAGTTGGAAAAGAGAGCTAGAGGTTCTGCATGAAACTAACAAAAACATGCTGGACTGTCTTGAAAACTGGGTGTTAATATAAGTGAAAAAAAAAAAACCCTTCACCAATGTAATTTGTTATTGTTTGAACATTTGTGGTGGCCCTTCAGCAAGGAGATGCAGAAATTGGATATTCAACAACAATACAATGAAGCCATAACCCTTAACCTTGTTCCATGTCACTGGGTAGTGTACAGCATTATTAAATCCTTAAAAAAATAAACAAATAATAGATCAACCATTAAATTCATGTATTTTGCAAAAATTTTGAAAAAATGATTAAAAAAAAAAAAAAAGAGCATTTTACTGAGAATCCTTTCACAGATCCAGAAAAAAAGGCATTCCAAGGCTTGTAATGGCCATCCAACACGTGCTTGTTCAGCCACTTAGCAGCTCGAGCAATGGAATTTTTCACTTCTGTGGGAGTTGCTAAAAATAAAAGTAAAAATTTGGTAGTTGAAATTAATGAAATAATTAACTTGTGCTTTATATAAGTAAAATCGAAGCAGTCTTCATAGAATTCACATGAGTATAGAGAGCCTAACTCTTTATGACTTTCTATGAACAACAGAGATCAGACCTTTGTTCTCCTTTAGCAGTGAATCACTTAATAAATTACAATTGTTTCTGTGATGGATGTGTCCAGGTATGACAAGGAAGAGTATATAGTATTGTTAATATTTTTTGTGCTTAAGCTATCGAAAATCCTTAGCCTTACTGGCTATAAGCACATTTAATACTGTTTACATATGTTTTAAAACATAAAAACAGTGTTGGATAATAGATTTAAAGTGGAGTTCATTCAAAATGTTAGGTAGCTAAAAGACTATATATGCTTACTGTAATCTTGAGAAGACTTCAATCACACAAAACTATGTTAACTAAACATGGATTTGCTTTACGTTTAATAAATGTACACCACAAATTTCAATTTTATTAGAAAGACATGAAACACATACGCACACATTCTCATATAGTATGAAAATAAAACAGATACAGAATCTCTACTTTTAACTCCTTTCCTTACCATTTAAATTAGATAATACTGTGCTCAGTTTTGAAAATTTATTACTGCACAGCTCAACACAGTTTACTGTCAAAAGTTAATATGAGAAGAGAATTTCCTTTAAATGTTTTTTTTTTTTTAATGAAAAGATGAACAACATCTGAGATAATGCATATAGTTGTTTCCATGCACAACAGGTCTCTTAGAATTAATCCACCCCAGATCATACCACCCAGTTGATTTTCAGCTCCACGTTGCTACAACTTTGAAAATCAGACGAGGAATCTCTTCAAAAGTCACAGCAGCAGTCACAATGTGAGATTCCTGAGTTTTCACTTCTGCTGCTACATTGTGTAAATATCTTTTAGAAAAAACTCCATCTTCATTCTCTACCAAGATGACCATTTAACACTAAACCTTTTGTGCATTTTGTACACAAATTTCACAATTTATAGGCCTAAATGTTTGGTTTTGCTCATGGTAAACTACAGCATAAGTTATATGCCATTTTCACACCTGCAATCAAACAGCTTACCAGCATCCCATCGAAGGTGGTGACCTCGTTCTTTATCTAAAACGGACCAGGTACTCAACAGAGCATTGACAGCCATGCTTGTTGTAAAAATACGATCTTCTGCTCTGTTCTAAAATAAATAATAAATGTACACATACATATTATTTGAGTATTTCAGTAATCTTTTAGAATATCATACACACTATGGAACCAATATTCAGTTGTTGTTTTTGAATTTGTAGGTTTCTCATCTGACATTTTTTTTTTCTTTTTTTGCATGTGAATTATCAGCTTGTAAATGTTTCCATTGCCACAATTTATCATGTGTGTGATTTTCCAGGTAACCAGAAAAAAAAAATATACATGTTGTGTGTGCATAAAATCTTTAATTAATAAAAAATGGTAGAGTGATTACAAAACAGACGGTGTAGGCTAAAAATCACAACAGACAAGGTAATCACAGAACCAATTTTTCTGACAATTGCCATGTTCAACCGTTTACCTGGCACTAACTGCTCCTGTGGAATTTATGTTTAGTGCTCTGGAAATAACACTAAAGTTTTGAAATTTCTATGTAGAACTGATTTTTTTTAAAAAATGAAAATAGAAGCAGGAGGCATGAGCCTGGCTTGTATCATCAGTTAATGGTGTGCTTTCTTTTTGATATTCAGCACCAGTCTGTATAGTTACTGCAACATAATCTAAACAAAGAAGATGCAATATGATTTTTCCATTGAACACTACTGCCATCTCCTTAGCTAGCTCATCATTTATGAGCTCCACATATACATTATCAACTGTGACAGCTGTACTTCAGGAACAAAGAAACGAGACTTTTTGTTATAGGTTGCAGAACTGTTCTGCCATCTCTGATAGTTCACTATTATAGAGATAAGATTAATAGTTTTAAAAAAAAAACTTAATTTTATGAATCAGCCCAAATGAAATTATTATAGAGTAGATAAGTGAGGAATATGAAGAGATGAATCTAATACAAGTTCAATCAACCTTGGAAAAATATCATTATCACGAAGCTATTTCAACATCCCTTGCATAAGTTTTAACATAATCTTTTTGTCTCTTTATATTTCAATAACAAGTTGTAAAGTATTTCTGTAGTAAGTATCTACAAATCTGTATAATCTTCCTTGAAAATAGTTTCTAACTCATGGTCTGTTATTTCAGATAAAAATGTTTTTACCAACAACTGTTTGAGAGGAGCTAACACTGAAAGACTCAGAAGAGAGAAATTATCTGAGCATATAAAGAACACAATATATAAAAATGGCCTTTTTAACTGTGGCTACTACACTGTTAGAGTGGACATAAAAACTAACTATAGTTGTAAAAAGAACTAATCGTTATAAACTAACAAGAACCTTTGACTGAGATAGCAGAACAGCTGCAGAGATATTTCAACATACTCACTACTGTTTTATTGAAAATTGAGAGATCAGCATTTCCAATAAAATCATCAAAGTACAGCATTCCCTCCTCATCTTCCTTGGAAGAGTTTAAAATAACATATGTTACATGTTCTTTCAAAGCATTCCCATACAGTTTATAAGTCTCTTCCAAAACCTGTAAAAATAAAAAATAAATCAAAGTCTTTAAATGCTGACATTTAATAGATTGCACTTTTGAACATCTAATTTTCACTTTAATCTAGCAGCAAAATTGAGTTTAAAAACAAGAAAGTCTCTTGTGGGGTCTAGAATAATCCAAGTTTGATCTTCATGGTGCTCTCAGTTACTAAGTGGTAGTTATAATTCTGAGACAAGTTCCTATAATGCAATGCTGTGGAGGATGACAAACTGCTCCGCTCTGGTACAGACCAGCTAAAAGATGGCCATTGACAAACAAACTACAGTTGCAGCAATACAAATAATTTAAAAGAAAAAAACAAGTTAACTGCACCTACATTTAGTATGCAGGTAGCTTTTGTAGCATTGTATTGTGGAAATGGCTTTGGCAGACAGAAACTTGCTTCAGATTTCATATGCTCCACTTTAAATTTTGAGTCAAATAATGGCTTTAAAATAGACTCACACCTGCTTTCAACATTTTGTGAACACCTCAGACTAAACACCAAATATACAATCAATTTTTTTTGCCTTGTTAAGGATATAGGAGAGGCACTGATGTTGCTTCACTAATTTACAGAAGTCTTCTGCATGCATAATCTTTTCCTTTTTTTTTCTGTTTTCTGATTTGCAAAGAATTACATATCCCTCTTGAAAACTATTTTTAAGAGCCTAAACACAACTGCTTCTAACCTAGTTTATAAAGTAGTGAAAGGGTTAGTGTATTTCAGACAGCTCACCTTATGAGGCAGACCTCCACTTATAGCTTTTCTATGGAGCAAGGAATAGGTCCGAGCAGTGAACCAGTAGAATTCAAACAACGATGGGTAATACATGAGCGCCAGGTCTCGCCTACCTGACAAATCATTGACCAGCCCCCAAGCAATCATGCTGGATGTATTTCTGTAGATTTGCTGCAAGAAAACAAGTGTTTTAAAAATTTCATATACTGAACCATGGTTTCAGTTCAATACACACAAATTCCTAAATCTGTAGGTACTGTATCCACATTTAACAGCATAGTTTTAATCTTTAAAAATATGCATATGCAAAGGAAACATAATACAAAAAATAAAAAGATTTGGTACCTGGGAAAAAAAATAATTCTATTGCTGATAATTAAAGAAACATTGCCACAATGCAATGCTACAAAAAAAGCTAACTCCTCCCTCACCAACTGAATGTGACCACAGTCCACTCTTTCTAAACTGTAAATATTACTGCTACTGCAGCATCCATAGGATCTGTGTCATCAACTCTGCAAAGCTTTTTAAAAGCCAAGTTATACTCTAGAACTGAGCAGTATGTCAGCTTCCATAGCTTTGCATTGAGAGAGAGAGAGCAGTTTTTAAAATTAACAGTGGATAGAACTTTTTCTGGATCATCATAACAGTTCAAATGACATCACAGTTTAGAAGTATAAACTCTTCTTGCTTAAGACTACACAGGCAGAAAATCTGTCACATGCAGGTTTTTTCCTTCTTCCTCATAATTAAATCATCATGTAACCAAACCAAACCAAACAATAATTTAACTGTCCAGCAATGTTTATTTCTTTTAAAGTTTTTCTATGCAAACTATGAATATCAATAATGACTGCATATTTAACTACAAGGGAGACAACTTAATATCAAAGTTACCAAATTTTTTAAAAATTCCTTTCTATTTTTAACAGTAAAAGATGTTCACACAGAGACTTTGTGAAAAAAGTATTTTTAAATTAGAAAATAATTTAACGGTTTAATAATACTAAGGTTTCAATTATTCCTTCTGTTTTAATAATCTTCTGTGTAGAATAAGTCTAAACTTAAACAACAAAATGAACAAGCACAGAAGAAAATTTCAAATAAGCAGGTGGGTATTCCAAAAAAAAAAGAAAGAAGGAAGAGAGGCTTTAAACTTTGGGCACAGAAGTAGGTTTTTCCTTATTTCTAACTTTCAAAAATTATTCTAAAAAATATACTAGTTTTTAGATGATCCAGTTAACGCACCTGATAGGCAGATACCATACATAACTGTGGTCTTTTCTACTGGGTGAATGGCAGACCGGGACTATTACTGACATATAACCTAAAACAGTGGGGTCTATGTCTGTTTTGGTTTGAGATAATTTCATACCTGGTTGATGGAAATAAATCAGGGCATGAAACCTTCTCGCCGATTTTGCATCATAAACCGAAAAAAAAAAAAAAAACAACTACTACCAACTGACATCAGGTGATGTAGGTTATTTCTACAAACCTGTATCTCCAGATCGTCCAGTAAAGACTTCTCCAAAAGTCCACTCAAAACCCCTGCAGTTATACCATAAACAGCATTTGCGCTTACAGTGATATCCACATTGTTAACCTGAAACGGCATGTTCACACCTTTGTAGTACATTGTACGGACTTCCTCAATATTTTGCACCTGGAAAAAAAAAAAAATCAGCAAAGCTTTTGATTTTTATTGATTTCTTTTTTTCTCTAATCAACTAACATATCTGATGCTTTTTCTCCCCCCGTTTTTGTAAGACTGACCTTAGCTCGCAATTTATTCCGTCTACTCACCCAAGTGGGGACCAGAGCCACATCTTTGCCATTCTTTTTGGCATCTTCAAGAAAACCACGCAGGTAGTAGTATGTGCGCGTGTCAATGCTGTTGACATTTCTATCTCCAGAAAATGGGCGGTAAGTGTACTTCCTGAGAGCTTCAAAAACAGAATCGATATTCGGATTCTGCATTTGCCACAATCTTTGCTCTTCGGGGAAATATTCCTTCCATTCCATCAGGAAGGCTCCCAGACCCAAGTTGACAAAAGTGTCGTCAAAATCAGATGGAATGTGAAATGCCTGGAGAAATATAGACCTGAAAATGCAGCAGACACAATCCTAATGTGAGTGAATAGGTCATACATTGATTAAGCTGCTACTTTAACAACAAAATGTTCCATGTTATTAAAACTTAGAGAGACATTAAAAGATTCCCCCCTTTTAACCAACCTTTAATCATGTGCTGACACATACTAAACTCATTCAGTTTTTGGTCTTTCATTTTATCATTAAAAAAAAAAAAAACACCTGTAAAACTATATGAAACATTGATTAACAAAATGAGGTGGATCTGTTTCACGTGGAAATCAGGCAAATTTCTTCAGACAATGGACTGAATAGAAGTACGGAAATAATTTACAGCCAACACTGCCACGATTTCACCATTAAACTTAACAGTGCATAGATGGCTACTTGATGCGTAGAATCTTCTACCTCGGTCTGTAAGCAAGCTGCTTCAAGGTGAATTCGCAGGAGAGGCATTTGGGTTGGCAATATCCCTTTACAGATGAGCAAATTGTCTGCGGTTATTCACAGCACTCTTCAGGACCCTTGAGTTTATCAAAATTTGTCGGGCTGGATTTCTCACATGGCTTCAGGAGCTTGCGGTAATCACATTGCTGAGAAGAAAATCCAACGGACTCCAAGTATGATGACATGACTACCATAGGATTTCTGACTGACGAGACCTAACCAGTCCACCTAGCAATAAAATTCTTAACATTCCAGTGCCATCAATGGATGGATTGTACTGCACATGCATCAACACACCTGCATAGTAGTAACAAATTTTTAAAATGAGAGATCCATCCAAATATTTCGGGGTTCCCTTTTAGAAAGCTTGGATGACTAAAATATTAATCGCCCAAAGAGTAAAGTTAAGGTGTCAAAAAAAACAAACAAAATAAGCCATTCTCTTGATCCAGATTACAGATTGACTCATTTTAGAGAAAAATCTTCACTATTTCTTTAAAATTTCATATTTCCCAAAAAATCTGGCAGCCTTATCTAAGCATTTCTTAAAAACTATTATTTAGTGATGCAAACTAGTAGAAAAAGAACAAATAAAAAATCTTAAGAAAAATTTTAAGGAAAATAACTAGTAATCGGGGAGGCAAAATTGCATTGGGTTGTTAGTTCTCGATCAGATATGTAGTGGACAGGGTCACATACAGAATCCCACCTGTAACCATGACTATTTTTAACAATATTAAGAAATGTGTCAACAAATAAAATCCAATATCGATATCATGCAAAACAATGCAAATTTTTATTCCAGTGTAAATCACTAACTTTCTGCAGAACAGTAAACAACTGACTAAGGAAACAAAATCCTGCTTGTCCTTTGAAAATATCGTGCTACAATGGAGCACCATAATGTTCTACAGGAGCTTTTTGTCACAGTTGCTCTTTGCAATGATAGCAAAAACTTGAGACCATAAAAGGAAGGTTTGGCTGTAAATTGTGTTCATGGAGCAGCCAGTGAGACTTCAGCCAATTTGTACAGTTCAGATTGAGCATTTCTTTGCTTGATGCCAGTATTTCAAAATGTTTTCATTTTTGCTTAGTCGAGGCTCATGAGTAAAACAAAATCTAGAATTGTGCAAATGTCATTTTCCAATACCAATTCTTGATAAGATGTCTCTCTTATTTTACTGGATTCTCCTTCCAGAAGCAGCAGCTGGTCCAGCAGACACCATTTCAATTCTGGAGCAGAGCTAGGCAAGGTGAGCCATACCACCTTACATTTTTTTTCTTTCTTCAGATAACAACAGCTGGTACCTTGGATGGAAACAAGCATTATTTTCAAGCAAAATCTTTTCCTTTCTTTTCATTGAGTTTATTTGGCAGGCTCTCCAAGAAAAGCTTTGATACTTTTGAGGTTTTAGCTAACATTTCAATATGGCATAAAAATCCCCCCTAGTCAGCTGCTCTGACTGGAACTGTTTTGTTGCTATTTTTGCTGGTTTGAGGGAAGTGGATATTTGTTTAATGGTGTTCCATTTGACATCTGCAATATGAAGCTGCCATATCCTAGCAGAATTCCTATGAGCAAGCACTCAAGCATATCAAATGTTGAGTACCATCTTATGGAGCAGTCTAAGATGGCTCTCCTATGTTTCAGTTTCTCATGAATAACCTTGCACATGAGTTCTGCTTTTCTGCAGACAGAACAAGCTTTAGCTGTGAGCAATACTTTGATCTTTAAGTGCATCATCAGCTGCTAGCTGAAGCATGTGGACTGAGCAATGGGCATTGGTTACTGCAACACCAGCACCAAATTCAGTTATTGTTGCTTGTTCCAGTCCTTGCACCTTACTTGATTCTGTGTTAACATCAAGTATTTCTTCTCCAGTATCCAAGTTTTCTTTACTCTCCTGTTCATCATCATCTTCCTAATGTTGGACACACTTTATGACGTTTGCACAGTTATCTGTTGTTATGCTGTATATTTGCTGCACACTGATATCAAAGTACTTTAAGAAGCATGTTTTTGTGATGCTGGGATTTCTCTCTCTCTCTAATTTCTTTCTTAGCTATGGTACACACTGCATTCTTACCATCTTTCACAAAATGGATTCTAATATCTAAAACAGTAACCAAAACATATCGCAGACAATGTTAGAAGACAAAAACTTCTTATTTCTCTGACACTGGCAACACTTGACGTTTTCTTCCTATTTATTATCGTCATTAACACAAATATTACAACATAAACCTTCAAGTATTAGATCAATTATACCTCTAAACCCTTCCAAACATAAGCATCAAACCATGATCTGGTCATGTTTTAAGTCGGTTCAGCTTCAATGGGTTTTAGTTTGTTTTCTTTTAACACCCTAGTTCAATTCCAGTTCAGGGGGCGGGCGGGTACGATTTGAACTGGTTCACGGTTCGACCACTGCTAGAAATACAAGTATAGTAGAGAACTCGGGATGTATAAATATTACTCTGGTGCCAAGTTGCCCCTGTGTTCTTACACGCGCAAACAGTAACATGGGAGATAACTCACATCATGACTGACTTTCACTTTGCTTGTCAAGGTACATCTCGTCACATCGAATTATATAACCTTTGAACTGTCAGTGGGTGATTTTACAAATTATTATTCACGATTCTAGATTGTACAGGGAGCCCCAGTTTCAACGATGAGAGCAGTAAGGGGGTCGGTACCCACTACTTATCCACTTTAACGGCAGACAAGTGATTAAACATATTTCTAAAGTTACCTCATGCTCAGTAGACCTTTAATGGTCTCTACAAGGTCCTTCAGATGGAGAGTCGACAGAACCTCCTCGATTAACTTCCAAGGCAGGTGGTCGATTAGCCTGAAAAAGCTGAGGAGGTTCTCCGGGGTGCTCTGCCAGGAGCCGGCGGTCGCATTGTGAACCTGTGGCCAGAACGTCATGACTGAGTTCGGGAAGTGCTCGCCATTCCTGTTTGTGAAGTTGGCGATGGCCCGGAGGGCGAGGCGGTTCTGGTGCAGGGAGGGTCGGGGCCCCCGCCCGAACACATGCGCCTCCAGCAGCGAGGTGGTCACCCAGGCGGTCGTGAACATGTTGTTGTCGAAAATGCCGAGGAAGTCGCGGATCCAGGGGTAGGGGGGCGGGCCGTGGAAGTACAGCTTCAGCTCGCTGCGGTAGATGCCGGCCCGCTTGGACCAGGACAAGAAAGGCACGTAGGGCCGGTCGCTCTGCTGCTGCAGCCTGGCGACTTCATCGAACAGGCGGCGCTCGGTGGTCGGCACGGAAACCGCCCACAGGCCCGTCGCCAAGCTGATCAGGCCGGCGGCGTACATCGCTCTCCCGTCACTTCTCATGGCCAGGTCATCGATCTGGGGAACCCCCCCCCCGAGCTTCCGGTCCCGTGGGCAATTCCTGGAACTTAGCAGTGACGACAGCGGTAAGCACGCGAATCGTCGTTTGAGGGATGCAGGAAGCTTTGCTACAGGACATGGCTGATTGCGTCAGTGTGTACACACACACACACACGGGGGGGGGATTCGTTTTCCGAGACGGTCCTTTGCTGCTGCCACTTGGGTTACTTCCCCTTGTCGACGATCACCGAGGAAAGTAATCTGAAGATAGCAGTAAATTAATTAGCCTTCACCATTTTTTAGTGAAGAAAGGGTTAATACATATTGAAATGAGAGCAGCAGCAGTCGGCAGTTCTAAGAATCCACTTCTGGGTTAACTAATTGCGATTTATTTACAGCAAATTTGTTATTAGTAATAAAGTTCAGTAAAAATAAATTCTTACCGATGATGAAAAAAAAAAAACACATTAAGGAACGCATCTGCCATGATTAATCAAAAATTATCTTCTATCGTGGAATTTATCAGGAGCCATACTTTACCATTTAGAACAAGTTTATTTTAAGAAATTAACAGGTTAATCCTTCTTCATCTAGGCACACGCATGCCCGTTTTTATCAGATGAGCATTAAATCTATGACTAGTCATACCTGTACTGCAATCAACTGTGCTTGTATAGCATGGCCAGTAATTTTCCTGATCACGTGCACCATAATTAACCCCAATAGCCACTTTTTAAAAAGTTCTTTTTTTTTTTTTAACTTAATGGCATTTCTATGTACAAACATACCACCAACAGAATTAAGCAAATAGGAACACAGGATGGCAAGTATAAAAAAAAACAAAACAAACTAGGTAACATTTTAATCAAGACGCAAGAAACTGATTGAACTGTTAATAAAGTTTCTTTTTATAATAAAGATATCCTACATCCTTGAATAATGTTGACCTTTGTCATGATGGCCAATAAAGGTTTAACTACCACCAATATATTCTTTATACTTAATTATCCAGGAGACTGCATGCTTGTTTGTTTCCCCTCCAGGAAATCCTCATTAGTGTAGATGGACATCAAATTGATATGGTACCAAAAACCAATTAGAAAGATTTGATGGATGGTAGTGAACTGAACACTCCAATTTCTACAACAGTGAGCCATTTACAGCTAATGAAATTTTAACAATGGAAGCTTTAAAATGAAGGTAAACCATTAGTTTCGCAAAGCTAAATAATTTCACTTTCCGAGATATCTGGCCTTGTGTGCACAATCTTGTTTTAAGGAATTAAATATTAAAAGAAATGAAAAAAAAACAACAAAAACGTAGAAAAGACACATCTTTTCTTTATTGACTGAGATAGAGAGAGTTTAAAATGGCATCAGCATCAAAACCATTCTACTTTGTGCTGGTGGAAAACAAAGCCAAGAGTCCTGCAGCCAGACCCACTGACAAGAAATAGTTTCTGTAACCAGTCAAGAGAAAATATACCACATACTGAACCAGCTAAAGTCATCCAATCATTGTTTGTAGCTGCACAAAACAAAAACTGTAAAATTCTGTTGCTATTAGAGTATCCCTATTTCGCTCTTAGCTTTAATAAATACCATGCATTTGTTTGTAACACAAAATATATCATTAGTTATTTATTTTCCAGTGACTTTAAATCTTAATGAAAAAATAATTTGGCTAATTCTACCCTACCAAAAGAAAAATTCTGCTGCTAATTTAAAGTCAGTAAAGATAATTATCATCAAATTAACTTTTAATTTCATCTGAGAAATAAAAACAAATTTAAAAGCCCACTATCTACCATAATGCCCCAAAGTAAAGATCAATACATACAATAAATAAAAGTATTTTGCTGTATCCACCAATGGTTGATTCAGAAAGTATCCAGTCAGAACCTGTTATTTTTGTATGCAGTTGTCTAGACATCAGAGGTTTGTAGTTCATAGGACTCCAAGTTTCACAGTCACAATTTCACAAAGGAATTTAAAAATTAAATGACTATGACCAAGATTTAAGTGTTTTTTCTAATTATTTTCAATTGCCTGTAACATTGGATGAAAGTAACAGAAAACGGTTATACTTGTATTGTTATTGCACTAAAAAAAAACAACAAACTCTAGTATAATATGATGTAACACAGACAGACTAATGTTTCAGAAAAAAATATATATTTAAAGACTAAAAAAAAAAAAATTTTTGATTGGTTTTATTGTTTTCTACGGTATATAATAATTAAATATTCAGTTGCCAATTTGAAACATTAGGAATGAGTAATTGGGAGATCCAAAGTTAGTCACTGCTGTATTATGGAAATTCTTCAAGTCAAATAGATGTGCATTTAGCAAAGTGTGTATTCCAAAAGGATATAATCACTGCACACAATAGGGCCACCAAAATTGCAGTGACTGCCAACAATTCTCTGTTGCTAATGCATCAACATCACTAAGTCAACACATTGTGCAACAACTCCAGCATAAACTTAGGTTTTTTGATGTGTTCCTCAAAGAACCCTTTTTGCAGCAAATGTGGGCTGTCACCTTGCTTAGTACAAAATGCATACTGGCAGTCCATAGTCCTCATAGACAAGCAAATAAACTTTTCCCAATTCACATCTTTTGGATGCACAGAGATCTGAATAACAAGGTTTTTGACTGTTTTTACAACCAACTGTCAAGCAAAGCAGATATGGAGCAATAGTGCAGGTGGGCATTTTAAATCCTGCTAATTACATACCCACCCTTCAGAGCACCTATACTTGATCAAGAAATCCACATCCATAATCATGCTGGAAATAAAACATGCAAAGCATACAGAACCAAAATAGCTTGGAAAACATGGCAAAAACTACAACTGCTTCTTCATCAACCAAAGAGCTTGAATGTAAACCTCACTGAGCACAGTTAAATGCATCCTAATAGACAACTAAGAGTCAACTGTTCAACCAAGCAACATATGAAAGAATAACTGGAAAAACAAGACCAAGTTACCACTGATAACTGATTCCATATTTACTTTTACAATCTCTGCACAATGCAAGAGGTGCTCCTAAATACTGAAAATTACTTTTCAAAGTTGTTGTAAAGACAGTACAAAATAAATGTACATTTGCAAAATCTATGGCGTTATTAAGGCAGACTAAATATTAGATGGTCTTTCTTCAAGAACCAAATTAATTTTATATCCTACAATCTTTGGAACAGATAGTAGTTTGCAATGCAACTTCATATAGTTATTTCATATCTAGGTACCATGGTGGATCCATCAATTCAGAATGAAATATCTGAGAGAAAAACCTTATAAAAGTTTGATGTAGTTATATGACAGATAAAGCCTTAATTCAAGGATACAAAGTTGGGTTTATGTTCTTCAGCATGTAAAATGATACAACAATTAGTAGAGCCAGATACAGTGCATTGTTGTAGAAAATAGAAAATGTTGTTGCTTCGTAGTCTGCTACTTCATTTTTCTTCCACAATATTCTAAAAATAAATATATAATTAAGTTTTAAAAACAAAGCAATATTATTAAGTTGATAAAAAAAACTGAAGTACAAAACTTTAAAACAAACACGGCATTAAACATAGTGCAGAATAAAAAAGATATTTTTAACATCACTCATTTATCAAGTAACAAACAGCAAGAAAAATCAAATAGAACAATAAGTAAAGTTCAATGACACACACACACACACAGTGGATTGCCATAATAATTTGAAAACACCTGTTGTTATTACATTGTTTGTTGTGGAAAAGTCAAATAAAGAAAAGTGATAAAGTGAAATTCTTTTCAAGCCACCTTTTTGCAGCACAAAGAGCCTCTCTGCTCTGTTTGGCATGAGCACCATATCAAAGTGAATGCTTTTTTTAATTCCATTATATTGGTGGGACATGGATGGGTTGCTCTCAGCTGAATCTAGAAGTTCCTTCATATTTGGCCTTTGTGGTACAAGAGGAAGAATCTAAGTAGTCACATGAGAGGTGTGGGATGTAGTGCCATCCTCCAAAAGAATATGGATATCAGATCCCATTTTGACTTACAATGGTAGAGATATATGTTTAAAATTGCAATGTACCCAACAGAATAGAGATATCCTTTGACAATCATCAATTGTCTTTCCATCACATTAGATTACATACCATACCATAATGCTCCTATCTCCACGTGTGACAAAAAGCTAAAGGCATTAGAATTGAAGGTCTTTGTTAGGTCTTTTCAAAACCCAGGTGTGACATCGAGACATGAATTGCTAAAACTTAGATTCAAAGAAGAGTATACATGCTTGAAATACTTTAGGTGCTTGCCAGACATTGGGTAATGTCAACAAGAAAATCTTGACCACAAGTGCAGGTATGGTGAATAATGACATGTCATTATCACTGTCACTGTTGAAGTCCTTCAAAGTCACTATTCCAAAGCAGTGGCATTTTCTTTGATGAATCTTGTGGTAGTATTGGCCACAGATCAATGAAAAATGCTGAGATTTTTAGCAATCTGTCAATTACTCCAGCTACATTTTGTATGACCTATAACATCATCTCAGATAAATGAAAAATATCATGGATCCACCTGGCAAGGTATAGTATTAACTGATTATATGCCCACTGAGATAACCAATACAAGTGCATACATGATCACATATGAAATGTGTAAATTTTAGACAGATACATTCATTTATAGGTGTGACCAAATCATTTTGGCAAGGCAGTGTTGTAAAGAGAGAGAGATAAAATAGTGGTGAAAAGAAAGAATATGCAAATTATACAGAACTAAAGTTTATGGAACAGTCAAAAAAGATTTACCTGCTGAATGCACATTTTATATTTGAAATATGAAACACAAACAAGATGTAGCCAGGATATATCTGTTATCTAAAATGCATTTATGACTAGAATGTAGTGCCATATTTAAGGAAGGTCAAACTTTCCTGACCCAACAGAATCAATGCAAAAATGCAAAGCTCATTTGGAATGAGCAAATTCTTTGCCCACAGAGGCTGTTTCTCAAGACTGGTATTTAATAACAAACTGCATGTGAGCTGCCAGAAGTTGGAATTTGTTCCCAATATAGAAAATTTTCCAATATTGTTAGTTTTTCTTGCTCTCTGCTGGTGATTTTAATGAAAAACATTATTCGAAATATCCTGTTAAATTAAGAAGTGAAACAAATAAACTCAGAAAAAATTAATTCTTCAAATGTTTCCAGCATCTAAGAAAAATAAAAATTATCTAGATTTTAAAAAAAAAAAGTCTTTATAACTACAAAGCAAAATAATCCTAATTTCCTTTTTTTGTTTGTTAGTTTTTTATACAGATTAAGTAATTTTTCAGAATCTTCTTACAGGATTAACCAATCCTACCAATTATTTTTGTCCTGTTCCAGCATCTTTTAAGTGTGTATTTTCTTAGATTTTTATAATTCATAAAACTGAAATTATTAACCATTGTTATTAATGATTAAGTTAATAACACAGACATCACAATGAAAGAAAAATGCTAACAAAGTTGTATTCATAATTTTACAATTTAAATACATTTGTTTTAATAAAACAATTCAAATCTGTTTTACGTTTTGAATGTTAACAAAAAATAAACTACTAAAATACACTATTTCAGTGTAACCACACACACACACACACACACACACACACACGGACAGTTCATCACAGACAAGAGATTTCAAACTGACACAAAGCCCTTAATAATGTGTTGAAAATTCTGAGTCAGATTAAATTTTAAATGGTCCCTTTGTCAAGCTAACAAGAAAACCCAGTATGTCTAAAATAGCACAATGAATTCCCAATATTTAACAAGGAAAATACAATTAAGATACATACCTCTCATCTTTTTCCTTCTTGGTCATTTTTTTTTCATCAGACAATTTTTTCATCATTTCCCTAGCAACAGCCTCCTCTCTTTTTAATGCTACCCTGAAAACAACAAATGACAGTAGAATTTTGCAAAAGATAAACATGTAAAGCAGAAAATCACTCCATGCTGGAAAGATTTTACTTACTTGTGTTTTAGTACAAACTTGACATTTTTGTAGGCTAGAGCCACCAGGTAAGTACTAACCAGAGAACCTACAAGAAACAAGATCCCAGACTGGTAAACATCCATCTGATGAATCCTCCAGAATAGCCCTGAACAATATAAAACATTGAAAATTTTTGGATTTATCTCAAGAATCCTTTCAACCTGTGAAAGAAAAAAAATTTCAAAGAAAATGGGAAAAGATCAAGGTATTTACACAGATTTTCTCATTTGGTCAGTATAAGAAAAATATACCTATAAAAGGTAATAAAAATCATTCCAAAAAGAAATGACAGTAAGATGATGTAGCTTTGTATAGTATGCAAATGTCAGAATGGCCATTAGATAAAATTTGCCCACATTCTAAAAGCAACGACAGCAAATATAATACTCAGATGTTTTTTTGGCAGATGCCAACATTTTGAAAGTAATCGTGCAAAACCGAAATGGCTAAAACTTTCTGAGTCAAATACAGGCACACCACTTATAGTGATGGTTCCTTATAACTTTCTTTATCCTGGAAAAAATTCCTGCATGAGAACATGCAGTGTGATGCTCCCTCTTTTCTCTGAGCTAGCTCTGCCCACCAGTCTTGAATGCTTCCCTGTGGAATGTTTTTACTTGACCTTTGGTAACTGTTTTTGCTTTATTTTGAAACATTTTTGACCTATAATGTCTGGAAAAGACCTGCAAGTGATAGTGCTGGTAATGTAGCTAAACAGTCAAGAAAAAGCATCAGTATGGAAGTAAAAATGCAGGTTATATGGTGTGTGGAGGCAGGAGAGCATCAGGTTGATATCAGTTGGAGCTTGGGTTTGGCTGCATCAACCATTATAACCATTCTCAAGAATGTGAAGATAAGAGCATCTGCTCAATCCACCCATCGTTAACTGCAACCAAGACAGCTCATTCAAGGAGTATTTTACTGAAGATGATGGAGAGGCGATTGGGTATGTGGGTCAAAGATCAATCACAGCAACACATTTCTCTCGTGCCTCTAGGCCAGATTATCATCATGGAGAAGGCTAGGAGCATCTTCACCTACCTACATGAAGGCAGTGAGGGATTGACAACAGAGACATTCCAGGCCAATCAAAGTTGGTTTGAGAAATAAGTACCACAGTAACTTATAGTGTGCATATCTCTGGTGAAGCTGTGAGCAATGGTGACCAGGCAACATGTGAATACCCAAACACCCTAAAAGTGATCATCAACCAAGGCAACTACTCTCCTGAGCTCGCCTTCAATGTCAACGGGATAAGCCTCTTTTGGAAGAATATGCCAACACATCATTCATCTCCCAGGAAGAGAAGCATGTGCCAGTGTTCAAGGCTGCCAAAGATCACCTTATATTTCTGTTAGGTAGTAATGCTTCAGGCAATTTAAAACTTAAGCCAATGCTCATTTACCACTCAGAGATACCCCAAGCAACGAAGGGATTATCCAAGAAGCATCTGCCTGTCATCTGTAAGGCTAACAAGACTCAGGTGACAATCAATGTTTTCCAGCAGTGGTATGTTGCCATTTTTTGCCAAGCTGTAAAGAGGTACTGTGAGGAAAAAAATTTGGACCCCAGAGCATTGCTGCTGTTTGACAATGCCCCAGGTCACCTAGAACACTTCAGCATCTTACAGATTTTAGTGCCAGTGGAAGTGGTCTTCCTACCACCTACATTTTGTCTGCAGCCAATGGATAAGTGTATCATAGCCAAATTCAAAGTATACTATCATAAGCACACATTCAGGCAGCTGGTGGAGGCAACAAATTGTGAAAAACAGTCCATCAGAAACTTTTGGAAGTCCATTAACATCAAAAAAGGACCATTGAGAACATCAGTGTAGCCTGGAAGGAAATCAGCGGCAAATGGATAAATAGCATGTGGTGGACAGTGTGGCCTGAGGCATGCCACAAATTTGTTGGTTTTGAGGAGTCCAAGCCACCAATTATGAGACATATTGTCCAGCTGGCAAACCAAACTGGACTGGGAGAAATTGATATTGTTGATATCGAGGAGCTACTGCATTCTCACAGCTAGGACCTAACCACTGAGGACCTGAAGAATATGGAGAAACAGCTTGCTATGGAGAAGTCTGCAGATGTGGATACCAAGAAAGCTCCACTTACACAGAACTGACCACAGCCCCCTGTTGGCAGATAGCCTAGCTTAGCAAAGATTACAGAGATCATGGAGATGTTATCAGAGAATGACCCAGACTGGGAGCACAGCAGTACAAAGTGAGATGTTCTTACATCTCTCTCCTGCTACCATGAAATGCTTTGGAAGGGGAAATGACGAGGAAAGCAGTCAAGCCTGGATGCCTTCTTCAAGCAGCAGCCTGAAATTTCCAAGGAATAAGCATACCCTGGCCCATCCTCCCAGCAGTACTCCCACCCCATTTCCCAATTCTGCTCAAAAGATTTATCACACGTACAGTATCATTAACAAGGTACCATCAATACCCTCATATATCGCTCATAGGTTTAAAAAAGTGCTGTCGATAACTCGTCTCCATTGGAACTATGCTACAATAACCTATAAAAAGTGCTGTTTGTGTAGTGCTCATTTACTGAGAACATTTCCCGAATGCTATAAGCTTGTACAGCACTGAAAGATAGATGGTACATCAGGCCTCAGTGGTTTCATGCAATTCATATCCAATTTGACTTTAGGTTTTCACTTTGAAACTAGCACTAAAGTAATTATCACCGGTCACATTCTCTGTGTTCCCTTGAAACAATTAATACAATGCAGTGTCTCCCAATTTAAATTTTGAAGCTCCACCCACTGTATTTATTCCATACCAAAGTTGGTGCCCAATTATCTGTTATTAAAACCTAACAATCTCATTCAGTAGCAGGTTTTACTTATAAAGTTAAACCCATTTCATTCAATTTTTTTTTTGAGTATTTAAATAAAAGGGCTAAGAGTATATATGATTAATTTTTCAACTGATTTTTCTCATTCCTGATTTGATTATTCTATTAGGAATAATAATAATAATGTTTCTATCAGCATTTTTGCTAAATTAAAAATATCAGTTGTTTCTACATTTCTAGTCTTTATTTCAACATTTGTTGTAGTAGATCATCTAACAGTTTAATAACTGCATTTTAAAAAAGACTACACAGTTTAACAAACAAATGAAAATAGTAAACATTTTTCGCAACCTAATACCAACAAACTCTTTTTTTTTTAAATACCAAACTTAACTTTATTTGGTTTCTTTTCCAGTTATTCTCCAAACACAATCAGTATACTGTGGAACAGGTACAGAATCAAAGCCTATTTGCAAAAATAATTTGCTACCTAATTTATTTAACAAAATTGGATTTACTTGATATTTTGGAAAACAGTCATCATAAGAAATTGGAAATGGGTGACCAGTGGCCCAGTGGTTATACTAAGGGCCTAAATTTAATTCCTGGTTGGAGTTGGCTCAGTTTGGCATATCTCCCTGGCATAGTTTTTCTTCTTGCTCTTCTTCACCAGCCAGTTGTATAGATTTCCTCCCACATCCAGAAATAAAGAATTAGAGTAGGGAGCTCCCTTCCAAAATCAGAAGTGCTGGGCACCTTGTAGTGCAAGATGAACAAAGCACTTTAGTAGATAACTGCAGCACCACACTCCCTCAACAGGGTTGCCTCAAATGTAGAGATTGGTATACAACACAAGAACATGGAAATATTCTTTTTCCACAAATTGGTTAAAATCTCTTGAATGCTTGAAATATTCTAAAGTTGATTTACTTAAAAGCTCACTCAATCCAGGCATGTTATTTTAAAAGCCTGTAAAAAAATTGATTTCTAAATATTAGTAATGCATTCAATTTGTTTTGATTATGCCTGCAGTTTTCCTTAAACAAAAGAAATATTGCATTTTCTTTAGCTAGGTCTGTGAATAATAAACAAGCACCAGAGTTAGAAATACGAACACACATGTGCATCACTTGAATGTTTAAGATAACATTATTATGAGCAGTACCTCTATAGTTACCAGTGTAGTGAAAATCATTTCTAACTTTTCAAATTTTTTCTCTCATTGGTCTAAAAAGTTTCTCTCAAACATGGCATCAAGTTGCTTTAAAAACTTTTTTGGTCTTCTAACATAAAAATTATATTTTCAAGGTCATAAAACTAATGTGCCTCTTTTCTAAATTGTATAAAAAGCAATGTAACATCATTATTAAGATCTTACAATATGCAGTTGTTTGTACTATTACGAGACAACAGCACAACAAAATGACAAAGGAATGCTTTGTTGCAACTATGTTGTACTTTTATAATACATCTTTGGTAACACTTTTAAAATGGGCATAAATCACAAAAAATATATATATACTGTCAGGGGCGTAGCTAATGGGGGGCGGCACGTTTTGGTCCGAGTGCGCGTTTGTCAAATTTAGTTCAGGACAGTATGTTACATATATAATGTATTTTTTCGTTCTATTTTTCCAGATATTATTTTTTTCCTGAATTTTTCGTTCAATTTTTAATGGTAGTTTTTTGAAAGGAAGAAAGTTTTTCTAAAATTTGCTGTAAAAGAAATTTGCTCACTTTAAGTGAGTCACTTCTAATTAATTTTGAATTGAATATCAATATTTTCTCATTATATATTTGATAATTTTTATTTTCTAATAGTACTTTTTTTTCAATAAATAAATAAATAAAAAATGAATTTTTTGGAGGTTTTGAAATTCTACGTTATTTAGAGGGCGGCAAATTCTACGACCGCCCCGGGCGGCACAAACGCTAGCTACGCCCCTGTATACTGTTTTCTAACGCTGTTGTTGGTAGTTTTGATAAAATAAGGGTTTTATTAGAAAAACAAATTTCTTGATATTTTGTTGGCTCTTGTATACCCAATTTGCTGAGACTTCCAGCAATAGGTGTACATTTGTAATTAGAGTATTAATGGGCAGTTAGACCACTGAGTGCATAGTGTATCAGTCTGCTGCGGCAAAGGGCAGGTTCAATCCCTGTCGGAGACCACTTGGTTTGTCAAACTTCCATAAATAAGGCTTCTTCAGCATCAGTCCGTCAGTGAGGATTTCCTTCAGACAGAGCTTCTTGTAGGGACTCGCCATTTTCTACCGAAAGACACAAGCGACGGGCGCGAGCAGCAGAAATGGAAATGCTTGTTAGGACAACCATGGAACTATGCCCGCCTCATCAAGCAAACCCACGGACGACGATAACCAGATCTACCGAAATGTCTTCATTACCGTCAGAACTGGTGAAAAAACAAACAAACAAGACAGCAGACGATACAGTGTCTGATGATGGAATGTCCACTGTAGCGCGTAATCGCAGTGGCTTTTGTCTCTCTCTCTCTCAGCGCCCGCTGCTTAGTTGTAACGGACACGAACACCAGCTTGGATCGGTTTCGATGCCGCTGCTTGCACGAAAAACAAAAAAAAAAAGAAGAATGACGAATTGGCTAAGTTTCTTATAAACTGGACCGTAGTAAGGGATCCGAGCCGACGACGGGGAGGGGAGAGGAGAGGGATGCATGCTGTCGCCCAGCTACGTGGCAACGGTTAATTACGAAGGATCGCAAAATTCCAACCGAATTCACGCAATTCTACTCACATATCGGTATCGCCGACACAATCAGAGCATTTCCATAAAACAGCGCCGAAGATTTCGTCGACACATTCCGACTGAAATCCTGCAGAAGCAGTTCTTCTTCCCGTGTTAACTTCTGCTTATTGCCGCCGGCCATTTCCAACTTTCGGGGAGAGAGTTACTTGCGCGAGACTTGCGCGAGAGTCGACAAGGAAGGGAAGTAAACGCAATTTCTTATTTAAAAAAAAATTCTGCTTCTCTCCCTTTAGTGAGGCCTTGTGTTCTTATTGTTTTTTTTTTCTTAAGTGAGCGATATTCAGATACTTAATACACCGATTTTCAATATAAAAAAAAAAATATTAATTATTGCTACTTATTTTTTTGTTAATAGAAGCAGGGGCCAAGAACGCTACCCTGGCGGAAATACTTCGGCCGACCAAACAAACCTACTAGAGTACCTCATCTTTTAGATGTCTAGGGGGGGAAAAAGATACATTAAAAGTGCCACTGTTTATGTGGAGCAGATAATGGAATTCGATAACACTTTTGTGAAACCTTCATAGTTCTGCCGTCTAACCTAAACAAACAACAAAGGGTGGAGCAGTGTTGAATCCGGTTGTTTAAACAAACGGTTTTCAAAGCAACCTTAAAATTTTAGAGGAGATAACTCATATCGCCTGATCGTGTACGATGCTCTACGCAAAATATGACAATAAATTACAAAGAAATATGAGGCAGACGATGATAAATGAACCATTTATTTGCGCAATAATTATAGACGCGAGAAAAATCTTTTGGCGCGTGTCAGAAAATAAATTTAAAGATGAACACATTATCCATCTACTTTAAAAACAACTGTATTATTAAGAATGTATTTTTTGCTTTCAGTTAAATATCTATTCCGCATTTGTTCCGTTTAAAAATGAAGAGTTTATAAAATAAGTGCTCGAAAAATATTGGTTTAAATTTTTTATTTTTTGTGTGATAAAAAGTATGTTTCAAAAATCAGATATTTAAAAAAAATTGAAAGCTCGGAAATTCCATGTATGTAGAATATGACGTCATAATGGCGACGTGTAGATGACGTATCCATAATAAATCTACAGCATGAGATGCTAATGTATGAGTATTTTGGCATTGAGAAAGAAGAAAGGCAAATGGTTCACCATTAACATAGTCATCCCGCCTTACATCTTAAAAGAAGCAAAAAACATCAGATAGCTTCAGTTGGTTTTCTTTATTCTTTAATTAAACACCAAATGACATTGTAAATGTGACTGTTTTCAGGGTTTGCCTTGTTCGTGAACTCCTGCACGAAAAACAATGAGACCGGTAATTGAATGGAAGCCAGAGAAAAAGGGGCATGGAAAGGGTATCGGGGCTATTTTTATTTTATTCCTACACTCTTTCTATTTCTTCCTCTACTTGCTCCGTTCATTTTTATTTGTTACATTATTCAGTTGACGTTTACTCTGCCTGGTTTCATCAGATCGTTACTGTTCTTCACTGTACAAACAACTTTCAGCCGGTAAAATATATAATACTGAGTTGTCTACCTTGGATCCGCCTCGCTTTCTTGTGAAAAAGATTCATATTTGATTTGTTTTGTTCTTCGCATCTCAGAAGAGTGCGAGAATTTAAGATGAAGATGAGAAATATTTTAATTATTTTTTTTTTATATATAGTCACGAATTTCATTAAATTATCGAATATATGCACAAATAAATATTTATATGTTTATTCCTCCATTGAGCAATTATCTTTGTTAACTGTCTTCAGCGCTGCTTCGATTAACTATGGGGCATAATTGACATTCTGTATATTTGATACTGACGTGAACACAACGCTGGCGTGTGCGCGCGCGTGCGTGCTGACGAAGTACAGATGGGAGTAGTTAAAGTTTAGAATGTAAGAAAATACCGTGACTCACTGAAAGTAGATCTTTGCGCGTAACCAGTTTAGTGAACAGTTGGCTAACTTCGTCCTGCAGGCAAAATAATTCACAAAATAATGTTTCAAACAAAAGGACAAAAAAAAAAAAAAGAAAGAAGAGGAAGAAGAAGAAGAAGCTTGATTTCGTCAGTTCATTTTTACCAGCTGTTTTCTCAGACAAAGTTGGGAGAGCTCAACACGAAGTTCCCTGAGTTTATCCAATTCCTCTGGCGATCATTAACTGTTACTAAATGCGTTATGAGCACAAGATAAAGTTGTCATGTCTAATTTGTGACCGCGGGGTTGATAGATTTCTTTAAAATTTCCGATCTGACTTTGGCTTTCCTTTGTTGGGCACCAAGAATTTTTAAAATCATTTTTAAAAGTCAGATGAAGGGAGCTGGGAAGAGATGGTGATTGTGAGGTGAAGGTAAGACCACCAATTACCACCGTCTCTCCTCCCCCCCCCCCTCCTCACCACCAGATCGGCTCAGGACTGGCAGCAAAGTGGGTCAGCTGTGGTTTCCGACCATCCAGCCCACGCGGCTCGATAGTGACAGGTTGAGGGCCAGTCGTCAGAGCCTGCGATCATCGACCAGAGGGCGCCTGCTGGCAGATGTTGCCTGGCCCACCCGATAAATAGGGGGCTACTAGTTTTGTCGGATTTTCTTCACCAGACGCGCGGTCTGGGGACGAGAGAGATGAAGGTTAAAGAGATGGAGAAGGAACAGCGGTATGCGCTGCTGCAGGAGAGACTGCAGGCGGGGCTGACCGACATCGAGCGGGACTTCCTCGGCGCGTCCGAGATCGGCGACTTCGAGACGGTGCGGAACCTGGCGGAGAGCGGCAAAGTGTCCGTGACATGCACCGACCTGCTGGGACGAACGGCGCTCGACCTGGCCGTGATCACCAACGATGAAGAGATCGTGCGATTCCTGCTGCCCAAGTACCCCGACCACAGCGTCCACAAGGGGCTGCTGTGCGCCGTGGACAACGAAAGGAACAAGCTGTGCGAGATCATCCTAACCCACCCCCTGTACAACGCCGAAAACGAGATTCTCGACGGCAGTCAGCGCCAACTGAAAAAAGTGGCGAAAGGCAGGAAGTCGTCCGGCAGTCAGCTGCTCCGCGAGGCCCTCATCCAGGCGGCCATCAGAAACAACTTCCAGATCGTGAAGATGCTGATGCTGAAGGGAGTGTTCTTGGACCCACCCCACGACTACTTCTGCTCCTGCGACAAGTGCACGCTCGGCCGTGAAGGCGACTTTATGATCTACACGGCGCGGCGCCTGGACGCGTTCCGGGCTATCGCCAGTCCGGCCTATATCGCGCTGACCGAGGAGGACCCGATAGTCACCGCATTCTACCTGAGCCAAAAGTTTCGGAGACTGGCGGAACTTGAGATGGAATACAAGGTAACGTACCGAGAAAGAAACCTGTAGTAATAATCTCAACAAAAAAAAAGCTGCTGATGGTTTTTAAGGATTTTGTTAGTTAAGTATCGCCGCGGCCTTTCTGGGTCTTTACAGCCAAGTTCGCCAGGTGTATAACCCGCCCACCCCACACCGTTTATTACCCTAGTCTAATTGCTAAAAGTTGGTAGGTAGCTATCATAGTTTGTTTAAGGTCTTCTCGGGCCAGGGGGGGGGTGAGTCAGGGTGATGATGCTTGTTAATACTGTCTTTAAATTTCATTTGTACTTGCCACATAAACCAACACCGACAGCCAGTGCCGGATTTAGACTCGGTGAGGCCTTAAGCCATACAAAGCTTGGAGGCCCTTGTTAAAAAAATTACACCAGAAGGTCTCACAAAAATCGAAAACCTATATATGCCTTTTAATTATTTAATAGCGAGGCATTTAAAGTGAAAAAAAAACAAAACAAATTATTTTCAAATGAATGCATTTACTGATTACATATTTATCATTTGGTTGGCTTGATCTCTACCATAGATTATAATATAGTACACCCTGGAAACAATATTTGAATGTAATTTTTAAAATAATCTTAAAATGCATTAATATATAAAATGCTGACAAAATAAGTAATCAGGATCACTTTTATTAATATAAGTAATAATGAACTTGTTTGCAAAATCAAAAAAAAATGATATCAGATACAACTTAAAACATTTTCTTTCTTGATTTCCCAAAAGCAGGTTCATGAATTGTGTCCTCAGATGCTATGCTACGCAGCTTATCGCTTTCTGTGCACAGGATGCTGAGTGCAGACAGTTTTTCTTGAGACATGGTTGCTCTCGGTTCATTTTTGATTCTCTTTAGCTGTGAAAATGACTCTTCTCCTGAACAATTTGTTACCATCATCCGGGAACACTAGATGAATAAAACATCACAAGACAATTAAACATAACTATACATTATTATTAAACTTAAATTATGCGATGACTGAATTAACTGAACAGAATTATAGTATAAAATATAAGGTTATAATAGCCTATAGGTTTACAAGTTTATTTATTACTATGCTAAACTCGGAAACAGTTCCTTCAGTGTACCTTTTAAATAAATGTATAAGTAAATAAAGTATAATAAATCATATCATGAATGAAAAGCCTACCCTCCCAAAGTTCATGTAAAATATCCTATATGGCAATGCTATTATGACAGTGTTCCATCTTGGGAACCATATAAATAAACGTAACTATAATAAAACGTTATTATTTTAGATTTCTTGCTATCTATTCAAATAGCATTATAAAATAAAACTAAACAATAAATTTAAATTATTTAACTTAATTAGTAAAATAAATATATGGAAATAAACTTACGTTGTTGTTTTCACGGCCGCAGCAAAATGTATACTAATATTATGTTAAACAATATAAAGATAGAGAAGGTTCATGCTCTCAGTATTTCTATACATCTCTGCCAGACGTATAATGCACGGTGTTCCCGATCTGCTCGCACTGACAATTAGATTACATTTAAAAATATAGATGTTTCTGAAATGGAACACCGGTGCGGAAAGGGTTAATGACGATTCTTCGTCATGATGGTTTCCCGTACCAAGGTAGCAGTTCTTCAGGCCTCATCGAGCGGGTGTTGCTACTTTAGCCAGTCGTCAGACATAGCCGAGACACCAGCGAGATTTGTGGAATTAAGCTTTGGCTTTAATTCCCGCTAACTACTCCTCCGCCCCAAAGACAAGGAACGATTATGTGAAAAGCGAAACGAGGAATGTGTGGACTTTAAACAAATGTCGCCAAGTTGGGAATACTCTTCCACCGACTTGGCTCCGGTGTGGTGTGTGTGTGTGTGTGTGTGTGTGTGTGTTACAAAACGTAAATCACTGCTCGGATTTTTTTTAGAAATTATTTTTCCATAAATATTTTTCCTAATTCCTGTTTTCCCAGAAAGTCGTTTATTTATCCGAAACCGTAAGGCAGTTCGAAATTAAGAGACTTGTGTTTAGAAACCCAAGGCATCATTTCCATGTAAATATCTGCTCATTAAGAACACCATTACAAATAGCAGCCATTCTCCGCGATGATTGAGCCGTAATTCACGTTGATGAGGGCTCAGTCATCTGTAATAACAGCGTCGTTAAGATTGTTTGAGTGAAAGTGAACTAACTATTCTCATTTCTGTAACCGCCGGAAAATGTCATCGCCACAGTTTCGTATAATGCACAGTAATTAGGTAGAAATGAATGGTGTGTGTGTGGGTGGGGGTGGTATGGCAAAACTTGGACGGTTTTAGTATCTGCTTGTCTTTATTTAACTCCTGTACTGTCAGACTGCGGTGGTCCGTGCTGGATTAGCCTCGTTTACGATATTACTCTTAGCTAAGTATTGCAGGGGTGGCTGGTGTCATGGAGAGGCTCTAACTGTGACGTAACACACCGTCTCACCGTCAGTAAGATTAGCACAACGAAAAAATCCACCAGGTATATTCTAGAAGGGATCTATATCTTCGTAATACAGGGACGGGTAATTCTGTCATTTGTCAAAACTGTGCGTCCGGCCTGCTTAAAAAAAAAAAAAAAACGATTGTTTGTGCTGTGCTTCTTTTAGCTGGTTGAGCGAAACATCCAAGGCCAGTACCCGCACGTGTACATAAAAGCATTTTAGAATATCCAGTCGAGAACGTTCCTTATGAACTTCATACTTATAACCTCCAGCAACGATACGCGTGAGTTTAAACGAAAAATCTATCGAATCTAATCCACTTTCGTCATTACGGAAATATTTGTTAGCTAAAACAGATAATATAAGATTGTTTGGTCTGTCCATTATGAATAAAATTACGTACAGTACCAATCATTTTAGAAAATCGTCTATAAAGTTGTTGGTACCCTTTGCATAACGTGGTCTTTTCTGAACCGAACATTCTAAAAGAGGTCTCGCTAACGAGCTATACAACAGAAACAAAACCACGGAGTACTGTGTATAGTACGCTCTGACATCTTACTAGGCAGTAAGGCGTTTCGTCTCCCAGTATAGCTATTCTATCATCATGTAGTGTATACGAGCAATCTATTTCATCCTGTTCGATTTGAAACCGTCAAACATAGTTCTCTACTTGTATGACCAGTCTATTGAACGGTTTAAATTAAACTGCATTTTTTAAATATAACCACTACTTGTTGACCCTTTTCGTGGCATCGGAAAATTTCGTGATATAAAAGATTATAGTATTGATATCATTTATATATATATATATATGTGTATATCTCAAAAATAGAATAGGCCCAAAAAACTAAACCCCAAATTATCCCTTGGGTGACGTGTAGGATTTCAGACATAGCAGAATCTATATATTTTTAAATTGTGCTATTTAATTCTTAAGCTATGGTGAAAATTTTCTACCGATTCAAACCTTTCCGCGCTTCTCTACCAAATGTCTATGCGGAACTTTGTGGAGATCAATCAAGACGGACGGTTGTTACCTGTGTCCGTGTTATATTTGTCCCAGGAGGGCTTTACATAAGTTTTATAACTTCCTGTCTCTCTGACTCCCAGCATCTACATAATTCGATATGCTTCATTTCAATAAAAACAACAATAATAAATAATAATGATGATGATGATGATGATCATAATAACTACTAAAAGTTTCGGTTGGGCAATTTTTTTTTTCGGATTAAAAGCTGATTTTTTTTAGTTCAGTATGAAGTCATGCGGTACCCACTGTCTGTGTAGCAGCTTGCAGTGAACGTGGTTTGTGCGAACATCGATTAGCCATGCCTGGGAAAAACGCAAGATGTGACAGCTGCTCTTCCGAATGGGAACGGTTGAAACAAACAACAGTAATAAGCATCTGATATTATTTGCCAGAAGCACTAAAATAACCTTTAAACGGTTTTTATTAGCATGTTCATATACGATAATCGTATTACAGTGCAATCTATGTATCTGACAATGAGTATTTAAATTCTTTGAAAATATAATATTGCTTTAATTAAGCCCAGTTCTATTATATTATTATTATTATTATTATTATTATTATTATTATATTATTATTATTTTAAACCTAAATATCGAAACCTACAGTCACCTCTGCGGGTCAATACGTAGTGGCAGCCTTTCGAAATCAGGTCATGAATTAAATCTCGTTGTTATTTTGGTTTTCTCGCGTGGGGGGGGCTTGGATTTAAGAGGCTGTTGGCGTGTGCCAGTGCGATTTACTAAAGAAGTTTAAGAAGCAAAGAGTTGAAAAGCAATCAGCTCGTGACGTCACTGGTTGGCGTGGGCCAGTGCGATTTACTAAAGAATTTTAAGAAGCAAAGAGTTGAAAAAGCAATCAGCTCGTGACGTCACTGGTTGGCGTGTGCCAGTGCGATTTACTAAAGAAGTTTAAGAAGCAAAGAGTTGAAAAAGCAATCAGCTCGTGGCGTCACTGGTTGACGTGGGCCAGTGCGATTTACTAAAGAATTTTAAGAAGCAAAGAGTTGAAAAAGCAATCAGCTCGTGACGTCACTGGTTGGCGTGTGCCAGTGCGATTTACTAAAGAATTTTAAGAAGCAAAGAGTTGAAAAAGCAATCAGCTCGTGACGTCACTGGTTGGCGTGTGCCAGTGCGATTTACTAAAGAATTTTAAGAAGCAAAGAGTTGAAAAAACAATCAGCTCGTGACGTCACTGGTTGGCGTGTGCCAGTGCGATTTACTAAAGAATTTTAAGAAGCAAAGAGTTGAAAAAGCAATCAGCTCGTGGCGTCACTGGTTGGCGTGTGCCAGTGCGATTTAATAAAGAAGTTTAAGAAGCAATGAGTCTTGAAAAAGCAATCAGCTCGTGACGTCACTGGTTGGCGTGTGCCAGTGCGATTTACTAAAGAAGTTTAAGAAGCAAAGAGTTGAAAAAGCAATCAGCTCGTGGCGTCACTGGTTGGCGTGTGCCAGTGCGATTTACTAAAGAATTTTAAGAAGCAAAGAGTCTTGAAAAAGCAATCAGCTCGTGACGTCACTGGGACCCAGAGCCCTTTTAGGTTTGAAATGAATGCTTCACATTTTAAAAAGCTTGAATAAAAGTATCCTCGAGTTCGTGCGGCCCCTAAGGACTGGTTTTGTTTTGTTTTGTCCCCTCCCCTGATTAGTTAACGGTCTTTCTCCTTCTGAGCGCGAACATCATCCTCGCATTCGGTGCCGTTTCAAGATATGGCTACAAGCTTTAAGAAGCTGGATTTTAAGTAGTCAGGAGGGTGGGAAGCATTTTGTTTCCCTTTCTTTCAAACTTTAGCCGAGCTACTTAAGCCAAAAAAGAAACCATAAATCTATCTGATGGCCGCCGACAGCGAGACCGTCGTCTAATCTCCCTTTTAACAGCGCGTGTCGTTTGATTATTGTTCGGCTTGCGCCTATGACCACTGGCGACACCTAGCAGGCATTGCTGGCGTTAAAAAAGAAAGATATTTCGAGCTCTTTACCAGAAAATGCTACCCGCACATTGTAGTAATAACGACTCGTTTCCAGGTAACAGCTAGGAGAAGTAGTTAACAGAAGAAAAAAAAAAACACACACAACAACAGCAGCAAGAACGATAAGACGGCTAATAAATACCAGAACTATTAGACTCGGAAAAATGGATTGTTAACTGACATTAATGGTCGCATTAGCAGCAGCCCCTGGTGCTCGGGTATTTAGCGCTCTCAGCGAGATTCAAACCGTAGGCCAATTGTTTTCTTCGCCGAACCTCCGCGATAGCAAAATACCCGACGTGCCGTTTTCATTCTTAGCTGAACCGACGTCAATTAAGCATCATCTGGTTCTCGGCTTTATCGTTATGGATGCTGTACATCACAGTACATACATCGTATTCTTGTGCTGCCCATTTTTAAAACACAGTCCACAAAGCAATTCTAAGTGAATTAGGCAAATTAAATGCGACATTCTTACTTTCTGCTGACTACGATACCTGTAGGTGCCATTTCCTGGAAACGCCCGAAAATTTGTGAGTTTGCACTTTAACTGATCGAAAACCCGATCGCGGTGTTTTTCAAACGGAAACAAGGCCTCCTCCCCCCAAAAAACGGAGATTCGAGGGTTTCCCATCACAAGCTCAGAATCCGAACGGCAATAAGTTACAGGCTTCGCTCGATCTCCGAGTTTGGTGGAGAATTTCAAATGAAACCCCTGTCGTTTATATATTCAGGACGTTTTGGGATCCGTACCGTCTCACGTCTGCCCCCTTTTCATAATAAATATTCTCGTCGCTTCTTTGTCAGCCGAAAGTTCCCCCACTCTCGCGCCGGCTGACCCTGCGAAACAGACATCAGAGATATTTGGGTTTTAGCTGGATAAACCTACAAAAGGGGACGGAAAATCATTTTGGCAGAGGAGACCCTAAAAAAAAACAAAACAAACGAAACACCCAGTAATTTATTTAACTCGCCCTCTGTTATTTCACCAAAACGTGATTTCTGATATAATGACACAGGTGATTTAGATCGTTTTAAATTGTCCCTTAGTAACTTAAATTGTTCACAAACGGAAGCAACAACAGCTAATGTCAGCACGTCTGAGACGCTCAATAATCGAAAGTGAACCAGGTCATGTCCGACATTTTAATCTTGCCGGATATTTCAAGCTTTTAAGTTCCGAAGTCAGCTTCCTTAGCCCAAGCTTCTGCGATGTTTCTGTAAGGAGCCCCCTATATATATATATTTTCCATGGTAACGCCGTCAAGTAACGTTTTGTCTCCTCTCCACGACTTTTAGCAAGTTTACTTCGAGCTAGATACCCAGGTGCAGGGATTCACGATCGACCTGCTGGAGCAGTGTCATACGTCGGAAGAGGTCCGGACGCTGCTGGGCGGTCAGAGGGACAGGAATTTGGATGGCGCTGACGATGTCGGACTGCCAGTGATGAATTTAGCCATCCGGCTTGACCAGAAAAAGGTAAGTCGTTACGCCAAGTCTTGATCCTTAGGGGGGGGGGAATCATCAAGAAGAAGACACCATGAGACTGTTGTGGGCAATGCAAGTTCGACAGCAGTCTCTCTCTCTCTCTCTCTGCTTACTTTACAATGTTATTTTCAATAATTAACTAATAACCCTATTTAAGAAATCACCAACTCATTTAAAAATACTTAAAGTAATTGCCTTAATTAGCTTTTGACGACAAGCAAACAAAGTCGGTAGACAGGGCTGAATGTCGTATCTGGCACCGGAGGAATTTGGGTTCTTTCATATTTTATCATTTGGCTTATCAGCGTTCCCTTATGAGAAAAAAGGTTGGGGAACGTTCTGTAGAAAACGCCAAACGAATTAAGCAAGCCAGAAAATAAATAATAGGTGATAATTGTCCACCAAGGAGTAATTACGGCACACACGAAGAGAGCGAGCAGTAATGGCGCTGTAGAGAGGAACAGACACAGTAACCAATCAATGTGATTTCAGCGAACGTTTGATGATTTGTGTTCGGAAAGCAGGGAAAGAATGATTACTGCGTTAATAGATACAGAGGCGTGACCATTTGGCTCCAGAGGTACTGGGGGAATATATTCCACTTCCACTAACTTTGCTGAAGAAAGTGTACGGGTTTCTGTGTCCCCAAACTCTTTTGTACGGGTTGACGTAGTGGAGGGGCTACTTCAGACGGTGACGATGTCCCACTGGCTATCTCGTCTGCGGCCGTTGAAGATGGCATCTTTGTCCGGCAGCTGGCCGTTAAACGTCTCGCTCGCAGAGTGACAGCGAATGACGCCGGCGGTTCGTGTCCTGGTTTGTACTCCCGACATGGAGTCGCTAGCCAGGTCGGCTCGTAAAAGCCACCCAGTCCTCTGTTCGCGCGCTCGGGTCCGGTTAACCGTTCCGCCGTCTACCAGTGGACGACAGCTTCTCTGGTAGTCTCAGTCCCCTCATCTGGCTAATGGCAAACATTTTTGCTGACTGCGACTCTTGCTTTCTGTTGATGTTGTTCCTTTTTTTTTGGCAGTGACGGACTTTTGGCCGCAAGTGTAGGCACGGGCTTTGTTCGTCCGGCGGTTTCGGTGAACTTCCGCTCGAGGGCGCGAGGAGGGGATAGAGGCTCGCGCTCGCCCGCCTACTTTTTGGCGGTTTCGGCCATTTAACCTTCAGAAAGCTCGCGAGTGTTAGAGGGAAGATAGAATGCAGCAGTCTCTCAGAAACCATGGGATTTAACGGCTCAACAACAACAAAGGTAGCGAGGATCGAGTTCCACGTTTTCTAGAGGTCAGATCTCAGCAATTAAAAAAAAAAAAACAACGTCCGGTTTTCTTTTTCATCCCCAGTTCATCGCCCATTACAAGTGTCAGGCCCAGGTGGCGCAACTGTGGTTTAGCGGGGTTCCCCTGCTGCGGCAGCTCAACCAGTTCTCCTATCTCATGATGTCCATTCCTGTCGGGATGGTGATGATCCCCATCCTCTCCGCCGTGTATCTTGTGGCCCCGTGGAGCAAGGTAGGTAGAGCCCAGCCTATTGGTCACCCGTCCGTCTCTAATTCCATCGGAACGGATCTTTAGGGTTATTCTTATTCTCTCTCTCTCTTGTAGGTACGGCTGATCTTAGACACGCCCATCATGCGGTTTCTCAGCTACACCACATCGTATCTGACCTTCCTCGTTCTGATGATCGTGTCCAAGTTAAACCTCAGCCTGGCCTGGGCTAGTCTCAGCTGCGAGGAGCCGGAGAAGATCGGTGTTGCCTTCGTTGTGCTTCTTCTGATGTGGATACTGGGTGAGTGGAAGGAAACTGTCTTTCAAATAAAACCCGTGCTCGCCGATCAGTCAACGTGTCTTCCTTTGAGCAGTGGGCCACTTCAGAGAATACACGCCTCAAAGTGAAGCTCTGTCCAGTCTAACGACCATGGCCTGGACGGGAAACTATCCCCGTGGCAATCGCTAACTCACTTTGTATCGTTTCAGGGTTGATATGGGAAGAAACAAAGCAGCTGTGGAACGCCGGAGGTCGGGATTACTTCGGCTCCCTGTGGAATATAATCGACTCGACCATGCTGAGTTTCCTGCTGGCCTCCTTCACACTCGAGATAGTGACCCCGTTGCGGTTGAGGAAGTTATATGCTGAGGAAGTGGCCAATGATTCCTCCAGCAACGCCACCCTCTTGATCAATTCCGTGTGCGCCCAGATAAAACAGAGTTCAGCATCATCCGACTTCTACACCTGCACGCTCCCCAGCCAGCCTATCCTGCGAGGTGAGTTTTCGCGAACGTGCGGTCGGTCGGCTGTTCGTCGCCCTCTGGTGTACAAAAAACGAACACCAACCCTTCCTGCTTTCTCGAGCGCCGCGTCGGTGTCTGAAACGGCACCGATGAAAGCAAATAAAAGGTCTTGTGTCATTTTATTTATCTTTATTTTTCACGATTTGTAAATCCACCTTTGGGTGTCATATAAGTTTGCCACCACCCGGTAGTTGCAAATTACATCATCACCTTCGCGGGAAAAAAAGAGCAGGGAAAACCCCAGAACCGCATGAACTATCAACAATAGTGGAAGGCGAGAGGGGGATAACACGGGAATACCTAGGTACAGAGTTAAAAATAATCCAAATTGTAAATCTAACTGAAAGAAACAACAATAAATAGATGAATGGAAATCCCAAGCATCAATAACCACCAGATTTCGTTGATCTCTTGGTTTGCAAATAAGAAAGGTGTCGCCGTAATTTTCCTCCCATCATCTACACTGTTTGTTTTTCTTTAATACGCTTTTTCCATAATAAAGACCTGTTATAACATTTATTAATCTAGTTGAGTGGGAGCCAGCGTGGATTCCTGACCCGGAGCTTGTGTCGGATGTCTTGTTCTCCTTCGGAATTGTTCTGTCCATATCGAGAATTTCCTTCATAATGCCGTGCAACGAGACGTTCGGGACGATGCTGGTGTCCTTCCGCAGAACCATAGCCGACCTCTTCAAGCTGTGCGCCATGTTCATTCTCGTCCTGGTGTCTTTCACATGCGGATTAGCCGCCCTGTACGATGCTAACCACTGCAGGACGGAGAAGTTCAAGGAGTAAGTCAGCAAACAAAATAAATATTCGTCTTTTTTTTTTTTTTTTAGTTTGAATTTAAGTAAAATAAGTCCATTGAGAATTTTAAATTTTACTTTAAAAGGGGTAGACAGAAAGGAAGCCAGACAATTGGATCGGTTATGACATTTAAAACAACATTCACATCTATAGTTACCAAACCTGAGATAATCTGATTGCAGTACTTTTAAGTGTACAGTATTGGAAATAGTTACGCAAATAAGTGATCAGATCGCATATCACGAATAAAAATGAAACATTCCGTAGTGCACAGTCATGTGGTGACACAGTAGACAGCCATTAGTTGTTATGCAAGCAGTGAGAAAGCGCCTCATTGCAGTGTGGTGAATGCTGTGGCTCCTGATGCGGCAGATTGCATCCAGGCTTCATGTTTCAGAACATGTATGCAAGACTCTAAAACAGGTACTGGTGAAAATAGACGCTGTTAAGGAAGGAAGTCCAAACTTCACAAAAGTGATGTTAAGTACCTCAAGGTATGCTCTCTACGTGATAGGGGACGAGCCGGTAGAGTTCTTGTGACTGACCTAGCTGCAAGTACAGGTGTTAACATTCCAAGAACGGTTAGATACACATCGGTGCAAAGTAGCATAACAGAAACAGTGGGATGCCCAAATCTGAAAGAAGGTGCACCTTACAGGTGATTCTATGTTTGAACTCTTTGGCAATAATCCACGGAAGTTTGTTCGAGAGCGGACCGAGGACAGTATAACAGTCCTGTTCAACAGCCACAGTAAAGCATGAGAGTGGATCAATACAAATGTGGCACCGCAAATTAGTCAAAGGTTTTGGAAATTTGCATAAAATCTAAGAAAGTTGGGTACAGGTAGGTTCTCAGCCATCATGCCAGCCCCCAACAAAAATATCCCGTTGGGCGGGGATTTGTGGTGAAAAAATGTCTGTGATATAAAGATGCTGATGAGACACTTATAAAGATGCCTTGACCTACACAAAGTCCTGATATTAACTTATGTGGGGTTTTATGGCTAATGGGAAAGACAAACAGCAACCAAACACCAGATGAATTGTGGAAGGTGCTTCGGGATATTTGAAATATTCCACAGTCATACATTGATAATCTGTATGGAAGTATGAAAATAAGGTTTCCTGCTCTATATAAAGCAATGTATTCATTTTGTTTTTGTGTATTTTCTATCATAATGTAGGTGTGTGTATTACATACGTCTCTCATTTGCAATCACTCATTATTTGTGCACATCCTGTGTGTGTTTTTCTTTAATTATTTTCAATATTATATAATATTATTTTTTTGTGTTGAGATTAGATTTAGTTGAATTCGGAATATCCATTTACAGGGATTCTTTTAATTTCTGTCCAAAAACGTCTGTTTATTTTTTCACAGAAGCAAACCCAAGAACGGACGAATAGTAAATAGGTCGTTTGAAAGCTAAAACTCTCCGGTTTACAACGACATTAGAATCGTTGGACGAATCCGCCTCTGGCTTTGATGTGGGCCTGGAGCTGGCAGCGAAAGTCGCCGACGGCGCCATGGGGGCTGCTCTCGGCGGATCTTGTCACGTTCTTTGCGCAACAATCATTCGAGGACCGTGAACCAGCAATTTTTTCTCCCCCCCCGAAACCAAGAAATCGTCCTCGCTAATCAAACACGGTAATTTCTCGGACAGCCGCCTCGTTCGAATCGTGTGCGCATGCGCCTGGTTCTGTTGGAATCCGGCGCTCGGAACCTCCAGAATATCGAGTTGGTAGATTGATGTTCCGAGGGTTAAAAACCAACAGTGATGGCGGCGTTCGTCCGTCAGCGGTGATGCCAGCCCAGGCCTTTACAGAAGATGCGTTTGTGTGTCTCTCAATTGACAGGCGAAGATCCGGGAGTCGAACAATCTCAGGACCGTCGATTCACTCGTCTCGAGGTCCTTTGTCGTTTTCTGCTCCTGGGTCATTTTTCGGTATCGAGAAATTCCGACCGGCTAAGACTTTAAAGAAGAAACGCCTTTGCTGAGGTCGAGACCGGCAGCGCCCTGTTCTCGGTGGGAGGGAGTTCTGACAAACCGACCGATTGCACGAACAAGGGATTTTCTCTTCCGTAGTTTTCAATTTCGAGCAGATGACAAAAAATGTCGCCCTTTGTCTCCCCGGATCGAACCGAGTGCTCTCGTTATATCTCTCCCGATTCGGGTACAAAAATCTGGCATGGATATCTATGGGACATATTCTTGTAGCAGACAATTCGAGCTTTTTATCGATGCAGATTTCAACAATTCAGGTCAATCAAAACCAGCTCTCAAACTTTCGGCGAAAAATTAAAGCGCTCGGTGTATTTCTGCTGTACGGCCAGTTAAGCTTTCTTGGTTGTGCTTTAAAACAGTAATATCCTGTTCTTATACGGTGGTAGGCAAAATTAGTGCACCTCCCGAAATAATTTTGTTTCTTCTATTGGTATCATTTAAGATAATTTTGCGGCGAGTAATGCAACTTTTAAGCAATTGTTCTAATCTATCATTTACGGGTTATATCTTCTTCATTCAAGACAATAATGGAAAGTGAGTGTTTATTGAAGGTTATCAGTTTAAGGAAGACGTTTGGCAGAGAGTCAGTTGGCTTTATTAGGCGAAAAGTGCCATTTTTGCATGTGGAGAGAAAAAAAAAGAGTCAGCATTTTGTTTAAAAACAGGGCGGTGGAGTGATTTTGGCTACCAGTGTAGTTATTTAAAACGGTGGTATTTTGCCTTCTTTATATTGGCGATTTATGGAATACCGAGCTGGTCAAACCAAGTCGCAAAATAACGTCAAAGAATAAAGCCAGGTGGAGACATTTAATTTCGCACCGACAATGTTTTGTTTTCTTTCCCCCCCCCATCTTTTTCCCGCAGTGTGGGGACAACGTTTGGGGTGCTGCTGTGGACGATGTTTGGGATGGGCGAGGCGGATGCGCCGGCCCTACCCCGTGATGGCAAGATGCACTCGATGACCAACAACCCCAGCAGAAACCGAACGGACATCACCGTCGGCTACATTTTGTACGGAACTTTCGTGTTCGCATCCACCATTGTGCTGATGAACCTGCTGATCGCCGTCATGTCTAACACCTTCCAAGAGATACAGGTGAGCAAGCGTCAGCTGGTCGCTTCGCGCTGACTTTCAGACGGGTCTATGATGAAAACCCAAAATGCGATAATTCTTGGGGGGGTGCGTGGAGAGGTTGTGAAAGAAACAGGGGGCGCGATATTAACGATCGTTCCTTTTGATTAGTTAAGGGGGCTACGACTTCTCAGTAATACAGGCTAGTTAAACGGTTGAACGGTAAGCCAGGAATCTAACAAGAGGAAAACACCCCACCGAGGGATCTAAAATAAACGACATCAAGATACCGGCCTCATCTCGGTCGGATTTCATATTCAAGAATCGGTATCCAACGAAACACATCCGCTTCTTAACGACAAGATTTATAGGCGCGTACAAACTGAACAGCTGGCTAAACCAACACTTTGATTTTGCAGTCAGGTTTGTTAGGATACAGAAAAGACAAATGGCTATAACGACTGACGACGTTTGCCATTGACGACAATACACGTTGTCGTATAACGCTGAGGCCACTCGGCCGTTAGTCGAGAGCTGTCACCCCGCTCTCCACAGACCGCCATAATAGAATCACTCTCACACCAGTGCCGTGAGTCGGACGCCACTTTAAAATGATCAGTAGTCTGCTGGAACCCCCAGACACGTCCACCGTTTTCACTGGAACATATTGATAAATAAATGACAAAGCTTTGAGCAGACAAGTCGCGCTTAAACAAATCGTCCACCTCAACCAGATTCCATATTTTAACAATTCAGTCTTTGTCGCTGAATGAAAACTTGGCTGGTACAATGGACTACATTCGGCTAAAGTTCGCTTGGTTTATTTTCATACGATTTATACTGAACGTTTTGAGTTAAAATGTTACAATTGTAATACTGAACAATGTGTTTTCTACCCTAATAAAAAGGAGGGGAAGAGTTAGAAAGAAAATAACAGTAGCAAGGAAGTTATCTCTCTCTCTCTCTCTCTCTGTAATGACATCATATATCTCTCTGTAATTACGTCATATCTCCATCCGTAATAACATAATCTCCATCTGTAATGACGTCATCTCTCTCTGTAATGACATAATCTCTCTCTATAATGACGTCATATCTCCATCTGTAATGACATCATATCTCTCGCTGTAATGACATCATATCCCTCTCTGTAATGACGTCATATCTCCATCTGTAATGACAATCTCCATCTGTAATGACGTCATCTCTCCCTCTCTCTCTGTAATGACGTCATATCCCTCTCTGTAATGACATCATATATCTCTCTGTAATTACGTCATATCTCCATCCGTAATAACATAATCTCCATCTGTAATGACGTCATCTCTCTCTGTAATGACATAATCTCTCTCTATAATGACGTCATATCTCCATCTGTAATGACATCATATCTCTCGCTGTAATGACGTCATCTCTCTCTGTAATGACGTCATATCTCCATCTGTAATGACGTCATCTCTCTCTCTCTCGATAATGTATTTAATTACCGGTGCTATAGTTGGCCCCGGTCTTCTCTCAAACGACCCTTACAATTTTACAAATGAAACGAGGCAGCATTTTGCTTCTTTTCGCAATCAGTTATAAACTTTTACGAGTAAATTTCTACTTAAAATATAAAGATTAGACAAACAGGTGGCTCGTTTATTTGTCTATTTTCCAGGATGAGCAAGAAGCAGAATGGAAGCATTCCCGCACGGAATTGTGGCTGGCCTTCATAGAACCCGGATGTCCGGTGCCACCTCCATTCAACATAGTTCCGAACCCGAAGACCGTCTGGCATTACGTGAAGAAGTTTATTAATAAAGCTCGGAAGGCAAGGGGTCATAGTAAAAAAACACAAAGAAAATCCCGCAGCGAAAAGGCCCTGTCGGAGAACGTTTTCGGGGTGAGATAGAAAAGTATCCAGGAGCTAGAATTTCGTTTCCAAGCCGAGAGCGACGAAATCGATCGGTTGCGAGGCAGTGGGATGCTAATCAGACAGAAGCAGCATCCATAGAGATGCTGCTGGATTATAGGATCAGTAAACAACGGACAAAACCGGTTCGGTGTCTTTGAATTTTGTGGAACTTTAAATTTCGCTCTCTCTCCAGGGCACGCAATCGCGGTTTTCCAGTCTGATGATGCTCAGCCACGTCCTCATCAGACTGTTTGCTACATACAGCAGCACTGAACTCAAACATCTCCTCCCTCAATTTGTTTTTGTTGCAGTTCTGCTAGTAATTAGTCACAGTTCAAATAGTTGGTTCACTTATGACGCATTTTACCTCATTCGCGGATAATCAGTTCTACGTGTTGGTAACTTTTCTCATCTCGGGGGTTAACGCGAAATCACGGAACATTTCTAAATGAAAGTAGGAAGTAAAATATCAAAACTCTCGGAGAACGATGGCGTGGCTTGGGTTGGTGGAGGTTGTTCATGTCACGTGATTAGAGCCACAATATAGCGCACTCGTCGTAGTCGCCACTGCCAATGACGTCATTGCCGTTATTTTTGTGTATTTAATCTAACACTTTTATTGATGGGTGTACAAACAACTCCATCTTCGTGTCTTTTGAGTGGGACACTCGCTTAATCTGCTCTGGGCCCTGTTTTTCCGTTTTTGTTTTGTTTGCTTTTAATCAACGTACTAATAAAACCTCTCTAGTTTAAAATATATTCCTTCTCTAAACCGTACGGTTACTATAATTAAAACCAGATTTTTCCTCAGAATCTTTTTTTTTTTTTAATGTTATAATGCACCTTTAATTGAGGTCTATCTATGTAATTAACCTATTTCCTCCAGCCAGATCGCGCACGTGTGTTCGGCGTAGGTCCTTTGGCCGAGTACCTGCTATGACGTACACTCTGTTCTGTAGAAGGACCAGAGTAGGTTTGTGATGCTCGCCGAATCTCAGAACTGCCATAGTTTTAACTAGGACGTAGAATGATGTGTAGAATATGGATTCAGGAGGAGGAGGAGGAGGAGGAAAGCTCTGTGATCAACGGCCTGTGCATATATCTGATCTCTTTTATTCTATTTTTAAGCGTACCGAGGAAGGCGTGGGAACTGACAGGGCGCCCGCTCAGGTGGTGGAAAAAGTAGGGCGGCAGGTGAGAACAAAGAGGATAAAGCAGTCGCGGTAATTCTGTTTACGCGTCATAATAGAGTAAATCTGATAAAGGTGCGTAGTGAAGTGATTAACACAGCAGAATTCCTAAGAACAACACCTATAATCCACCACCCCCATCCTATCAAAAAGCCTGAAGTATGAGCTCTATGCAAAAAGTCGCCCAGAACAATAACTAAAGGGGCCGAGTCAGATCGAGGCAGCAGCTGCTTGTCTGCTAATAGAAAACATAGAGCAGTTTAATTTGTAAATCAAACAGGTAAAAACGGTATGATGCGATTTGCTTGTTTTTTATAACTAGAATTTACTTGTTTGTTTGTTTACCTTAGGAGATTATCTCAGTACTGGTGAGACGATACGTTCGCTACGCAGAAAAGGAGAAAGTTGAAGGAGACGATGGTATGTATCCTGTCCATCTATCTGTCTGTCTGTCTGCCTGCCTGTCTATCGACCTTTCTATCGATCTGACTGTCTATATATCTATTTACTCGGTACCTCATCCTCGATGTATGCGCAAATGGGCACTTCAAACCTAAAGATGGGGCCGATCTAACCACCCCAAACCTACGGCTGGCTACCCCATTTTCGTAAACAAAAACAAATTACGAATACTGGAAGAGCCATTTTATTGTAAATAAACTGCAAAAAATCGTCTTTTATATTATTAATGACGACGACAAGAAAGGTTATGAAATTACATATGGTTTCTACTTACATTATTCATGTTTTTGGGGGTTTTTTTGTATTCTGGGTATTGGGAAGAATTTTGGCTCGCACGGTATGATGTGGATCTACGCCTGGTCCATCTAGTACGGTCACCGAGAAAAGCTATAGAAGTGGTCACCAAATATTCAGGTGGAGGCTAGAAAGGGCTGGAAATCCCTGGCCCCGTATCTCTCTACTGATTGCTATCTCCGGTTGTATAGATGGAATTTGGCTTCAATTTAAAGACAACCGTATTTATAGAGGGGTAGGTGAGCCGCTCACATACTGTAGATGCACCATCTGTGGTAGCCATAACTGATGGCGAAGTGGTTATCTCGGCGCTTAAGTTAGGGAGCTGATCCCGGGCTGCGTATCATTTTTGTTTGCTTTTTTAAAACTAAAGACTAAAATCGAAATATTTTCGTAATTCGAGGTGAGTTGTTGGCCAGGGAATAAAGTCTTTTCTCTCTCTCTCTCTCTCTCTCCATCTCTCTCTCACCCCCTCTCTCTCTCCATCTCTCTCTCTCTCTCTCTCTCTCTCTCTCTCTCTCCTCTCTCTCTCTCTCTCTCTCTCTCTCTCTCTCTCTGACCCTCTCCAACTCTCTCTGAATCTCTCTTTCTGCAGATGCTTCAGAAGACATGTTGCGGAGGATGATTGAGCGGGTGGCATCCAAGATCGAAGCGCGCATAGATAAACTGGGCGAAAACTTGGGAAAGCTGGGGACAAACATGGGCGAGGTGGAGAACAAGCAGACAGGCATCTCGACGATCCAGGACAAGCACATGCAGCTGACCAACGAGCAGCTGACGAAGATCGACGGGATTCTGAAGAAGCTGGACCGACTAAGCCAAGGAGCAGCCTCGCCTCGCTTAGCCAAATCCTCCGAGGACGATGACGATGAACCGATTCCTAAAACGAAAATATGAAACCATTCCGTCACGATTCAGTACTTCTGCGCTGTCGGAATCTCCATACCAACCAGCTGGCTAGGAAGAACTGAGAATAGCTCGTTATGTATGTGTTTGTGTGTGAGAGAGAGTGTGTGCGCGTGCCTGCCAGCTCTTCCTGAAAAACGCAACTGTCGGTCTCCGGAAATAAGGTGGTATTTCAGAAAAACTAAAAACTAACCAAACTCGCGGTTATACGATCGCCAAATTGACCATAAAGTAACTAATATAGATGAGTGGTTGTGTAGCATCCTTAAAGAACTGTAAGCATCTAATCTTTCTCAACAGCGCCCCACAGGTATCGCTTCTGGAAGGTAGTGAGGAAGGTGGCAGATTTCCCCACAGACCTCTCACCAAGGAAATTAACCGGAAGGGAGTCGTCGGCCATATTTCAAAGGGAATTTCAATTTATCTTTAGGCAATAAATGATTGCTACATAGTAATGCCAAGTTGCAGAAGCTCGGAACTCGTCTACCTTTCATTCCTTAACTTTTAAAAAAAGGTTTTAGCATTTTCTTATCTTGACCCGGATGGAAATGTCTGGCATATCCCCTAATCTACCCCTAATTCCACCCCCCCCCCACCGAATGCTAAGCGCTCTTTCGCTCGGCCGCTTATATCAATATTCTCTTCCGGAGACCTCACACACCTAACTGGCTGCAATGAATCGCTCCCGCCTCTATTGTTAAAAAAAAAACACTACCAGCTGTTTTTCTCAGTTACTCCAAAGGGATTTTTCTGTTGGTTAAACTTTAAGGAACCTGGATACTTCGGAATACCTGGCAAAAAATATTTAGAAAAAACTACCCAGACATCCTGCTCAAAAACCTGGTCGACTTTAAAAACCTTCCTAACTTTTTTTGAAATTTTAAAATTTATTTACTCCTGTTTCTACCTTAATATTCCGATGATATTATTATCAATATTTATTATTATTATTATTATGGGTTTTTTGTGTTTTAGCATGGGGAGTATTTTGAATTAACCCTTTGCAGTATCTCTGTTTCCTTTTCTTGGCGACTGATATAAAATGACTTTTCAAAATTTTTAAACCAACAAAAAAAAAGAAGTAGAATTTGCACAAGAGAATCCACACGACGGCTTATGCTCCCATCGACTGTAGCAGCAGCAGAGCCGGTCCACTGAAACAATCACAGCTTGTTATTATACGTATGCGGTCTCTGAGCGGCCGGCTTTGAGTCCTCTGCTATCTCTCCCAAAGGAGGCCGCGCTCGCCGCCACTTAGTGGCTCTGGAGCTGAACGGCAGGAAATGGTTGTGCGGAAGTATTAATTATAAGGACCGAGCATTGCCAAGTACTGATGCGTCTCTCCATAAAACTGTACACGAGAGAGAGAGAGAGAGAGAGAGAGATGAGAGAGAGAGAGAGAGAGAGAGAGAGAGAGAGAGAGAGAGTAAAAAACATTTGCTGCTTTGATTATATGTCCATTAGATATTACATGGTATGAATAAAATTCTAAGCAATACTACACTACTGTTCATCTTTGATGTTAATTGACTATCTGATCTTATTGCTGAATAGATGAAGCAGACAATGGTTCTGGTTAATACGAGTTGTCAGGAAATTATGTCGGCATATACGAGGCGCCCAAAGGCAGGGAAGTTGTTATCAATATGGATTTAAGACTGATACACAACTATATTTATCCGTTGCCGTAGGTTAATTTATCCCGTTATTCAGTTGTTACTAAACAATTCATATATATATATGATAAAAGGCTGTATTAAATCTTTAGTCAGTTTAATAATCATGACCCTTAGTATTTATAACTAAGGACGATCAGAGGAATATGTTATTTCCACGCGCTCAGAAAGTTTTATTTTCCCGCCACCAAGTTTGAATCTCAAACTCGGTGAATCTGATATTGTTCATCCTCATCTTGTTGTTGACACCCGATTGAGCTAAGTTCAGTGGTAGAAAGTTAAAGCCCCAAAGGTCTGTAGATGCTTTCCTTCATCAATGACGTACACAGATTATCGATACACTGCAAACATGATGAATTTCAGGACGAGATGAGCCGCGAAAACCGTCGTCGCGGGTGGCTTTTTTGACGAGACTGCTGTCGGATTTAGAATTAACACCTGGGGAAGTTATCCGTCAGGTTAAGCAGTCGAGACCTCTCCAAAACCAGTAACAGCAGACGGCAGAAAGTTCTGGGTGGGAAATAATGTCCCGGTGTAAGACAAGAGAACTACAGGTGCTGTCGAAAACAAGCCTTGTACTAATCGATACGGACAGACTTGAGGGGGGAGGGGAGAAAGTGGCACTTGGCCTGGTTATGTAACAACGGTCTGCGAGAGTTATTTGCTGCGCGTGAAAGACTGATGGTGAGACAGGAATGATACTTCGGCTGCCGACACCGAAATCCCCTCCAACCAGGCCAGCATCTACAGATAGAAGATGGGCATAGCAAGAGTGCGCGATGGAGACTGAAATAGAGACACCGAAATCTTGTGGCATTGAAACAATACGCAGAAATCGATGCCCTGTTGTAACTACAGGGGCTAATTTCCTACAAGAGGGCACGATCGGTGACATTCAATCAGAACTAGAGACTTAGTCGCTCGATAAAGCTGTAACGGGGAGCATTCAGGAGGAAAAGATTGTGAAGAAAAACACTAACTGAACAAACGTAAAATAAGGCATTTAGAGTTATCTTTCCTATCCTTGTTGTTGTTTTTAGCGGAGTTATCTCCCTGGAAGAAAACTCAGAACAAAGGAATTATTATTATTATTATTATTATTATTATTATTATTATATTATTATTATTATTATTATTATTATATTATTATTATTAAAATTTAAATATTACATTTAGCAGGTCCCAAATTTCGACTTTAAAGTGGGGATCTGCTGATGAATTTTAAAACAGTTAAGGGTTTGAGCTGTGGACAGTAAAGGTCTTTTGTTATTCATAGTTAACTGCAACAACACAATCACCAGTGATCTAAATTGGATATTTAAAGGATAACCATCGCTAAATAATAACGAATATTTTTTAGGAGCAGAATGTAATTTAAAATAAGTTACCAGGGTTTTGGTGAGCAGCGCAAATCAACTTCCAATTCCAACGAACAGAGATTCCTCTTGTGTCTATGAAAGTCAGAATTGCTTTCTACGTTTTTATTTGAAAAAAAAAACAAACAACAACAACAAATAAATATATTAAGATTTTCTATAAAAGCAGACGCGTAACTTTCGCGGGCTGCAAACGGCATTGAGTCGGTCACATTCCATTTAAATATACTTCAGAGGGACAAACCCGACACGGTATATTGTGCACCCAGTAAAGGTACTCATCTTAGTGCCACGTTTTCGATACAGAAAACTTACTCCGCACATTTTCAGTCAGTTTGAGAAGAGGGACAATTAAAAATCTATTGAAATTAATTAGTTTTCTTTATCTGGACATAAAGTGCAGCCTGTTATCATTGTTTTGCTCTTTCACCGGGGTTGGATAGAGTATAGAAGAAGATCTACGTATGCATACATTTTTTTTCCTTTCTTTTTTTCGCGGGTCTTATTGCGTTCTGCAGATCCGACCTTCCAGCTTGTCGGGCCGGCCGTGCAAACACGTGATCTCGTCACGTGACATTTTGGTTTTGCCACCATTTTAAATTTAAAGCAGCGCCAACACGACCGGCGACGTCAGCCGTCTGGAAGGCGACGGTAAGCAAAGGTGTTTTAAAAAAAACAACAACCGACAATGGTTGATGTGCTACTTCTCCCAACCACTACGGGCACGGAGTGGAGCCGGACATGTGCCGTACCCTGCCCTGACCCCGATATGAAAGCCTACATTGGTTATTGTTTGTTCCACATCTCCGGTCGCTGCTTCTACGGGCGGGAGATGTCGAGACAAACCCGGGACCCACCTGCCCGGGCTGCGTCAACACCATCCGCAGCGACTTCGTCCCCATCGTGTGCCCGGCGGGAATTCCACAAGAAGTGTAGCGGCCTGACTCGATCTCAGCAAAAGAGTCCGAATGGCTTCGTCTGCGGTTGAACGTAGATGTAACATTTCCATCACCAACGCCTACTTCCCGCCACAAAGATCGGACTATGCTGAAGGCCAAGACAACCACTCGACTACCTCCCCAAAGATCGTGGTATCATCTGTGGCGACTTTAATGCTCACCACGCGGCATGGGACGACTTTGCTCGGGCGGACGCCCGGGGAACGGCACTCCACACCTGGGCCGAAGACACCATAAGGCCATACTCAACGACGGCACACCCACGAGGGCAGCTCGATATCAACAAGGTGCCGGGTGAGCGCCCCTGACCTCACCCTAGTCGACATGGATTCGGCCGACGCGGCCTCGCGTGCCATCCCGGTTAAAGCGCCATCCGTCGACGCGAAACCCCTTGGATGAATCCAGAACTTCAGGAGCTCATCAAAGAGAGAAATAGATTACGACGACACCTTTCGCGAAACCGGGAGGCTTGGCTGTCGAAATCAAAAAAGGTGGCCCAGAAAACGGAAGAGGCAAAAAGGGACGCCTGGCATAAGCATCTTCACAAAATCTCCGAGTACAAAGACGCGAAGCAGGCGTGGCAGGTCGTCAGAACGCTCTCAGGCAAAGGTGCACCGAACACGGGCAAGACGCTAGTCTACAGGGGGGGGGTGGGCAGAATTCGCCAGCGATCGTGCCAAAGCAAACGCCTTCATCCAAGAGTATGCCTCTATCAGTAGCCGAAAGAGCGATCGTGCGAGTAGGAGAGTGGTGAGTGAGCTCCGCCAACTCACACGGGGTTTGCGAAAATCCCCCCGCCAGGCAATTGAAGAACTGCAGCGTGCCCTCAAACAATTAAAACAGGGTAAAGCAGCAGGCCCTGACGGAATAGCATCAGATCTGCTCAAGCACATCCCAACAACAGTGGCGACAGAACTTCTGAAGATTCTGAATCACTGCCGGCTGGACGGGTGGTGTCCGCAGGACTGGCGCAAGGCAACGGGAAAGATCCGAAGGACGTGGGGAGTTATGGCCCAATAGCGCTGACCTCAACAATTGGGAAAACCCTGGAAAGAATGATAGCAAACCTTCTGTCTGGGTGGCTCGAGGAGCATTCGATCCTCAGTCCCTGGCAGCCCGGTTTTCGAAAAGGATATAGTACCACCGACCAATGTCTTCGGCTGTCCCATTTCATCACCGACGGGTTTCAGTCGTCACAGCGTCTACGCACTCTTGTCACCTTCTTCGACTTTAGTAAGGCGTAAGACCGCGTTTGGCGGACAGGTCTACTACAGAGAATGATGAGGCTCGGCGTACTCCTGCTCTTCGCTGAATGGTTGTCGACGTGGTTCACCAACCGCACCGCCAGGGTACAGATCAATGGTACGGTGGGGCGTTGTCGCACCTTCAAAGAGGGCCTTCCGCAAGGGTCGGTTCTCTCTCCTCTCTTGTTCATCATCTATCTCACCTGCTAGACAGATTTGATTCAACCGCGCTGGTCAGTGCGTGTGCCGATGACCTGGCCCTGGCCTGCCGCGGTCGGAACGAGGAAGAGGTAGCTGGTCGACAAGGTCATCACTTGGAGTCAAGATGCCCGCCTTATACTGAATGCATCCAAATGTGAGGTGGCCTTCTTCAGCCTTGCAAGTACGGAGGCCGCTTGGCAGCCGAACATTGCTATTGATGGCCGCAGATTGACCTGCAACCCACCCCCTACCTTCCTGGGTGTCTGTTGTGATAAACAGCTCTCATTCGGAGAGCAGGTCCGGAAAATTTGCCGATCAATGCAGCGTCGCACAAACCTGTTTCGCACCCTGGGAGGCACCTCGTGGGGATGGCAGCCAAGGGATCTGCGAAACATTTACATCTCCACGCAGCGAAGTTCGGCAGAATACGCAGCACCGGCATGGGCTTCTTGGCTATCGGCCACCAATATCGGCATGCTCGAGAGATCCCAGTTGAATGCTGCCCGCGCCATAACAGGCCATCTTCGCACCACCCCCGTCGAGGCAATCCTGCACGAGACGCGTCTACCACCAATGGCCACACGATACCGCCAATTATCCCTCCAAAAAGCGGACGTATGGGCCCATCTCCAGCCGTCAGATGGCCGTAGCTTGCTGCTTCATCACGACCCAAGGAAGCGACTCAAACGCAACGACTGGCGCAGCTCCACAGTTCCAAACCTCTAGCGCCTTGATCTTATACCTCCACATAATGATCTCGTCACCCATCCCAACCCCCCGTGGAATTTGCTCCCTCCCATCCCAGCCATTTTTACTCCAACTTTTAAGTCTTTCCCTACTAGCCAACAGTTATCTTCCGCTCTCCAAACAATCTCCAATTGCGGACCAGTAGACCTCCACCTTTTCACCGACGGATCCACCCAAGATGGCCTCAGGATGTTGGCGCCGGATTAGTGATACTACGAGGTCAGCAAGTTATCCATCAATGGCACGGTCCGACAGGTGCCCGAAGCAGCTCCTTCCATTCCGAATGGATTGCTCTTACAGAAGCCATTTCCTGGTTGCACAGTCACCCAGACTGGACATCAGCCTCCATCATCTGTGACTTTAAATCGCTAGTCGAGGCAGTGGGCAATCCCCATCCAACGGACCCAGCCATCTTGGAGCTCCAGAGAGAAGCGGCAAAACTGCTCACAAACAAACAACTCCAGGTCATCTGGGCCCCTGGTCACTGCAACCTCCCAGGAAACGACCTGGCTGATGAGCAGGCAAAACTAGGCTCTTCACTCCCCCAAATCGTCAGCCCAGACGTTACTATCCGCAGCGAATGTCCCTCATCCACAACTCCACCACCCTCGTCTTCTGCAACTCTACACCAAGAAGCCAGATGACGAAAACCGAGTCCCGCCTGACAAAGGCAGATCGCTCCAACCTCGCCGCCTTCAGATCCGGCGTCACGCAGATGGTTGTTCCTAACCGGAAAAGGCGAAACAGACCGATGCCGTCTGTGCGGAGAGGAGGAGGAAGAGGAGTCGGCGGAACATCTGTGGCATCGGCGTCCGGCACTACTCACCGCCTCTTTCGACGAGCTGGTGCGCCTCCCACAAGCAGCTCTAGCGCTTCTGAGGACTATCCTCGGGCGCCAGAGGTGAATTAACAGCAGCACCATCGCTTGTTTGTTTCTCTCTTCCTTCAAAGAAAAGAAGAACGTTATCATTTCCCGCAATCGAACGGACCTACGGGGGCCGAATGCCCAACCTTGCCCACCACGAGTCCCCGATTGGACCCCACCCCTGGTCTCTGTTACCCAATCATCTCGGTCCCGCTTATTTATTTATATACCTTTGATTGGGGTAAAAAAATATGTCAGTAGATAACATGACGCTCTGCACACACTCACACACACACACACACTGTCTGGTCTTTTGGCTACACGAAACATGGTCGACCTCGGTTGGTCCCTTTGCGTCCTCCTGCCCGCCCTGGCTCTTCTGCTGCTCTGCTTGGTCGTCGTAATAGGCCACCACCGACTGAGGAAGACGTATGAACCGTTTGCGTGGGAAAAAGCCGATTTCCATTACATCTATGGGACCCTACACAAGGTAGGTAGACGGTGCGTAATACACACACCCTCCCCCCCCCCACGGGTAGGTCGCCATCAAAGCCCCAGAAGTTATCTAACTACCTGAGATAGAACGAGTAATCTACCGGCAGGAAGGGAACGAAGCCATATTTTAAATATATCCGTCTGTTTATTGAAATAAATGGCAGACACACACACACACACATAGAGAGGGGTAACGTTTAGAAAGAAAACCCCCGACATTTGTGGTTACCCGATCTGGCGAGGGAGAAGGAGAATGGTCTGCCCCAACCCCTCCGACGACGAGCAGCTGTGGGATTCGAACCGTAAAAGAGGTAAGTCGGATAATAATTAAAACAACAACAACAACATTAAGTGTCTCAGTCAAATAGTTTTGGTTATGTGAGCTTTTAAGAGAGAAAGAAAAAAAAAGTACTAAATGTCCCAATGATCGAGTGAATAAATTCGATTATCTATCAGTCAGGCGACATATTAAGTAATACACTGAACCTATTGATTGGAAAAGAAAATTGGTAGTTTATTTTGCTGATCGATAATAAATAAACAATACGAATAAATTTTTTAAAAAATTACTGATGTCTCAATGATCGAATAGATTTGATTATCCAATAATGTTTAGAGGCTTATTTAGGGTGGTTATTTTTGAGTTTAAGTTTGGTTATAATAATATATGGTTAAATACTTGACTTTATTTAACTGTAACTTTGTTTCCTTGATATTTTTTCCTACCTCTGACTCAACAAGGAGCATTCCACTCTTGGAAAATACACTTTTCACCCTCAGGCGTCACAGGGCTACTGTGCCGTGGCAAGTCTTCATGGAGTCCTGCATTAACGAAGTCAGACGAAAGCACAAAGAACTCTAGATAGAGGCGAAGCAGAGAAGAGAATAAACTGTGCCACTCTACAGCCTTCAGATGAAAACAACGGCAAGATACACACAGAGAATACGGAGGACGAAGAACCCAAACAGTAAACCAAACATTGATGAAAATAGATGAGAAAATTCAAGAAGAGACACAGGGAATAAAGTAAAAGAATATTTGCTGCAAAAGGGCAGAAAATAAGAACCCCTCTCCAAATGTGGGAACTGAAGAATGACCATTTGTATAGTAACAGGTGCATTAGGATGCATCTAAGAGTGTGATGAAGAATGTCAGTAATATTCCAGGAGAAATATCAACAGAGCAAGTACAGAATGCGGTGCTGCTGGGAATAGCTCATACTGTCAGAAAGCCTTTCTCCATTCATTCAATGAACACGCATACACACCCCTCCCTGTAAGCACCCTATGGCTATCATTTGGACCAGCTTACAGGCAGAAAAGTACATCTGTCATGGAAGATGAAGAAAATAATAAAATAGGTTAAGCCGTATTCCTGAAGACAAAACTGATAAATGAAATCTGGTTTTTTGGTAGTTCCAAAAAAACAACATCATCTTATCAAGGTTAATAAAACAAAAGTTTTAACGACAACAAAAAAAGAAAATTAAATTTTAAGTTAAATCAATAATTCTAATCTCAAGTGATCTGCTTTAAAAAAAGGAAAACTCTAAGTAAATATGTTGTAATTTATTTAATAACAAAATGTTAAAAATTCCAGACTGAGGGTAAAAGGTGAATATAAATTCCCTTATGGTTGAAATTGCTATTTTAGATACGCCAAGAAATTATGGGGTAAAAAGTTTGGAATATGTCTGCTACTGGGGAGCGAACAAACAAGTTGGCTACCAAGGCATCTTAGCAGTGCAGGACTGCTGTACTCATACTAGTTTATAATTTGGGCTTTTCAATTAAAAAAAATTAGTTTTGGTTATACTTTTAGTGCATGCTGGGAAAGAAACTTTGGTGATTAAAAGAGTATAAATTCTCACACTGCAGTGCTGCAGAAGCTGAATCCTGTACTAAACACAGACAACATCCCCTTTCTCTCTCCCTCTCCTGTGAGTTTGTTGGCAGGCATCTTTTAGCCTAGTCTTATCTGTTGAGCAGTTTGTCAGCTTCCACACTGTTGCATTATGGGAATGTTATCTTAACTGTTGGTGGGTAGAGAGACCTGTTTGAAATTGCTTTCCTTTGGTGATGAAAATCTGTTACTAGTAAAAAAAAATTTGTATTAAAAATAAAAAAAATGCTATTCTGTGTATATTGTGAAACAAATGCAAAATTTGAGATCATTTACTCCTTTTAAGGAAAGGAAGAGATAACTTGACTAAATAATTTCTGGGGAGGGCTAACATTTGAGAGAGTTTGCAATTAGAATGTGCACCATTAGATTGATAGGTTAGAGGCGTCTCTTCTCTTTAGTGACATTGCTGCTGGGCACATTGTTATCTTATAGCTAGAAGTAAGGATAGCAGGACAAACAAAAAGGCAGGCTATAGAACAATCATACAAAGAACAATAAAAAAAGGTCTGGAGGAAAGTAATGCTGACAAGACTCTTACAGGTACTTTTATTTATTAGTCATTAGAAAACATAACTAGATTGTTTTTTTTTCCTTCTGTTTGTATTTCTAAATGATATCCATAGACTTGCACTGTTCATTTCAGTGGGTAAAGTGGTCACATTTAAGCAGATTCAGGTTGTACTGTTGAAGGACCTATCTGCTGTTGCTAATCAAGAGAAATTCAGTTTCAAACAGTTTTACTTTTGAATGCATCCCACTTTTTTCTTCCTGCCGGCAATAGTTAATTTTAGGTCGGTCATTTCTTATCCAATGGGTTCTTCAGATAAATGTAAAAGGAGGGTTAGCTTGAAAAACTAAGTAAATTGTTTCAGTTTAGCCTGTACATATTTTTAATACATTCATTTATTTTTTTTTTAGTATCCAGGCCCCAATGAAGCTGGATTAGCATTTCAAAGGGAGATTACTGCTAAGAATCCACGGATTTCTATTCTATGGGTTGGACCACTGAAGCCTCTCATCATACTTCATCACCCTGAAGTGATCAAGGATGTTATCATTTCAGGTGGATAGGGAGCCATTTTTTGGAGATTTATTGAACAGGAAAAAAAAAAAATAAAGAAAGCCTATTACATTATCACACTGAAGTTTAAAACTAATCTGAGCAAAACTATCAATTTTTTAAAAAACTTTTTAAATGTAATTTTATGTAATGATTATCAAATTAGTTCATTGTTTTCTAAGACTGTCCTTGAATTTTATTGCTAAGCTGAGAAGGGGTTAGGAGCTAGGTCAGTTTAAGATAAGAAATCAAATACAGTAGAATCTTTCAATGGGAAACAACATAATATAAGGCATTATTAATACTTGAATACTAAAATTAACAAGGGAGGTAACCTGTTAAAATATTTTTCTACTGTCCAATTGCTGTATCTGCCATTGAGAATTGAACCTGCAAATTTTGGTAGCAATTTTTATTAATAATAATGATATTTTTATTGCTGCTTACTAAATTACATCTGATATGAGCAAGTAATTCAGTTAGTAGTTATTAAGCAGTGAATGAATGGCCAAGTTTATAGCATTGCCAGCCTGCTGTGGGCGAGGACCTAGGTTCAGTTCCCATTGGGATTCAACTTGGTTTGGTGACCTCCTGCAGCACTGTTTATTCTGTATGAGTCCCATCTGCATGTTTCCTCCCATATCTAGCCAGAGGAGCTTTAATAGGGATTTTTCAGGTGATAGTGGTTGCACCTTGACCACTGCTCAAGAACTCCCAACTGTATCCAGATAACTGGCTTGGCCACCATGGGGGCTGAGACTCCGTACCTTCCCCCTCTCGTTCACCCTTTAACATGTCTCTGGACCTTTTGATGAAACTTATATTGAGTCACAGGCTCAATGTTTCAAATCTGGGCAGGTTCAGAGTACATCAATTTTTTTCTAGGTATCTTTTAAAACTTATTTATTTTAGAACTTTTCAGCACATATATAAACACTGTTGTGTTCAGACCACATGGTTTATTGAAATTTTTTTTTAAAAAGTCAATTTTCTTGTCCCTTTTGTGTAGTAAGAAACTTTTTTAATTTAAAAAGATTATTAGGAAAATAAAAACTATTTTTTATATCATACTTAATTTTTTCATAATGTGACAGTACAGTCATAAAACTTATGGTTATACAGGTGGAACAAAGTAGTATCTGACTCTGAGCTTTGAACTTTATTTGGTTCCTTGTTGAGTAGTTTGTTGGAAGACTTGTTTTCCGGCTCTAAAACAATAATGATCTAACCCTTAGCCTATCCTAATGGTGTATCTGATATAGAATTGCTAACTGTGTAGGGGGAGCCAGATTTTTGATCATATGTTCAGTAAAAGCACACTTTCTCCCATATCCTGAACATAAATCTGACCCCTGCATTCTACCAGGTGGTAGAATAAAATAATGAGTTGATTGACCTTTGGACATGTACAATTGTTTGGCTTATCAGAGTGATTATGACTGTCAGCTAACATCACCCTAACTGCATTTATTTCAGAACCAAAGTCAGTGGTTGGCACAAACTATGCCTTTGGAATGGACTGGTTAGGTGAGGGTTTATTACTAAGCACAGGTAAAAAGTGGAAACGAAACAGAAAACTCTTAACTCCTGCTTTTCACTTCAATGTTCTAAAACCCTACATTCACATATACAACACTGCAGCTGACATTCTTATGGTAAGTCACGCATGCAATTATAAAATTTGTGAGACTATCACACACTTAACAGTTGGTATGTTGTTTTTAGATATGTAATATTATATAATAACAATATAGGTATATGTAGGTATAGACTCAATATTTAGTAATACTGTTTATGGAAACTAGTAACATAACAAAAATATTTATTGAGATAGTGGAATAGCAACACCATACCATTATTATATATTTTCACATATGTTAAAGGTAAGACAAATAGCTATGTTTAAAAAAACCATTTAGCCTATTTTAAAAGCTGTTAATGCATTTCATTAGCTAAAATCATCCTAAATTTGTCAACTTCCATTTGTAAAGTTTCCACAAGGATTTATGTTAAAGTAAGAAACAAACATGGAAGCACATTTTTCTTTCTACAGCAAAATTTTGTGAAATGTTCCTAATCTTTTCAGACCGGTAACCTATCTACTTGTTTCTGTATTTTGACTAATGCCTTTTTTTTTTTTAAAGCATTATTTTTAAATCAAAATATGTATGGTCAGAATAAACAATGATCAATTTATTTGCCTGTTATTTATATTCTTTTCTGCAACCTAATGATTTATTTTCTCCAGTTGAGCATGCACTTAATTTCTTTTGGTAGCTTTTCCACACCTATTGGCAACATCCAGAGCAAATATATAATGTAGAGAAAAGCATTTTAGTTGCTTTTAGACATCTAGATTTTTTAAAAATGTTTTTAAGAATACACACTAACTTTTAAAATGTATGTGTGCTTCTGTGCATTTATCTATTGCTAGAACAAAATTGATGAATACGTGGCAAGAGGAGAAAGCTTTGAGTTGTTCACTTTGATCAGTATGTGTACCATGGACATTTTGCTGAGATGTGCATTTTCCCACAACAGTCAGTGTCAGCTATATGGGTATTTACATATGAATTAACTATTTGTCTATCCCCCCCAACATTGGCCATGAGGAGTAATTTCTTTTTCTCAAAGGGTGTGGCCAGGCACTTCCCACTGCAAATTTGTGCAAGAATTGGGCCAATTAAAAAGGGAGATAATTCACTTGTTTTGCCGTACTAATTGTATTTTATTAGGGAGAATAATATTGATGCTGAACTGCATTAATTTATTTTTGGGGATAAATAAAATTTTACTTTTCTTTTGGTTTGGTATATATTTTACTACATCTTTTTTGTTTTTAAAATTTATTTTGAATTAAATGCCATAGAATTAGAGTAATATGAACATGCTGATATTCAGTTCATTTGTAAGATGAAATCACTGTGTTTGTTTTTTCTTGCAGTGAAAGTGATCCATACATAAAAGCTGTGAATAAACTGAATGACCTTTGGGTGGAGAGAACACTGTATGCAGATAATATTTAAATTGTTTTACTACAAGTCTTAATAAATGGAATTAAATTTTAAAGATTTCATAGATGCTAATTGCTCATAAAAAAGTTTAAGGTAAACTTTGCGTTTGATTTCTAGTATGTTTACTCTGTAATGTAGGGAAGAATTTGCCTAAATATATTAATGATTGATGTGAATAAATAAATAAATTCTTTATTCTGTGGATAACATGGCCACTAACTTTTGATTCTGAAAAGTCGTGTGCCCATTTAGATTGTTTTACTCCCCTCTTCTTACTGCAGCAAGGGAATACAGACTGATGTAAATGTGCAAAGTTCTTGCTAGGCCAACCCACTGACCAATGTTCACTGCCATTTAAAAAATGATCACCAATTTTTTTTTTTCAATTATGCAATTAAGAGAATTTTTGTAAAATAAATGTATCAAACATGAGATGAAAGCAAATGGAGAAACATTTAAAACTTTAGCCACCCTGACAAAGAAACAGACAGATTACCCGGTACCACAATCAAATTACAATCTAATCCCTTCTGCCATTTTCCTTTTGACACAGTCATTAGTGATTTTATAAAGCTGTTAATATGTTGATTTGTCTTTTTTTTCTTCACATCTTCTCTTTCAGGTACCTTCCCTTTTTCTTTGACTTCATCTTCAAATTGTCAAAGAGTGGGAGGCAGTTAAAGAAGAACTGCCAGTTAGTACACTCCATGGCTGAAGAGCTAATCAGGAAGCGGATGGCAACACTAGTAAGTTGGTGTTCATTTAAAAAAATAAAGTCCTACATAGCAAAACATGGCTGTTTTTCTGTCTTAATGCATGAAATGGAAGCTGAATTTATCAGTGGGCAAGCAGAAATGCTTCTCTTCTGGTTTTCAGTAAAGCCATTAGTGGTAATCAGTGTTTTAGCATAGACAACTCTTGTTCACTTAACAAGACGGCATTGTAAGTACTGTGCAAACTTATTCATGGTATATATTTTTTCTTGCATACATTTAAACTCCTCAAAAATATGTATACAGTATTGGAAATAATTATGGAAACATTCACAGGATATACCCAAATAATAATTGCAACTGAGAGAGATGTATAATACATACACAATATTATTACAGAAAATATACAAAAGCAAAATGAATACGTTGTACAGTACATTAGAATTTGGTATGACAGCCATTTGCTTTATGTAGAACATGAAAACCAGGTGTCATGTTCCCATACAAGGCTATCATTGTATGAGTAATGTTGTTTCAGTATCCTGTAGCACTTTCCACAAATCATCCAAGATGTTTGGTTGCCGTTTCTCAGTAGCAATATAACCACAAATAGCCTCAATGGTGTTCATATCAGGACTTTGTGCAGGTCAAGGAAACTGTGTTTTCCATTAGCATTTTTACATTCCAAATAGCTTTTCACCACATTGGCCATGTGCTTGGGGGGCCATTATATTGGAAGATGAATCTCTGCCCAATTAGATATTTTTCATGAGGGAATGGCATGATGGATGAGAACCTGTTGGTAGTTAGTATAACTTTGATTTAATGGAAATCTCCGACACCCTGGGCTGATATGCAGCCTCACACTTGTACTGATCCACTCCCATGCTTCACTGTAGCTGTTGTACATGTACAGTTGCACTGCTACTTAGCCTGCCTTCAAACTGCCATTATTGCCAAACAGTTCAAATTTGGACTTGTTTGTAAAGAGCACTTTCTTCCAAATTCGGTCATCACACTTTCATTTCAGCCTTACCATTTGGTTGCCTTTCTCAGCAAAGTTTTTGGGCAGCCACACATCCATTGAGACCCTTCATTTTAATATAGCTTGTTGTTCTTGAAGAAACAGTAGCATCCATATTTGAGGTACTTAAAATCAATTTTGGAAAATTTGGGCTCTTTTTAGATCATATCTATTGCCAACAGTATGTTTCGTGTATCCTCCTCAGTCTTGTATACAGCTCCACCTGAAATATGAAGTGGGGCTACAATCCACTTCATGGAGCAGCTTTCAATAGTTTAGACTTTTTGATTTCTAAATGCTTGTCATATGATATTTCCTTTCCAGGAGCCACAGTATTCACCAGCACTACAATATCATTGCCTATATTTTTATAGTCCGCCTGCAGATGTGGCAATTTCTGTTTGCTTGCATGACAACCAACCACAATCTACTATATGAACACAAGACTGTACTAGGGAGCATTTCATTTTAAAATAGATGCAATTCTATCACACATTATTGCATTTTATACCATTTTTCCTGTTCCCATAATTATTTCCAATACTTCTACTTATTAGGAGAATACTGTTTAAAATTACTTTTTACCTTTACAAGTTTGGGTTACATAAGTGAAGCAAACTCCCACAAAATCAATTTTTGTCTTGTAGGAGAAAGGAGTACTTCCAAAAAGATACCTAGACTTCCTGGACATTCTTCTCTCTGCTAAAGATGAAGATGGAGAAGGACTGTCATTTTCTGAGATCAGAAATGAAGTGGATACATTTTTATTTGAAGGTAATGTAATGCACACATCAAGATGTTTAGTATTTGATGGCAGTGTGTGGATTAATATGATGATCATTCTTCATTGGAAATTTTTGAGAGATTGAGGAAAAACCAGTTGGTCATCATGACTTATTTCCACAATATATAAATCCAATTTAGGATTTTAATAATTTTACTTTTTAGCATTCTTTTAATTTGTATGGACCACCACTCAAAACTGTTGTTTCTAATGCTATAGTCTTGCTCTTGTAGGCCATGACACCACCACCAGTAGTCTGTGCTGGATTCTCTGCTCCCTGGCTGAACACCAGCAATATCAGAACAAGGTACAGGAGGAACTTGACCAAATTTTCGTGGGCAAGAAAGAGGAGTTCATTGGCTGGTAAATATTTATTTTAATCCAAATTTACTTTGGGAAAAGGAACATAACTAGTTAAAAAAATAAAAAAATATATTTGAATTAGCAATCTTTGTTTATTTTTATTTAAAATTGTTTTTAAGCAATAGTAGTATATGGATAATTATTTCCCTTTCCAAGAAAGCTAATTGAAGCAGTACAACAATAATGTTTTTTTTTTAAAGATTTCTTCTTCTAGAATCAATCTTCTTTTTCATCAGTTATGTTGTGGTGTGTGCACACTGTACATGTTAGCTTTGGTGTTTTTTTGTCTAGGGAGGACATTCCAAAACTGCAGTACACAACTTTGTGCATCAAAGAAGGGATGAGACTGCACTCACCTGTGCATCAGATTGAAAGGAAAGCCTCAAAGGATGTAAAAATAGATGGTTACTTTGTACCTGCAGGAACTCACTTTATTATTTCAATCTACAATCTCCATCACAACCCTTCTGTTTGGGAAGACCCAATGGACTATATACCAGAGAGGTTCTTACTTGAAAACTATAAATCCAAGCATCCACTGTCTTTCATCCCATTCTCTGCTGGAGAAAGGTATTATTTATAAAAAAATTATTTTGTGCTTTTGATGACATTAGATTCAGTAATGAATTTGAAGAATGAGTTAAACCTTAAGATGTGTGTACAGATTAACATCACATAATCTGGTGTACAGACACACTTAATACCATAGATTATATTTAATGACTGTCAAAGAAATGTTCTTTGTATGTGTTGTTTAAAGAATTCTTTTCTCTTCATACACCTTGTAAATATTCCCATGCATACATTCATAATAAGTTATGAGCACCCTAGAAGAGTTATACAAAATGATTTTAAAAAATGATTTTAACTATCTTAATGCACAAGCTTCAGAATTTTAAAATTTTTTTCTAAACTTTAGAACATTTAATTTTTTTAGAAACTGTATTGGACAGCACTTTGCAATGAATGAACAGAAACTTCTTCTTGGCAGGATTCTGCATAAGTAAGTATCATGTTTCCCATGTCCTGTATCTGTCAAGTTTCCAATAAAGACTCTGGGGCTGATTTAGACTGGTCTACAAGTACCTATTGGTTTTCTGATGATGGAAATAAAATTCATCCCACTTTTAAAATAAATGAGTCCCCCCACTAAATAATTAACTCTTTTTAATATGTAGAAACATAATCAAAATGGATAACTACATCTTAATTATTAATAAAAGGTTCTCCTCTTTGAACAAATCCCATCACCATGATATGATTCTTTCTTTTTTTCTTTAACAGAAGCATCATTAATACAAGTAGTATTTGAAATGTTAACTATTCACTATGACTAGAGCATTCTAAAAAAAAAAAAGTCCATTAATTGTAATCTGGTTTAGTAACTATAGTTGTCTAATTTTTTCAGGTACAATATCAAATTAGACCCAAACTTTAAAGTGGAGAAGAAAATTGGTGTTGTAATGAAATCTGAAAATGGCATCTGGGTGACCGCTACACCAAGACAAATTAGCCACAAGTAAAATGGGACAATTCAGATTATTTAGTATAAAACTGGAACAATTATAAAGATCATCAAGAGGCTGCTGTCAAGACTGATATTAGAGATTTTATCATCAGATCAAGAAATTGAAAGGTTCCCAGAAAGGAACAAACTTATGTAAAACAAAGTTTAAAAGTAAATCTTGCACAGTTGCTTATGTACTAACTGAGTAGGGTTCTGTGATTAAAGCAGTTTCTCTTGATATTTTATCAGCCAGTACTTAAGCTAAATGTCATAAGCCAGGTGTTACCAAATAAATCTATTTTTTAATTAAAGTGGAGAGGTCATTTACTCATATGCATTAAAATATGGATAATGGTTATTCTTTGATTGGTATGATCCATAAGATAACTAGAAAAAGGTAAATGTATTGCTAACTTTTAAAAATTCATTTTTAGTATTTTGTATTACAATCACTTAAAACTTTTCAACTGGAGTGTTGAGTCAGCTTCATAGCTAAAAAATTACTCAAAAGATAAGATGATTCTTATACTAGATATTTTCTTGCCTCTCTATTAACATCATTTTACCTCAAACACAACACAAATGCATACTTATGAGGTTAAAATATTCTTGAACCTACATGTATTATTAACTGGGAATAAACATGTCTAAGAAAAAAATTGTATCTTTTCTAAAACTGCTACTGATGTATAGATATAATTAAGAAAATAGTATGAGAACCTTTTAAGTAAACCTTCCTAAAAGGAAGCAAACTGAAAATTGCTTTATTGATAAAAGTGAGAGCCATTTTTATATTGGTCTTCATATGCCAGCTTTAGAAGATGAAAAAAAAAAAAAAAACACCATCACCTGGGAATTCTTATGGTTGCCATTTTTACAATGAAACTGTTGCTCAGTTATCTGATTTCTTTTTGCGTTTTATGTCACCCACATAAGGGCTGCTTTGCCGTGCTTTGTGGTACACTTTCAGTAAGTTAAATGCTTCTGTTGTTTGCTCCCGGTCATCCAGCTGATGCTGACATGCCTCCTGAAACGTTGTTGCAAGAGTTGTTGAGTCCTGCATCAGCTCTGCAACAGTCTCTGTCTTCATGCTGACAATTTTCTAAAAGAAAACAAGTGGATTGTTCTACAGGTAAAATGTGTCCTGGTATCATAGAAGCCAATGATGCACATGCACACACAAACACTTGTGCATTGTTCTGCATAGTAGCTTTTCTCCTCATGTTTCCTACCTGCTAATGTTCTACAAGTAACATTACACAGTATGAAGGAAGCCCCAGGAGAAAAGTTGTGGCTCCTGTTCAGATAACAATAAGCACCCTTTACAAAATGAAACAAACAGGAAATCTCATAGCTGATATAAATACATCTAAAGAATAATTGACAGCACAGCTCTCTGCTAAAGTAGGTGCTAGGGCAAAGTTTATATATCTGATGAACAACCCCTTGCAAGATATCAGAAATTCAAGATATTAAAACAAACAAAAACTGACAGCTGTCATTACCTGCAGATCATCATTGGAGAAGGTTATAATTCGGGAGAAATCTTCCTGAAGCCCAGCAACCAATATTTTAACTCGTTCTGAAATGTCATTTATACCACAGTCCATTTCATCATAACTGCCCTGGCCTGCTAAAGATGAAAATCAGAGAAGTTGAGATATTAGTTTACATATCTACAAGCAGTGCATAAAACATCTATACACCAATTGTATATTACTTATTTACCTCCCACCCAAGAGGTCTACAAAGAATTAAAGTCACTATCTAAACTACAATCAATTAAAAAAAAAAGTTCATACTGAGTCTAAAAATGTTCTCAAATTCAGCATTTTTCCATTAAAACCTCTGATGAATTTCTTGTAGAGTGATACATACAATATACAGTCACAGTTTATATGCTTTACTGGCAGCCTTAAGTCTGGACTTGCCTTTAAGATAATTCATCAAATAGAGAAGGATATTTTGATGAAAGTACTGTTTAACAATGTGTGTGGAACTCTATATTCTAACAAACTCAGACAGACAGACAGTGTGTGTGTGTGTGTGTGTGTGTGTGAGAGAGAGAGTGTGAGTGAGAGAGTGAGTGTGAGTGAGAGAGAGAGAGATTTTGTAGAGTTCACAACTATGGCTGCTAGTACAAGGTCAAATTTTGAAAAAAAAAGTTTTACAGTAATGGAATTTGCAGCTTAGGGAACTCAGTGAAAGTTCTTAAAATAAAATAAAGGGAAAAAAATAAAAAAAAAATTTTCTGACAACAATTGAATTGTAAAAGGCATTCTTTTCCCCAATTAATTTTTTAATGCATTATCTTCTGATAATTTAATCTTAGGAAGAAAAAAATGTATAAATGGAGCTCATAGAAAATACATTTGATGAAATGTTCTTTAACCACTTCAGAAGATGTCTGGTTTTCTCGAGAAATTCTGCTTCTGTTCACAAGAGCAGAAAATCCAGTGCCACAGCTTTTATTACATTCATTATTGGAATCTCCTCTCGGTTCTTCTCTGCTGTTGTAGGTAGTTGGTGGAAGCACTCGTTAACCACTACTTAACAACCAAATTTAGTCACAACTTTCTCCGTGCATTCACCACTTAACTAAAAGAAAGAAAAAAACAACAAAACAACAAAAGCAAACCTGATCTTGGAAGTTGCCATTTCTCGTCTTGATGCAATAAGATGAATGTTGTATGACTGGGCAAAAAAATGAAGTAATCTTCTTCATCAACCTCTGTACCATCTGTATCAAGTACAAGTTTGGATGGCTTATCCTTCTCAAACCCTAACTTTGTTCTCCCTATAGAAACAAAAAATAATGACAAATAATGTGAAATAATGGAAATGAAGAAAAATATAGAAAGCGCTCAGTATTAACTCCTGTTATACCAAGCCGTCTAAGCCATTTAGATTTAAGTACTTTTCTAATCAAAGCTTAATAGCATTGATCTTTGGAAGTAGTTTTCTTTACACAATATTGATTGAACATCTTCAGTGGTCTGCCTACAAGTAGGTCTTTGGCTCAGCCTTCCAACTTTTTCTATCTGTGGTAAACATATTGTCTTGTAAATAAAGACAAGACTGATTCAGTGTTAGCCTTAATACATACAGTATTGCAGTCTTTTGACATCTTTTTTCTTTGACTGGCTCACAACTGATGTATTATAATTTCAACATACATATAAGGTAACCTGATTGACCTACCTAAAAATTACTGGATATTTGAAGTTTGGTGTATGTATATATTTCTTTATTAGCAGTGCCAAAATAATTACAAACAATTTTAACACCATCTTTTTCTTTTTAACTAATTTATCTAGTTTGATATTGGCAAAATTATGTTGTTATAATTGGTTTTATTGTAATATATAAAACAGATGTTTAGAGGGTATACAACACCTCTCAAGCTACATGTAATGGCCAATATATTAACTGGTATTAGAAACACACATAATATGAGTATTGCAAATGAGATGTAAAAATACACACACCTGACATTATTATTAAAGAAAATACAGCGAAACAAAATGAATACATTGTATAGTGCATTATTTAGTATATGTACCCTTTGCTTTATATAGAGCATTACATTTTATTTACATGCTCTCATACAGGTCATCAATGTACAACTATGAAATATTGTTCCAAATAATCTGTAGCACTTTCCATAATTCATCCAAAATGTTTGGTTGCATTTGATTTCCTAAGTACCCATATAAACCCATATGGCCTCAATGATGTTCATATTAGAATTTTGTGCAGGCAAAGACATCTTTGTGTGTGTTCCATTAGCCTTTTTACTTTCCAGATAGTTTTTCAATGCACTGGGTGAGTATTCATCTTCTGAGAATGGCTCGATGCTTGTGGTCAATGAGATGTCTTCCTGAGTGTGTGGCATAATGAATGAGAACCTGTCATCAGTCATCATATCTTCAAGTTTATGTATATCATCAGCATCCTTGCTGATAAGCAGTCTGGGCTTGTATTGATCCACCCCTATACTTTGCTACGGTTGTTGTACACCGATTGTTATACTACTCCTAGATCTGCCTTTAAACAAACTGCCATTGATTATTGCTAAACTTGGACTCATCTATAAAAAAAGTACTCTCTTTCAGATTTGGCCACCATACTGTTTCATTTCTGCTACCTTGCTGTTTAGTTGCTTCTCTTTAAAAATTTTTGAGCAGCTAGGACATTCACAAGAAGTCTACTGGTTTGTTGTCTATTATGTGGAGAACATATCCTGAGGTACTTAACATCACTTTTGAAGAGTTTGGGCTTTTTTCTTCAACTACATCTAATGCCACCAGTTTTGTTCATCCTCCCCAGACTTGCATCTATCATCTTCTGAAACAAAGTCAGGCTACAATCTGGCACATGGAGTAGCCTTTACTAAGAATTTGATTTCTATATGCTTGATATGACATTTCCTTCCCAAGATCCATAGTATTGATGCCTGTTTTATAGTACTTCTGTAGGTGTGGTACTTTCTAACTACTTGCATGACAACCAGTTATTGTACTATATCAACACATTATTGTACTAGTATAGAGTATTTCATTTTTACACGAGATGTGATTCTATCATTTATTATTTACATAGTTTTCTCTCAACACACACACGCACGGTTGAGATATTATTAAGGTTATTTTACTATGAAATGCCAAGATTAACTAAATTTTTCTCCTACTCCTCAAGAATCAGTGATTTGTAATTTGTAGTAATACAAAAAGCCATGTGAATTCAACATGTAATAAAAATAATTAATTCTTCAGTCAGTTTTCTTCACTATCTCAGAAGTTAGATTAAGAGTTAGTAAACTAAGGCATTAACAAAACTATCAAAAATGAGGAAAAAATTCTTTACTTTTGTTTGTAATTTTATTATACTGAACTTTATAGGTAGCAGAACATTAGCATGGTCAATATAAGTGTAAAAGTCATAGCTTCCCCCCTCTATATGTCGAGAACTTAATGCATATATTTTATAATATCATGATTTTTAAAAAAGTTTAGCTAATGTAATTTATGATAATGTTCTGTTTATTTCAATGTTTTTTTTAATAGAATAAATTGCTTTAGTTCTCTGAAAACTGCATAATTTAAAAAATCTTTTTTTTTTCCTTTTAAAAAATCTATCAACTAAACAAAGCAACTCAGTTGTACTGCATTCCCTGGCCTGAAGCTTTTTTAGTGTTCATATTTGTCTTTCTCTGTTTTAAAACAAGGACTGTATATAAGCAGCAAATTGAAAATGTAAATGAATTAGTAGGGTCTATGAGATCATCTGTCCACGAAGAAAAGCTTAACCCTTCGTATATCGTGTCAGCTTCTATGTTACTACGTATTTGAGTTGAACTGGCTGCATATTTAGTCAACACTACTAAACAGGTGGGGGTTGGAGCAATAAGGATTTGTCATTATAAACAAAGGGTTGTATTAATGAGGAAGGTACTACGTTCAGAGTCATAGATTTGTGGGGTGGGGTGGGGTGCAAATTTACCCCAGGGGGTGGGTGGGGGCAGATGGAGGGTTAAAATGCCTCTACAGTTCACAGGAATGAAGGGGCTGATGCGACAGACTTATACCTGCTTCCAAAATCTTCTATCTACGAAACTAGAGAACATTAGCCTTTTTGGCGAGCCACGAGTAGTATTTATTCTACATACCGAGTGATTTAACTGTGTTTAAGAGTCGTGTAACAGCTGACTGACTGACTGACTGACCTTTATGCAGCAAATCATCCAGAGACGACGCTGCCAGTGACTTTTTCACGGTTCTGTCTCCATTCCAGATCTTGAAAGGTTTCAGCTGCGCCATAACCAACCTGTTGAAATAAACAAGCCGACTGCAGTTCGTTCTCACTAAAATATGAGTTGAGAGACTGAAGGGCTGGGGAGTTCACGCGCCTACCTGGCCATTCACTCCCCCCCCCCAACCTCGATCAGTCCGGCTCACATTCCACAATTACAGTTCTTCATGGAATCTCCGAGGTGGCCACATTCCCCTCTCCACCTCTAATGGGAACAGACAATGCGCGATATAAACGACAGCCATTCCAGTTTACCCTAACACACCTGAAGCTGGGTTTAAATTAAATCCAACAAACCTGCTACATTAATTTCCCAGTTTCTACGACATCGCGCGTTCCAGGAAAACCGTAAAATCCCTTTTCATCAGTCCCATAATCAATCACTTCACATAGTCAGCAGTTAATTATTATCTATTTTTTTTTTAAAGACATAAAATATTTATATTTATGACTTTAAGTGCTTTTTTTTTTCATTTAAAATAATTATCTTTGATTATTAAAGGATTATTTAATTTCATGCCAATGACACCAAGCCGAGCTCGGTTTTGCATTCATATCGTAAACAACAAAATGGCCGAACCGAGATGGTTGATCGAGTATAGCTGAGCTAGAAGGAGCATCGCCCCACCACAGGCATGTTACTTCCGAAAGCATATTATTAATTTTTTTTTTTTTTTTAAGCTACATATATTTTACGCCACTGTCGTCTGTAACTTTGGAGATAATTGTGTACAGAACTTTTTTAAAAAAAAAGAGAAGAAAAACCAGGAACACACACAGTACCTATATCTAAAATCTTTGGTGGCTGGCTGTACACAGACGTAATGATGTGACCTGTACCATCTCATTTATAAAGGAAACAACGCCACCACCACCAACATTTTGCCAGTAAAGACTCCTTAAGAACAGATTATTATTGTACCAGGAACCGATTTACTTTTCTCTTTCGTTTTTTTTTTTTTAACAGAATATCTTTATGTTTGTCCCTGCGCCTTCAGTATGTTTGGGGGGTCTCTCTGCCCTCACTCACCCTGAAGATTAGCCAACAAATTTCATGAAGTATCTGTTTTGTATTTCAGCATAATGTCACCAGATGCGGTAGCACCAGAAGGAGTTCGAGAAAACCTGGTACTGTAGGTTGCACTATTTTTATGCCTACAAGGATAATAAAACTGCATGGTGGAAAGTCTGTATTAAAACTAGAAACTAACCTTGAATGTTTATGTCTAACAGTACAAAGGAATTGTAGTGATGCATAAAATAAAGCGATAATAAGTATTATATTACGTTAGTCATACGCACTTTGCGCATTATCTGGTTGATTAGTCCCAGACCTTAAACAAAACCTGTAGCTTTTCTATATTTTTTGAAAATGCTGACAATCAGTCATTATTACTATTTAAAAATGTTTTGAGGGATCATGATGAGTCAAACTGTCTTGTTTGACTTGTCTTTTTTATGCTATTGTAGAATGTTTTTTCATGCCTTCCAAATAAAATTTATGTTAGGAAAACTTAATAAGAAACAGACAAATTTATCAGGGAGGTAAAAGTTATTTGTTTTCTAAAATAATTTCTCAACTTTCTACAAGGGGTTTTGTTTGTGTGTGACTTAGTTAACTCACCATAATCTGTTTTATTTATGATGCAAACTGCCCTTGCCATTTTGTAAATGTCTTCCATTCAAAGAAATGTCCATGAGTATAATTATCTTGTAGATTTTTAAGAATACTGATCTAAGGAAAAATGGACTTAAATGTGGCTTTTCATCATTCAGGTTGGTTTTGCTTCTAATACCAATAAATATAAACTCATGGTTGGTCATAGACAAACATGTTTGTTTAGGGCTTCTATGATATTTCATTATGAGAGAAATTCAGAAAAGTTGCTATGAAATAAGAGAGTTACAAATACACTTTTTCTTGTTAAATTTAACTAAATTAAGTAAGAAATATGTAAATTTGTAATGTCTAAAGCCTGTTTTCAAAGAATTTTTGTTGGGGGTACAGACATTTCTGCCAAAGTTTATCAGATAATTTTCTCATTTTGAAATCTTGAAATATAACTTTAATCTGACATCTAATTTTTGGCCAAATCAGACAACAGTATGTTAAACTAGTGCTTATCACATTGTCCCATATGTTTGCCATATCTGAAATTCAAGTGCACAACATAAAGACAGGCTGAATTCTGACTCCTGACATTGATCAGATCAGTATATTGTAATTTTAAAAATGCAATTTGTTGTTCCACTGCTGTTGCTACAAAATTAAGAGATGTTGGGTCACCCCACATTTGTTATGACTGCATGATACTTGCAAGCTATTGGCATATATGCATGTCTGCCAGCATTCAAGGTAATAATGCTTGTCAGAAATCACCATTGAAAGTAACTAGACTTTTGTCAGCATTGTGAAGCTTGGAGATGTGTCTGGTGATGATATGTCTTTTTCATTGACATATCTTAGTTTAATTTGGCATTTAGTAATGGCTGACAATGTGTCCAGATATGATAATGAGTGATATGAAGCCAATGTAGTTAGCACATCAGGATTAGTGGTGGTTCAGCGATGGCATGGGAGATGTGAGCTTTTGTAAGTCTGTTCTGGTTGTCATGTGCAAAAACCCCTGGACAATGTTTAAGGATGAGATTCTGTGCTCCATCTGCACACCATGGGTCCCAGATGTAATTCAGGATATTAATGCCCAACCACACACCACTGTAAAAAAAACTTCTAAACTCTATAAAGCATCTTGGAAGGGGAATTTACAGTGCCTGAAACCTGCCAGTTAATGGTGCTATTTTGGCTAAGTGACCCAAAACTTGAATAACATCTCAGACAGACATCAGATAACTGATACAAAGTATATGGCATTGCTTTCGAGAATTTGTTGCAGCAAGAGGTGACCATACCATTATTAATAACAAAGATGAATCTGCTCGTGTCATTCTTGGACTTGGTCATCACTATTGTGACTTTACAGATGTTGATTCCTATGTCATGTACATAGTCTTTATTTTACTTTTTTATGATATTTGTTAATGATTCTAAACATATGTTAGTGTGGGTAAAAAAAAACGAATTCAAAGTACACAACTATATATATATTAGGTAGTTGAGTAGCAAATGTTTACACTGATCAAGCTTACTGCAAAGAATGATCGAAAGGTAATGGATACCTGTTAGATTTTTATCATGGGCAAGAGATGGGTAAAAAATTTTTGTAATGCCAATATTTTTGTTTGTTTGTTTCTTCTCATAGATTGAAACAGCTATTAAATTTCTGCAAAATCCAAAAGTACACAAAAGTTCATTCTCTCAGCAGCAAGCATTTCTAGAAAAGAAAGGTTTGTTTGAAATTTCTGAAGTTTTCAGATTGCATATTACTATTGCTTTTTTTTTTTTTTTTTTTTTTTTTCAGTTACTGCTTTTTTTTATTTTGGAATTTCATTTATTAATTGATTACATTTTGGAAATGTTACATTTTGTTTTATAGCAGAATAATCTTATGATGTATGTTTATAATATTAACAGAAAAATTATATTTCTTTTTTTTTCTACATAACCATTAAGTTACAATTGTTCCCTCCAATCATCAGCTGTCAAACCGCTAAAGCTCAACTTTATTTAATATCCATTTATGTGGCATGATATTAACAAAAACAAAAAGCCAGTATATCTATCTATTTATTTTTGTTAGTTTTGTGTATCTATTTTCACATGTGGCCCACCAGTGACTAAATGTATGTCCTATTATTAGTGACATCTATTTACTTCTTTACCAGCATATACTGGAATAACTAATGAAAGGGTTGTAGCCAAAATACCTGGTATCATCAGAGCAATATTTCAGGTAGACAGTGCGCAATTAATTAATTACTGAGGTCATATTATCCACGATCTTTATTTTAAGATTGAATATTATTACTTAAGTGTAGTTAACTCTGTTATTATTATTTAATATAATAATTAAATTTTTTACTCTATCTCATTTTATGGTGATAGTCTATTCTCAACCCTTTTAAATTGACTCTCTTCACAAAGGCCAAATAGTGAGTTTGGAGATAAGTATCACTGCCGAAACACTATTAGATGTGCATGAGAAAAATTCATCTTTAGCCTAGTGCTTACTAAATAAAGGGATAGGAAATAATTTTTGAAGTGTTTTAAGAGGCAGGAAGTTGATAGGTATTCAAATCAGTTTTTCATGATCACTATCAGGTTGGTCAGTCATAAATAAAAGATGTTTGTGGAGCCTACAAGTAGCCTGAGTGAGCAGTTTCCACTGAAAGCCATGTCTAAATAATGATGTTTCTGCATATGTCTAAAGGAGGAGAGTGAAAAGAAGTTAATATTTTTATACATTAATTGCTGAAGAAATGCTTTCTAGCTATACTATTTTAGTTTTATTATTATGAACCTGGCATTCATAACTTGAAAGAAATATAAAGCAGTTCAATTTGCTGAATTAATAAAGTGTGAGGAAAAAATGTTTATTCTTCTTTTTGCTCTTTTACTTTACTGTAGGACTGACCAAAGAAGAAATAGCTGTAGCTGTTGAGCGCTCAGGATTAGTTAACAGTGATCTTGTGACGAATAACCAGTTTGCTGACCAGCACTATGTACCTGCTCCTGAGACCAAGCAGCAGCAAGGTGAGGAGACAGGAAGTAGACTTGCACGTACTTCATAGATAAAGTTATGGACAGGTCTTACTTTTGCATTCTCTCCATTGTTTTTGTTTGGTTTCATTCTTATATTTTATAATTCTCTTTTATTTGAAATTTAATCTTTTCATTGCATCTTTGATATTATCAGTGAAGCAGAATTAGACTGTTAAATTCCTTAGCATTGCCACCTATTTTGATCATTTTTTAAAAAACTTTTATAAATATGACATTGACCCGTGTGAATAGAAAAATTCTCTCTCAAAACTAATTAAAAACTTTCTGAGGATCACCACCACTCTGTGTCATCCAGTCGTCATCATTTCCTGTACTGGACTGTTTGTTTGTATATCATAAACTGCACTCCAATGAAGAGGATTTAAGAAGTCCCTTGATTTTAGGACAAGTGACTGTTTGCTGGAGCCAGGCAAAATGATTTTGGACTCTAGTCTATTTTCTCAAGTTAGGGTCTTTCCATTGTAGATTTCTGTAGGTCTTCAAGAAAAAACAATTATAAAAAGCTTTTATTTGTCATCCTGCACATTTAATAATGTTTTTTTTGCAGTTAGTACTTTCTTTAGCTGGCTGTATGTGTGTGTGCACATGCACATGTGTAATTTATGTGCATGCACATCATATGTAATGTGTGGAACTGCCCAATTTACCAATTATGTAAGTAATTGCTCCATTCCTGGGAAAGGCATCCCTGCTTGCTTAATTTGTGGCATGAGCACTTTGACTGCTTAATCCAACTGGATGAATAACAACTTTGGAAGCATTTCATAATGATTTTTATTACATCATGCAGTTAACTAATTGTAAAATATGATATCACAGATTGATACATTTCTGTGTAAAACATTCTGGCATAATAAATATCAATTTGTTAGCACATTTACATTAGTTCATAATGATGTTTATTGCTAAATTAAACATGCAGCTAAATCAGTGGTAAATGATATCACTGAGTATAAAATATCAGTCTAAAACATTCCAGTATAATGAAATCCTATTTGTTGGAACATTTGCTGTTTTTAGGGAGGCAATGACTTGAATGCATTTCTTGGTACAGCAATGAAATCATAAATGTTTTGCTCATATTCACTTCTTGTAAAGACAGAGAATGTTTTCTGTTAATTAAATTTCCAAATTTAATTTTTTTCCTCCATCTTGGGACTACTATTATCAAACTAATGACATGAAGCATGAAAACAACAATCTTTAGTTAATCATCAAATAAGCTAAAGTATCATTGCTCACTCTATATAGGATTACACAGGTTAAGTGATTGCCCAGTCCCAGGTATTGAGTGCAACCCATTGCATAATTACTGGGCTTTGGCAAAGAGTTGTTCATTCTCTGGAATTATGCAATTTCTTTGTACAGATTGGGCAATTCTGCATTTGGGGCACAACATGTAGGTGTGTGTGTATGAACTTGTATTAAATTTAGTTGAAAAATATTTAAATTTAAAAAGAAATAAGAAAATAAAAATGGTTGTCAGTAGCTTGCTTTATGAAAAATAATTTTCTTTTTATTAGTTCTGGTTTTTGGTAACTTTTGATTTAACAGGTGAGACAACTTTCATAACTTGCTCATTCTCACATCCTTTGTTTGAGAAATGAAGCCTGTCTTGTGATGTATGCCAACTGAAGGCCTTGTGTTCATAACCCTCTCAGTTGTGATGGATTCTGGCCAGTCAATCAGCACAATTTAAATTTAAACATTTTTTAACATCTTGGTCAATATCATCTTAAGAAAACTAAAAAAAAAAGTTAAAAATTTTTTCATTTTTGTTCTTTTTTAGTTTTCTTAAGTTGACAGTGAACATCAGAATGTTAAAAAATTGTTTAAATTATACTTTTATTGAACACCATTTATGTTTTTTATTATGAACTTATATTCACATTTTCGAAATTTGAAATTAGCTCCCCATTACAAATGGCAAAAAAAAAAACAATAACTAGACATCACATAAAAGAAAGCAGTTTTCAAGGCTAGTGAAAAATAGAAGTAAATTTACTACTAGTTTTATCTCAGTTCAGAAGTGTGTGTTTTGGGAGATTACTTGTCACTGAATATGTTGCTAAAGGTTATTAATGTTTGCCAGATTAACACTTCCAGTAAAGTGAACAACTATTTTGAGGCTTTAGTCTCAAATTTTAGTTAATAAAAAGAAACTGAGTGACAGAGAAATGAATTAAAGATGCTTTCTATTTTAACAATATTAAATTCCTACAGTTGTTTCATCATCATGGTCCAGAATTCGAGACTTTGCAGCAGCAGGCATCCTGGTCTGGGGATCATCTCAAGTAGTGTATAAAATTTTCTGGGTGAGTCATGATTGATTATACTTTGCCATATTATATTCATTTGGTCACCCCCATAAATGAATCTGACCAAAATTTGCATATTTCAGGTGTATATTGATTGTCTGTGTGGGCAGATAATCAGAGTGCATTATCACTTTGCCCGAAACAAGTACTACTTGGAATATTTTATCTGAGATTGTATTATAGGCTGTCTAGAATATGGTCTGTCAACCGGTTTGCTAAAAACCTCAACATTTCTCATGGATTTTTTGGCCAATATCATGAAGTTTGCTGAGTCAGCCGCACTGACAATGACAAGGATGTGTCACTACTTACCATGGTGCACAATCAAGATTCTTTTGCTAACATCACTCATGTAACAGAAATGAGTCAAAGAACAGTCCAACTTCATCTGCACGAACTTGACTAGAGGGTAGCATGTAATAGGAGTACAATGCTTTGAATGGTCTGGCTAAAGGTACCTTGGTTTGGAGAATGCTCAATCCTAATGTCTTCAGCCCATTTTCAAGTATGAAGGTAGGAATGCCATGATATGGGATGCAATCTCACATGGTAAAAAGACACTTGATTTGTTAAATGTTGTATCAATTCTTTTGGATACACTGTCATTTTAAAGAAAAAAACCTATTGTACCAAAAAGGTATACTGAGATTTAGCACCCATATTCTTAGGAGGATGATGCTACATGCTAAACCTCTTGTGTGTTCACATTCAACAACTTCCCTGACTATCCCAAAACCCTGATATGAATTTGATTAAGCACTTTAGAAGCATCTGGGTCTTCAGCTGAGTACAGCCCAACTATTTCCTGGAAACATGATGGAATTAAAGTAAGTTCTCTTAGAGTTATGGATAACTTGGATCATAAAGTAATACAAAAATCTCATTAATTCATTGCTAAACAGGGTAGAGGCTTTTCACATTGAAAAAAGTGGCCCAACCAAGAACTAGCATAAAGAATTTCATGTTATTGCTTTTGATTTAACAGTCAAGGTAATTTTTGTAACTCACTCATTCTCTTGCTCTTGAAGTTCATAGCCCCCTCTGTTGTGATGGATTCTGGCCAGTCAGTCGTCATATATATTGACTCCTATTTTCAGTTATTTGAATAAGGTTCTAGATTCAATTGTAAAAGCAACCTGCCTTAAGAGCTGTGCAGCATATAGCTATTAGGACCTATATTAAAGATGGCTACCAAGGCTGAATGAAAGAGCAGAAACTTGTGGTCTGAGTGGGAGAGAGATACAATCTTTGGAAAACAATGCTGAAAATTATTGTTGCACCTTTTTCTCTTAATTTAAAAGACTATCTTATGAAGAAATAATTTCTAAATATCATTGCTGTCATGCATATAATCACTATTTGGTCTGCTACTGACTTTTTATGGAAGGGATAAAATCTTTATTTTCTTCCTAAAAGCATATATTACACTTTACCAGTGTTCTTGAGATGTGATTCCTGTAGTTAGAAGATTTGCACTTTTAACATTTATCAAAGATTGCAAGGTTTCTGTACTGTAAACCAACACTACAGGTATATTATCACTATAATGCTTACCATATGATGTTGCTTAGAAACGTATTTGTTCAAAGACTCAAAAAACACACACGTACATACATACAAGGGAAGTTGATATGATGAAAAAGCATCACTGTAATGGTTAACCTGGGCAAGTTTCATTTGAATGTCCCTAGCATTTAAAAAAATTTTTTTAACAGAGCTATATGGCACCACATTTTGGACTGAAAGCAACAGAAAAGAAATCTGATGACTTGGAATCTACCAATAAGGAAACACTCAATGTACTGCAGACATTAACTAAAGTTCAGGAAACACTGACCATGATCAAGGAGCTGCTGAAGACTCAGCATCATGATATAGACAGGTTATCAGAGGGACTGCTAATGAATAATGTGAGTGGAATAAATTGTTAATCCTTGGCTTCACTATTTCATGTTTTTCATCACACATTTTAGACCAACATTAACAAGAATTACTACAAAACCAAGTGAATATCCAGCCTTTCTTCCTGCATTTATTACAGCATATTATCTGATTGATAGTTTGCTGTTGAATGCATAACCAATCTTTTAATCCCTTCTGGGGGGTTTTTTTGAATAAATTTTAAGATTTTTTTCTTAAATTCTGAGAATGTTTGTTAAATCCTAAACCTGAAAGCAGGAACAGTAAAAGTTTTGATCACCATTAAAAGGAAGGTTTAAATTCAGTACTGCTTTTACCATCTATTTTCAGAAAAATAAAACAAGTGAGACACAGATGGTAAATGAAGTGAAGGCTGAGTTGAATTCTCTCAAGAGTTTGCTCCTAAACAGGTAAAACAAACTGCTTGAACACCAATTTGCCATTACACTTGTGACATCCCTCATTTTAGTAGTAAAATGTTGCATTGCTGTCACTAAAGCCTCCTAGCTTGCGCAACACTGGGCTGATTTATTCAAGCTTAGAAATTAATTGGCAAAATCTGCCAACAACTATTTTTCATGTATATAACACATGACAAAGTTATGATTTTTAAGAATGTGTTACTATGATTTTGTACAGAATGAACAGGATGTGGGAACTGCAACTCAAACCACCAAAAAGGAGTAAAAATTTCAAATTTCTCAATCATCATTGCTTGATGAGGATTTATACCGTTTTATATTTACTTTAGTAAATAGTGGGACTGTAAAAATAGCTGCCATCCATGCATATTTTCTAAACTTATTAAATGCTAGTTACTACACAATTTTTTTCTGTTGAACCAGAACTGCTTGAACAATAAGAACTGAATTTGATGCTTGTGCTGTAGGTTTTTTTGTACACATTTTGTTCTATTATCTTTTGCAGTCTCAAGTAACCTATGGGGTTTTAGAAACTTTGTTTTCATATTTTGCATTAGGTTACAAAATGTCAAACATCTAACCTTGTGTGCTGCTTTATTTCCCACTGGAGCAGTGATAAGATCACATAAAAAAAGCAAACGTTTTTGGGGTATCCAAAAGTAATTGCAGGACTTAAATTAAAATGAATTTACATTTACTTAAATTTCATTTTATTGAGAAAAACCCATAAAACATTTTGCTGTAGATGTACACTTATACTATTGCCAGTTAATATTGTATTCCTCTGCAGTAAATACTTTTACCAAGTTTGATGATATAAATTGAAAATGTCAAGTGTTTGCTTAATTGCATTTTTTAAAATTACTTTTTTAAGTGCCTTAATAACCAATTCTTGTTGCCAGCAGCAGCAGTGTTTAAACTAGAACCTTGTGATGTTTATTCATTTAATGGCTCAGAAAAATATTTTTGCTGCTGCTCTACAATTTGCATAGAAAAGAGTCATAGTAAGCAACTGATAAAAGGAAATAAATTTCATTAGGTACGAGCTTTTTTTGAAATTTTAGGTATTAACTACCCAAGTTATGGCTAAAAAGATAATAGTCTTTTACTTGGATTGATTTATAAAGCAATACAGTTGTACCCCGGTATTCGCGGGAGTTACGTTCTTAGAGCATCCACGGAGAGAAAAACCGCGAATATTGGATGTGGTCCATAAAACTGCCTATAAACATCAAAATATAATAAAAAATATATAAGTAAATATATAATAATTAATAAAAAATGCAACACTCAGAGAAACACTCGAGATAGCTACACGCGGTAAACTGGGATGATGCAGGGCTGCCTGACACAGCACCTCGTGGGCAGCAGCCAATCAGTAGCAAGGAGAAATGAATAACGCTCTCAGATTGGCTATTTTCAAACCTCAAGCCAATAGCGTTTATTTTATATTGATATTTTGCTAAATTTACGTTAGTATTTATATTACAAAATTAGTAAATTATATTGTTATTAATAATTTAGTGTTAAAAAGCATGAAAAAATATATATTGCCAAGAAAAAAGCCATAAAATAATCGCGGAAGATATTTGCGATTCTGTGAATATGCGGGGGTTTCCATGAACAATTATTAGTTAGGTTCTAAGGAAAATTCCGCAAATAACCGGGGCCAAGAATGCCGAACTGCGATTACGCGGGGGTCGACTGTATATTATTGCTTCTTATACTGGATGAGAATTTAGAAATACAATCTTTAGCTAGCCTTGTTACTAATAAGTTTCTCTTATTTGTAGAAGGCAGTTTCCTCCCAGCCCATTAGGACTGGGTTTACCATCATGGCAGCTTTCCAACACTGCATCTGATGTTCAAGGAGAGTCTAAAATGTTAGCAGATTCAAACAGCCAAGAACTGTCAGCTGGCAGGCTGTTGATAAATAACAATGCCATGAGTAAAAAATATCAGTTGAATTCTCTGACAAGTGAGAATGAGAAAGATGCTACAAGTGAGTTGACAAATGAGACAAGTGACCCCTCTCCTGAAGGTGGCCCAGCCATACAGACAGAAGCTGACAATTTGGTGCCAGTGACAGAAAACTAAAACAGCCTGGTGTTGCTCATTCCAATGCAAGTCAGATTGTTACTACCATTTATTATTGCTGTGAATCAGTGCACAGTACCTAACAGTTTTAATCCAGATGCTGACATCCCCAGTAAGCATACATATTTCTTTATCAATGCAGGCAGCCTATTTGGTAATGGTGACTACTATGTATGTTATTGCAGATTTAATAGTGTATAAATAAAAGTCAAAAATTATTTGTATGTAGTGTGTAAAATACTGTTGGGAAATTTAGCACACACTTAACTTTTTGTTTTTTGATTAAAAAATTCAGTGTACAGAATTGACAAATTAAAAATAGAAGTGATGCTTTAATTATGTAAAACATAAGAGCTCAATAAAACCAAACTTTAATTTGCAGCATTCTAGACTGTTTTACACCTAACATAAAATTATAGATAAAATCTTTTGGTGAAATACTACAGACACTAACAGTGCTCATATCCAAGTGAATTAAAAGACTCCAAATAGTGGACCACGTTTTCTTTATTATCAGCTGATGTGAAATTGTCTGTGGATGAGATGCCAACTTTATTGTTCCCAAAGCTGATTCTGGGTTCTTTGGTTTTCAGAGACTGGCTGCTTTTGTTTACAGGCTGTAATGGTGACCTGTTGCCATTGTTTACTTGTAACAAATTATTTCTTTTGTCAAATTGCTGCTGGCTGGTTTTCACAGTTGACACAACTTTCTCAACAAAGTCTGAAAAACAAACAAAACCTTTAGGCTCAAAGACTAAAGAATTCCAGATCTTAGAACACAACTTTTCAACTGGTAAACAGTTTTTTTCTCTGTAAACAAAGACAAGATGGCAGATAATCTCATTAACGACAAGTAACTCAGACCAATGAGAGTCCTTATCTGGATTTACTTGCAGACAAATACAGCAAAACACTTATGAACTTATACACTGAATTTGAACCTAAGACAACTTTACTAACAGAGCTAGAATCAAATTCACTTTGTATGCAAAACTTGTTTCATAAAAATAGATATCTTTGTTTCTGACTATTACATTACATGATAAAATATCAAGACTTGTCAAATTAAATTATAGCACTGGGAAACCATACGAAATTGGTAAAAAAGATGTACTACCTCAATTCACCATAGAAATTTCATCTATAACTATTAATTAGATAGTATTTTCAATACGTAATTAAATTACCAGTATAAACTAAATTTGCCATTGCCTTACAAGGTTTTCATAAAAATCACTAAATGTAGTAAGTTTATAACTATAGTCCAGTTTCAAGCATAAAGAAAAAAAAAAACATTTGTTTTGAGTGGTATTTCATATTTTTAAAAAAGTGGATTCTACAAATTTATTATTGTAGCAGTAATTTCCAAACTACACATTAGTAAGCAGATGTATCTTTGTAATTTAATCTTATTTTTTACTATTCCAGATTTCACTAAATAACTGTTGTAGGTTTCTTGTACATTATATGACTAATATGAGCCTTAAGATACATTTACTTATTAACCACCACCCCTCACCACCACTGGTGGTAATGCATTGAGATTGTCTCACATACACATTTGATTCATGTTAATTATCCCTCAGGTAATAGTGTAATAAACTGCCATCTTTCCTTTGGATCATAATTCTTATAGCAGCGGTATAATTTATATAAATTTTGTACCAATTTCAAATGTGTTATATAATTTCTCTCGCAAATTTCTGGCAAGCAGAAAATTATTCCATATTATCATGACTAAAAATAGCTAATCCATTTTAACAGCCAAAACCCAACATTGATTCTTTGCCTGCCTGCGCTAACACAAAGCTAAGGCTTGTAAATTAAAAACTTTCATTTTATTACTTTTTTGATGACTTAATCTGTAATGGCACAAGCATAACACAGCTTATTAAAGTACTGAATTGTCAATAACATCAGCCTTAATATATAGCTGCCTATTTGAAAAATCTGCTAAAAATGTTAATATCTGGTCCCTTAGTATATTGATTTACCAGTCTAAAAGCATAGTAGCTGGTGGTGGATAAATAGCATACAGTATTCTGATCAGAACCCGTACTGAGTGGTTCAAAAACTTGGTTATCCAGTATGCTGAACAAGCTCTGATTAAATAATTAATTATTTATGGTTTATATAGTTTTAAAGGTTTACCACTTAAAATCTACGATATATTCAAAACCTCTTTTTCAATCATCTCAATATAATAATGCTTTATACTGTTAAAATGATTTTCACATTACTAACAATTTCAGATTAGAAAGATCATTTGAAACAAATCCATATTCTTCCTGGCTGGGAAACAGCATATCTTGGGATAAATTCTCCTTAGTAACATAACTAGTACAAATTAGATTATGGACTATTATCTCAAGTGTATTAATAATTAAATGAATATATTTTTTAACAGAGTTTACACGATTAGCGAGTACTGCATATGGTAACATGTGAACAAAGTATGCCTTAGTATGGACAAAGTTTTTCTTGAAAATAAAATAATTACATATTAGAAAAATGGCAGTTAAAAGGGTTTAGGGGTACGGCTAGCTAGTACTTACTGATATTCATATTGTCAGGAATTTCTGTTTGACTGGTATCTGACACAGGCACTGAAGGAATACAGATGCTGCTACTGTTGCTACATTCTGAGAACACTGGTGAGGATGCAGTGCTAAATGCATCTTCTGTTTCTCTTTCATCTTGAAATAGAAGAGAAAAAAGATTGCACAATTTCAAACTCCATGAAAAGAAGAATATAATATAATAAAGACATCTTTTATCCCATTATCAATCTAATAGCTTTGTCATGCATAAAAAATTGTATGCTACAAACTATAAACCGTGCTCATGCTAACTGAAGGAAATAAGTACTGTACTTAATTATAGCCAGTAAGTTCTTATAGGAGTTCAATTATATAACATCTAGAAACAAACTTTCTATTTCATTTCTAAACCAAAAATATTATTTAAATTATTTTAGGTTACTACATTTTAGGATTTCCAAAATAAACTATATGAAGAAATTCGCAACAGTGACAAATATTTTTCTGTATAACTGAAAAATAAAAGCTACTCAATTCACATATCAGTCCATTTCATCTGCTCTGATACTTGTAGCTTTCAGATCTTACCTTGATTCAGTGAAAATGTTATAGGAGTACGGTCAATTCCTGCTGTGGGAGATCTAGGGTCCAAAATGATCTCTGGAGTCTTGTCAACAAAAATCGGCGTCCTGAAAATTTCTGCTGAGGGAGATCTGGGATCATCTCCCAGCGTTCGCTTGCTGTAAGATGGTGTACTGTAGGACGTGAAAGAGCTGCTCACTTTACTCGATATCATGCCACCCATTTTACTGAAATACGGTACAGAAGCTGTGTGAGGGGGAGAAAGCATATTTCTTGGCGGGAGGGGACAGAATTTAAAAAAATAAATAAATAAATAAATGATTGCCATTTGAAAATCTCAAGTGGTCAATAGAACAATTGGGCTTCTGTTATTGCGCTGATCAGGCGGAACTTTACTCTAAATAAAGTAACGAGTTACAGATAGTTGGACTTCACATGAGACTGACGCTGAACATTTTTTTTTAATTTTTTTTTCACAGCTATAAGACCAAACCCGTCGAGGAAATTTTTTTTTTTAGCATTTAACATTTAACTTACGCATTTATCTTCTACGAGCTACAGATAGACTACATTCAAACTTGGCGCCGCGACCAATCAAAAGTGGTTTTGTTGCCGCACTAGTCTCTACAAGTTCTCTTCTGATTGGTTAGTATGCCTGACTTCCTTCAAGGACGATAACTCTTCAGCGCCCCGGGAGGAAGGGGGGGGCTGTTCTTGTTTTTTTTTTTTTTAATATTCTCGGGTAACGACGGGCGTCTGAGAGAGAGAGCGAAGTTGGCGAAAGCGAAGAAAAAGGAAAAGCAGAAAGTATGGGATCTCGCTCAGAACCTTTTAACTAACGCAAGGAATAGATCAAGCCCGGAAATAGCTGGCCTACTCGACCCGATCTCCAGATTATGGCAGACCTGTTAGTGCCGCACTTGTCGAACATTAGATGTCCTGTTGCTGGAGAAAAAGTTTACAAGGATGAGTGTGCATATTCCTTTGATACACCGGTAAGCAGGGGTTCCTCGTCCGCCTTTGGTGGAGGAGGGGGACCCCACCTTCATTTTCAAAAGTTTTCTCCTTCGGCGAGCCTAATTTGGTCACTGGTCGGCGGTGAATTCAGAAAGAGAAATGTAAACCTAAAAAGGATACCAACACCTGACCAGCCACCCACCGCATTCCCCCCCTCCTGCTGTGGCTGCTCGCTGCCACTAACTACCGAGCAGTAATCGACCGACCAGAATCTCCCAACAACTCACCACTCAGACTTTCCCCCCACCACCCCAGTAACTCGCCCCGATGGACTACAAAAAGAAAATAGTAGTAGTTTGAAAAAAAAAAAAATCATTTTTCCAAAGCTGGAGTTCGGTGTTCATTTTTAAGGCCGTCTTCTGTACCATTGAATTCAATCCTTGGTTTGTTCCATTCCGCCAGTCCTTTGTTAATTAAAGTTAACCAGCTTCGCGATGGTATGATGACGATGATAAACTAGTTATAACTGTACCAAATATGATTTTTTTGGTGAACTAGATAGTGTGGCTAATAAGTATAATTCAGTTTTTAACTGATTCGCATTTAAAAAATGGAACAGATAATTTCTCTCCTTTGTTTGCTGCAGTAGTAATAAATGGTTTCCAATGACTGCACACGCATACAGTGCCTGGATTTACAAAGATTTTGAAAAACATTTTTTTTTTTTTTTTCTTCCTATGTAAAGATACTAGCACATCTGCGAGTACTGTGTACAGGAGTGAAAACTGCTGCAAATGATACTATGATATTTCATTATCACTTTTCTTCTCCTCAGATCTCTTCCTGCCCTGGAGACCAGTAATTTGTTAATGCTGGCACTAGTAGCCAGTCCATGAGTGAATAATTTTTAATTTAACATACTTAATATGAACCTCGGGAATTTAAGTATCAATTTCAAGTATTAGCATTCAGCAAAACCAGAAGTTACATTTGCTGCTGTTTTCTGTAATGTTTCTCATAGTGTTTAATTTTATATCTGCTTTTAATACGAGTTTGTTTCTTTGGTTAGTAAATTAATATTTTGTGCACAACTGTAGAATTTTGGTAATTTCTATTCTTTGGTTATGTTAAATGAATTTTGCAGTACTGAATATTGTTTTTCAGGAAAGTGAAACGGGTTTGTACATATGCATGAACACATTTCTTGGCTTGGGGAAAAATCATGTTGAGAGGCATTTCCAAAAGACTGGTAATGCTGTGTTTTTGCACCTTAGAAGAAGAAGAAAGCAGGTATATTTCATTAGTGTATTAGCAAAAGATGTGAAAACGATAATAGATTTTTGATAAGAGTTTCACATTTTTGTCAGCATTGACAATCAGTTTGCCTACATTAATTGAGACAAACTTCGATTTTGATTCTTCATGAAATGAAAAAACAGAAACAAGCAATGACAATTTACAAATTGACTGAAGGCCTTATTTTTGTAAATCAGAGTTAGAAATAAATAATCAAAAAATTTTAATCTCATTAAATTTGAATATTTTTTTTTAAAGTTTAGCTTATTGTGGTAGAGTTGAGTGCTTGGAACTGATGAAGAAGAAAATAGCACCCAATATTAATAATAAGAAAAATTGTTGAACCTAAGGAGTCTTTCTTTGATATAGTTAAGGTCTACGAGTGAACAAAAATTATTTTTAAAATTTTACAAAGCATCAGAATATGAACTTTAGCAACTAAAAACAACAAAATAGGTTTTTGTGTGTGTGTGTTTTAAATTCAAATTTAAATTTTACTTTATTTCTTTCTTTTTTTGCTTTACTGTCATCTCAGAAGCATGATGACTAAAGCTATCATTTGACTAAAATTTTCTCTTGTAATTGGATATATTTATTTCCTTGTTACTATTGTAGTGTGGGCCAGTTTCTTTTTCTGACTCATGTAGATAAAGCTTGGATTGACTTAGTGCAAGACTTCTGTCTCTGGATATGATTTTCTGGCATTTTGGGCTAAAATGCATAGAGATGGGGAAATTTGTGAAGGTCCATTAACTTCTCTGTTTTGGACATTCATATTTTAAGACTGAAATGGATTTTTAACAATTTTTGTTATGCTAACTTGTATAGACATAACCTTGTGCCAAAAATGATTAAAATTAAATAGGGTCACTTAGAAAGTTTTCCCAAATTTGGTCCATTTGGTATGAAATAAGCCTTCTGTTTGGATAGCATACTGATCTGGTAATACCTATCCAGAACTTTTGTCTGGTGATTTGACTATCTCCATGTTGATCCAATCTGCTACCAGTTTATATTAATTAGTGTAGTTAAAACAAAATAAATACATACTAAGTACATAGTTAATAAATACAAAAACTATGATATTTTTAAAAAAATTTTGCTGTGGATCTTTGATCAGATGTGAGTTGTTTTTGTTTTTTTTGTCATAGTATATTGTTATAATAACACATTAGATGACTTACTGTGAGTTGTTTAAGTCTAATTTTTATTGTTCTATAGGTTCTTCTTTGAACTTTCATTCACTTTCAAAATAATCTGAAATTTTAAAAAAAAGTCTAGCTCATGTTGATTCAAATTATAAATTGTGACTTGTTGAATTTTTCTTGAAGATTAAAAAATCTGAAGATGCTCCTCCACAAAAGAAGCCAACAAGACTTGCTATAGGTGAGGTTCAGTTGAAATTAGTTGTTTCAAAACACTAATGACTCCATGATATTGGTATGAGTATGTGTTTGTTATATTATGGTTAATTTCAGACACTTTACCTTGTTCATTCATAATGAAAATATACCATGGATAATGGTATAATGAATATCATTTACTTGTGGGTAGAATGAAAAGTATTTCCAGTACATGTCTAAGGGTTCATTTATCTCAGGATAAAAATTAACCAAATTTTTACCCACCATATACGTCACATGATTAAGTGTGATCAGGTCTATCACCATCACTTGCAGATCATGCGATCATTAGCCAAAGTACAGTATTGGAAATAAGTATGGAGAAACACACAGGATATGCACAAATAATGAGTAATTGCAAATGAGAAATGTATTTAATACTTGTACAATCAATGCATTATTATAGAAACTATACAAAAACAAAATGAATATGTTTATGGTACATTAGTATTTGGTTTGTGAATTCTTTACTTTATATAGAACATGCCACCTTGTTTTCATGTTCCCATATAGGTTATTAATGTATGACTATGAAATGTTCCAATTATCCTGTAGCACTTTCCACAATTCATCCAAGATGTTTGGTTGCTGTTTGACTTTCTCAGTAGCTGTATAGCCTCATATAGACTCTAGGATCTGCAGATCAGGATTTTGTGAAGACATGGCAGTTTTGTGAGTGTTCCATCAGCCTCTTTACCTTCTAGATAATTTTTTGCCACTTTGATTCTATGCATGGAGTTATTTTTATGTTGGAAAATGAATCTTCACCCAATGAGATGTTTTCTTAGGAGAATGGCATGATGGATAATCATCTGCCTGTACCTGATGTTGGTCAGTATACCTTTAATTTTAGGCAGGTTTCTGGTACTCTTGGCTGATATACAGCCCTGCACTTGTATTGATCTACCCCATGCTTCACTGTAGCTGTTGTACATTGACTGTTATACCTATCCTTGGTCTGTCTTTGAAGAAACTTATTGATTATTGATAAACAGTTCAAACTTGTATTTATCTGTTAAGAGCACCTTCCAGGTTTTGTCATCTCATTGCTTCATTTCTGCTGTCTAGTTCAGCCTTGCCATTTGGTTGCCTCTCCTCAACTAAGGTTTTCAGGCAGCTATACATCCATTGAGACCACTTTACCCAATGCATATCTTCTGTTTTTTAAGAAACATAACACCTGTACTTGTGGTTAGGTCATTTATCAGATAGAGAACATACCCTGAGATGCTTAATACCACTTTTGGAGAGTTTGGGTATTTTTCTTTCACTGCATCTATTGTCAACGATAAAGTTTTGCATATTCTCAGAATTTTTGCATACACCACCTGAAACATCAAATTGGGCTGTAGTTTGCCACATGGTGTAGCCTACTCTAGCTAGGACTTTGATTTCTATATGTTTGTCATGTGACATTTTTCTTTTTTCAGGAGCCATAGTATTCACCACACATTCATCACACTGCAAATGTTATCATTGCCGATGCCATTATAGTCATTCTGCAGGTGTGGCACTTTGTGTTCGTTTGCATGACTTATTATGGAGCATTTGAGTTTTACACATGAAATGCATTTCTATCATATGTTGTTTGCATTTTAGTGTTTCCATCATTATTTTCAATACTGTTTGAAAATCATAATACTTACAACAAATTACACTGAGACTATAACATAACATAAAATATCATTACTTGATACTGTGAGCATTGAATAACAAATCTTCAAATGGAAAGTGAGAAGAAACTTTGTTGCTCACATTAACAGAAATGTGAAACTACCTATTCCACTGTTATGTCACAAATGGTTATTTATCTTGGCATTTGGGGAAATCTGACTACAGCAAAGTGGGCTGGATAGATTCAGCTAGTGGAGGTACTAACTCTTCACTACTAAAGTATCAGGTTTTCAGTCTTTTAGCTTTGAATTTGTAATTTGTTTCTCAATTTTAAATTTTGTAAAATATGGCCCTAAATATAAAATGAAAAATTACTTGCATATATAAATGTTTTGTTTGGGCATAATGTGTATTGTATACTGACTTGAGGTTATTATACACAGAATTCACAAATAATGATATTGTGTTGTTTTCTCTCTCTCCAGGTGTTGAAGGAGGCTTTGACACAAATGAACAGTCTGTATTTTTGGAGGAAAATACAATTACCATTTTACCAACTTGGACAGTTATTCCATTGCCAAATGAAGACTTGCCAGAAATGGTGAGGAAGAGTCATTTGAAAGTTTTATTATTGAAATTATCTGTATATATGTACTTGATTCTCTAAATCTAAAATTGCTATGATGATTCAAGGAATTATATGATGAACAAATGTTACTATTTGTCAAAACAAACCACCACGACCATATGCTGGCTGGCCATTCTGTTGGAGTCCTTTCAGACTTGGGCCTGACCTGAGATACAGATGCAAATTAGATTGACCACATAAAGTGACAGATAATCTCTGATCACACTATATGACATGGACAAGCACATTTACAGTTAGTCTAACAAATGTGGGAAAGGCAAAGACATTACAGTATTTGAAAGAGGCAAGATCATGGGTGCACATCTAGCAAGTGCCACAGTAGCCAAGACAGTTTTGTTGTTGGGCTGCTTTGAGTCTATCAGTAGTGGCAGAAGCAAAAATATCTGATGCAAACATATAGTGACAGAAAGAAGAGAAAGGCAGTTAGGATAGTAAAGTCTACCATCATCAAACAGTAGATCAAATGACAGAGACATTCAATGCAAGATAATGCATACCCATCTTCAGTCTTACCTTGCAAATAATGGACCATGACAGTAGGAGAGATCATTATGTAAGCCACCAATCACAGTTACCAACATCGAAAGATACTGTAGTGTAAGCAATGCAGACATTGGACTAAGGAGGATTGGTGAAAAGTAATGTGGTCCGATAAGTTACGCTTCAACCTTTTTTTTTTGAAGAGATAGGAAAAGACAGATTTGGAGAAAGATGCACAAATCATGACGTCCTAACTGTCTAGGCCCCTGGGGGTTGATTCATGGTGTGAGATATTTTTCAGCATATCCTGGTCTCCTTTCCGTGTCCACGTTGTGCATTTATGGATTGAAAACATGACAAAGATTTCAGACACCTCCAGATCTCATTCCATTTGAGCATCTTTTTGGCATCAATATCCTCTGCCTACCTTGCTCTATTCAATAGCTTTTATTTGAGCAAAAGGGATCTAACTCGTTATTAGATATAGGTACTAATAAAGTGGCCAGCTAGTGTAGAGTGTTTAGCTTGTTTACTGGTCCTGAACTTTTATCACATCATTTGGCAGAATAGTACAGATTGCAGTCCTGGGGCATATCAATCAGAAGCCTGTTTTTCTATGTACTGCAGAAGCAAATGTTTTCACAATGTACCTTAAAACTCTAGCACCAGTGTTCTGCTGTTCTTATTGTTTAAATAATATGACAATGGTTACTGCACAAATAAATAAATTGCCATTTTTTTTTTAAATTTTAATTTACTTTTTTCCCACAATTACAGAAAATTTTAAGTATTTATGTATGTATGTATGAAAATTTTATTCACTTCTGCAAGACGGAATGACCATATGTTTTTAGAAATGTTATTCTAAGAACTTTCAGTTTGGATTGAGTTTTAATGGATGGACCAATAAGTCAGATGACACTTTTGAACCTATTGTGACAGTAATAAGATTCTGAACAGTTCAGCATTGCATTAAGCTCTAGTAGGCTGTTGGGGAAACATTTGCTACTGTAGTATACAGAAAGGACTACTGCTGATTTATCTCAGTTAATCATATGTTCCTTAATTTTCAGTAAGTTTGCATGAAAATATTTAAATTAACCCTGACCTTCGGGAAATTTTGGTCAGTACATTTGTTTTGCTTTTATTTTTTGAGGGGAAAAGTTTCTTGTACATAAGTTTGTGAGTGATATGAAGCTTTGTAATCTGGCATTGGTGAGCATTACAATGACAACTGAGACAAAAACTGGATTTACTGGTAACCACCACAAAGGACGGATTTTGGTCACTGACACTGGTTTGTGTGACTGAAATCTAGTGGAAAACCCGGGAGAAGAGCACAGTTTCATATGATCTAAGCCTGTGCAGGTTAATTGTAGATTACATGCATTGCAATATTTCAGTTCTTATAGTTGTTGTGGGGTTGGTGTTACTCTCTGTCGTTGATACAGACTGGTGATGTAATGTTGGCTGGCTTAATTTTTTTAGTTCAGAATTCTCATTACTGCTGTAGTTTGTTGCAATGTTCAAGGAGCATCTTCGGATCCATGCTAATTTTTATACTGGTTAATTCTACTAAAGAAAGAAAACTCTCTTTTATACCACCCAGAACAATCTCACTAAGCATTAAGAATTTCACAGATGTATTTCAAACAAGTTTTGTTAATCTCAAAATTCGTTTAAAAATATCATATTCTTTACTTTATATAAACTGGAAAAATTTGTCAACGTAGTAATTAAAAAAAAACAAAAACAGCTACTGATGTCTGTAATATTTTGTATCTCTCTTATTTAAATTACTTTCTTCTAAGATAAGATAAACCATGTTTGAGGAGTGTGTGTGTGCACAATAAAACAATGATTATTTTAAAGTTCTATGCTGTTATGTTTCTAGGTGCAGATGTGTATATCTGGAGTGTTAGCTGCAGAAGATGCACTGAAGTTAGAAGCTGCTGCTGCTATGGCTGGGACCTGGGATGGAGAGACAAGGGTTCCTACAAGGTAAAAAATTACATAGCCAATTTTATTTTAAAAGGGTTTGAAGACAAGTTGACCTGATAAATTTGTTGTTGTCTTCCATTATCTTGTTAAACATGAAATATACCTTTGCTTTGACCTTCATGCATCTTAGGCTGCTTTCAGATTTCCTACAACCTGGACTAGATATAAGTAGGTCTCTAGTTATTCACATCATACATAAAAACCTTAAAAAAAAACAGTTAGAAGTCTCTTTATATAGCATAAGGGAGACTACACTAATTTTATGATCAGCTAAAATGTTTGAAGGGAATGTGGTTTTATCTTTTGTTTGCTTATTTATTTAACACGCTAAGTTCTATGCCATTTTTTTTCTTTCTGATCTGCAGATGACAATCGTTTTGGCGCAGTGTAGATGATGTTATCCAGTGAATGTTGCTAAATATTTGTTTTTGATTGAGTCCAACTAAAGGAACCTACCTACTTCAGCTATGGCTTTTAAAACAGGAAAATATTTCCCCTGTTTTTTTTTTCTCCCTTCAGGCATGCAGAAAATTTGTTTCAGCTGGATAACGGTAAAAAGATCCCCCCTTGCGGCTGGAAGTGCGAGAAGTGCGACTTGACTGCTAACCTGTGGCTGAACCTGACTGATGGTGTTATTTTGTGCGGCCGAAGCTTTTTTGATGGTAGTGGTGGCAATAACCATGCTCTGGAGCACTACCAGCAGACCAAGTACCCCCTGACTGTCAAGTTAGGGACGATCACAGCTGATGGAGCAGGTAGGCTGCTGCTGCTGTTACTGCTGCTTGTTTTCTTGGTGTCACACCATCTACACATTCGTTTGAAGGAGTTTTAACCTATTTTGCCAAAATCTTTAAAGCAGAAGTGATCCTTTTTTATATTCAGCAAGCTTTATTTTAGAGTTTGATATGGAGAGCCTGACAACCACATTCTGTCATCTACAGTATTTACAGTTCTTTATTTTAAAAATATTTATTATCCATTTAGAAATAAGATTTCCTTTACATTTCCTCTCTGTGAAGTAATTTGTACTTGGCAGCTGTGCATAACATTATTTTACATAAAACAACACTTGTATGGATAAAGACATCTTATATTGTTGCTTTAATATTAACTTGTAAACAAACCTGCAAGAGATTTGTGTTAAATGATATCTATTCAAAATGTAGAACACATTTTAAAATCAAAGATAAGACTGACAATTATTATAACTTTCTCACTGTTGATGAACCTTAGATATTTATTCCTATGATGAAGATGACATGGTAGCAGATCCTAACTTGTCAAAGCATCTTGCTCATTTTGGAATAAATATGGCTGCACTGGAAAAAGTAAGTGGACATATTCAAAACTGATAATTTTTTTAAAAGGCATTTTCTAATATAAATAAGTAAGGAAAACATTGAAATATGCTGAAAAAATGTAGTTTTTTGTAATAAAAGATATCTTATTTTAAATTTTGCTTTTAAAAAGCACTAAATTAAACTGACATTTATTTTCTGATTTTGAGAAGAAAGAAAGATTTCATATTTTTAGATGTTAGCAAATTATTACTGTTAACTAGTTTTCTTGATAAGTAACTTGTAAAGTAGAAAAATTTGCAGAATATAATTATTTTAAACTAATTTTATATTCTTAAGATAGATGATTTGTTGCTTTTTGTTTGACTTTCTCTGAAATGACACACCACAACAAAGACTTGGATGCAAATAGGAACTAGATTTTAAGACATGAAAATCTAAATACTCTTAAACTTTTAGTTGTAAAACATTTTTTGTGCTTTAATTCATTTGAACATGGCATGAAAATAACATGTGCATACTTTTTCCCCCTGCTTAGACTGAAAAGACAATGATTGAGTTGGAAATTGATCTGAATCAAAAAGTGGGAGAATGGGATGTGATTCAGGAAGTTGGCAGTCAGCTAAAACCCTTGTATGGAGCCGGGCTCACCGGTATGAGGAATCTGGGAAATAGCTGTTACATGAACTCTGTAATGCAAGTAATCTTTACCATTCCTGATTTCAAAAAACGGTAATTATCTATTCCATTTTTAAATAGTTTTTTTAAAATAGTATCCTAAGATGGTATTTTATTTATTTTAATTGTGCTAATTTTGAAACAGTAAGTAAGGATGGTCTGGATATAATATTTGTAGAATCTGATTATATCTAAATTATAAATACTGTATTATTAGAAATACCTGGATAAGGATTAATCTTATTGAGAACAGTGTTATGGAAATAGAAATTTAAATTGGTAAAAAGTGGTTTTTACTAAAATCAAATTGCAGTTTAGTTGATGGCAGACTAGATTAAACTGAACTTAACTTTACTAGCAGAACAAGGGCCAGGCCATTTGTTGTGTTGCTTCCATAGCTTATTAGTTTTCGCACAACCTCAGTGTTAATAATAAATGCAGATTGTTTTAAATCATTGGTTCAAAACTTTAACAATTTTTTTTCTTACTGTTTGCCTTTTTTAAAAAAAACCTATGGGTGTAATCTTTTTGTACTTTCAGATATTACGACGTCATTGATGAAATATTTTCTTCGTCACCTAATGATCCAACATCAGATTTTAATACACAGATGTGAGTTTTACATTTAGAACTTTTAGCATTTCTTTAGAGATATACTTACAGGTTTTTTTTGTCTTTTCACTAGGAGAGATTTCATCTTGTAATCCATCAAGTGCCAAGACTGATGGACAGCAATGCTAAATTTTACCTTTACATTGCAAAAGGCAAAAGTCAACATTAGTTTACTTACACAGACTCTAAAAACACATTAGTTTACATCAATTAGGATTAGGGAGTAAAAGTAAACTCATACCATTTTGAATGGTGTATGTTTTCTAAACTGGAACTGAACAAGAGTTAAAATAATATCTAATTAAGCATGGAGCCAAAATGATTAAAAACACGACTAGTTCACATTTCAGCTGCTTCTGTGTAGAAGACCTTTCAACTTAAAGGAAGATTCTGGGTTTAGAAAGTTAATTGATTCATTTCTTGAAGGCTTATGTTGTAATGTTTGTATTGACAATTATAATAACAGGAACAAAGTGTCAAGTCTCACAAGTGACATTTGTCAGTTAATAAAAGAAGTAAAAGGTTGTCATCTTTCTTCTATCATTGTTGCGATATGTTTTGTTTACTGTTTTGGGTATTAGAATCCATTTTGTGAAAGATTTTAGAATGCAGTGTGTACCATAGCTTTAGAAAGATGATGATGAACAGGGAAGTAAGGAAAACTTGGATACTGGAGAAGAAATACTTGATGTTGACACAGGTAAGGTGCAAGGACTGGAACAAGCAACAATAACTGAATTTGGTGCTGGTGTTGCAGTAACCAATGCCCATTGCTCAGTCCACATGCTTCAGCTAGCAGCTGATGATGCACTTAAAGATCAAAGTATTGCTCACAGCTAAAGCTTGTTCTGTCTGCAGAAAAGCAGAACTCATGTGCAAGGTTATTCATGAGAAACTGAAACATAGGAGAGCCATCTTAGACTGCTCCATAAGATGGTACTCAACATTTGATATGCTTGAGTGCTTGCTCATAGGAATTCTGCTAGGATATGGCAGCTTCATATTGCAGATGTCAAATGGAACACCATTAAACAAATATCCACTTCCCTCAAACCAGCAAAAATAGCAACAAAACAGTTCCAGTCAGAGCAGCTGACTAGGGGGGATTTTTATGCCATATTGAAATGTTAGCTAAAACCTCAAAAGTATCAAAGCTTTTCTTGGAGAGCCTGCCAAATAAACTCAATGAAAAGAAAGGAAAAGATTTTGCTTGAAAATAATGCTTGTTTCCATCCAAGGTACCAGCTGTTGTTATCTGAAGAAAGAAAAAATGTAAGGTGGTACGGCTCACCTTGCCTAGCTCTGCTCCAGAATTGAAATGGTGTCTGCTGGACCAGCTGCTGCTTCTGGAAGGAGAATCCAGTAAAATAAGAGAGACATCTTATCAAGAATTGGTATTGGAAAATGACATTTGCACAATTCTAGATTTTGTTTTACTCATGAGCCTCGACTAAGCAAAAATGAAAACATTTTGAAATACTGGCATCAAGCAAAGAAATGCTCAATCTGAACTGTACAAATTGGCTGAAGTCTCACTGGCTGCTCCATGAACACAATTTACAGCCAAACCTTCCTTTTCTGGTCTCAAGTTTTTGCTATCATTGCAAAGAGCAACTGTGACAAAAAGCTCCTGTAGAACATTATGGTGCTCCATTGTAGCACGATATTTTCAAAGGACAAGCAGGATTTTGTTTCCTTAGTCAGTTGTTTACTGTTCTGTAGAAAGTTAGTGATTTACACTGGAATAAAAATTTGCATTGTTTTGCATGATATCGATATTGGATTTTGTTTGTTGACACATTTCTTAATATTGTTAAAAATAGTCATGGTTACAGGTGGGATTCTGTATGTCAACCTGTTCTGAATAGGAGCAGATAATCTCAATGCAGTTCAACTTCTTGGTCAAAATGCAATAATCTGATTGGATACTGTTCTTACTTCAAGGTTACCATATGATTTAGAAATTTTCTTCTGACATGTGGTTCAGTCCACTTGAAGTTAATAAGAATGAAATTTATTTTTCATTTTTTTTTTTAAATGATGCAGGCAATACGGATAAGAGTGAGTTTGTGACAAAAATAGTTGATGCCAATGGAACTGATAGTTTCATAGTTAGTTTCAAGTTATTAATCCTATGTAAATTTGCCAGTTTTCCAGTACTTAACATGGCTAGTTTTAAAAGGACAAGTAAATAATGCTAAACATTTTATTAAACTGATCGTTTATTGCGATGTGATATTGTGGTGTAATTATTTAGTTGGCTTTGTAGATTTTCTTGGTGAGATTAATCCTGCATTTCATAGAGTAGTATTGAAATTATTCAAATTGTATAATAATTATAAAATGACTGAATTTATAGAATAATAACCAGTATGCTTAGATTTCACTTTTTTTTTCTTCCTTGAAGAGTTGTTTACAGCAATGTGGACCAGATTGTGTGCTGATGCTTAAAGTGTTAATGAAACAGGAATACACGAAACTCTTATTCTGCACTCATTAGACAGATCAAGGACTCTAATGATTGTGCACTTAAGAATTTTACAAAAAAGAAGAAAGTGCATTTTCATCTGCTCTGAAAGTTTGTAATAAAAATAATCACTTAAACTCCTGACAGCCTCCATAATAAATATTTGCTTCTTTGATGTATGCATGCATAATTTTTTTATCTATATTAGTTTTTTGTCACATTATGTTAATATTTTCAGGGCAAAATTAAGTTATGGTTTGTTGTCAAGCACCTATTCAAAACCACTGCTGGAAGAAGATGGCGAATATTTGCCAGTAAGTAGCATTGGAAGAATAAGAATCTTTCTTATTTACACAAATTCAGTTCTGTTTTGTATATAGCTGCATCACTTTTTCTTGGTGGATACACTGAAATTTTCTTCTCTTTCTAACAATAATGAACTAGTGATAAAAATTTATGTTTGCAAATAAATAGACAAACATGAGATATTGGTTTAAAGTTGCATGCTTTTGATTTTTTCATAAACTTAACAAAATGAAGGCTGGAAGACATTAATGTCTTGTTTGTACTGGTTGCTCATACACAATTCTCATTTCATTTTTATACACACATACATGTATTGGCAGTGCCACTCATCTAATGAATGGTTAAAAATACTCTCTTAAAATCTTTTCTGTTACTTATTTCTGGCTGTCAAAATTGTGTCCGTGTTATACATGTTTTGATTAGTGCTGAGTAGCTATAATGGTTAGTTAGATAACTTTTGACAGGTTACTTACTGAATGTAAAGCTGTTAGCCATAATTACAACACAAAAAAAAAAAGAGAGTGACTATATTAAAATCTCTCTGGCTAAGGTAAAAGCCGGAATTTGGTTTGTATGTAAAAGATTATGATGAGTCTGGGTTTAAATTTATTGACTCTAAAAACATGACTTCTCAGGTGCGATTTTGTATTAGTTTTCTCCTCCTCCTCAGCCACCACAGGGTATTCGGCCGATGATGTTTAAGACATTAATTGGGAGAGGCCATCAGGAATTCTCTACAAAGCGCCAACAGGATGCCCAAGATTTCTTCCTCCATTTGATAAGTGTCATTGAGGTAAGATGCTTTTGCTGAATGCATTGAAATCCAACTGTGCAACTGTTAAATTATCTTTTTTAAAAAAATGCAAATTTGTGTGTGGGAGGGAAGTAGTTAAAGTAATTTTGAGGAAACAACATTACATTTAGTGTGCAATTTACATAAATATAGAGCATCATTCAATCTTCAAAAAACGAAATCTGATTTGATGCAGATTTGAATAGTATAAGTTTTCAGAATATTTTAAATATGCTATGAATTATCTGCAGCGTACCTATGAACAACTTACGCCAAAGAAACCTGTCTCTTGTTCAGTGATAAAGTTATGTTGAAATGAAATTGCAGACTGCCTGTTGGGTTACAGCTATGAAATTAGATTTAAAACACTTTTCTGCAAGTAAAATGAGCTTGTATCATCACTAAAATGCTAATAGAATGAATTATTAATTTAGGAGAAAAGTCGTACAAATAAATGACAAAATATTCTTATGCAGACAAATACTGATGACAATCTGAGAGAATTTCCCCCTACCTGAACATCCAATTCCTCACAGAGGTTGTTAGAAATACATAGAGGTGGCTGGTCTGGTAGAACAGATGGCCAGCCATATGGTGCCGAGATAAAAATACTAATTAGGCTTCCAGCAAGAGATTTTACAAGAAAGGCTTTCATGTGGATTCTGGACACAGCACAAACTACTAATATTTGAATTCTCTTAATGACAAAACATTGAGAAATGGCTTTATAATTACATTGTAGGAGTCCTGAAGCATAGTCAATTGCATGCTTACCTCACAAATGAGAGGAAGTAGATTTGGTTTCTAGGCAGGGTGAAACCTCAGACATTTTTTCTTAATCCAAATATGCCTCTTTTTACCTAGCAGTTATTATATACCTGGCTGTTACCCGATTAACAAATAATTTTTCATGGTAGTGGTTCTACCAACATGGGTAGTAAGTTTTCTGGTCTTTTAGATATTCCTTTTATGCTGCTTGCTACCTATGAGTGTGTTTGCTGGGTGGGCAGAAGCTCCTACACAATAAACAAATTCACACACTCAAGTGTTCACATGTAATATGTGAACAGCCAGTCTGTTACAAAGAGCAACCATTATTATTATTACAATGACAGCGGAGGTCTCTCTAGGAGTTAATCACTGGTCCTCACCTCTCCACCTGGTCAAGCATAAGACTGCTCTTTTGTAGCTATTAAAAGTGCATTTCTTCAGGAACTAAATAACATGGTCAGTGGGGGGGGGCAGACTTCAGCTAAAATTCAGCATGCAAAGAAAGTCGTGCTGAGTTGGACATCTTCCTTTAGTTTTTAAACACATGAAGCAGCCGACTTCTTCGTGTATCAAGTTTAATTTAAACAGGCAACATTTTCTTTTAATTTATTGTTTGTAGACATTATCTTACTCTAAGCTCACAATAAAATGATAGTGATGATTCCAGAGTCTCTAATGATTTAATGTGAAAGAAAAGGGCAGTTTGTATGATATGTGGATATGTTTATTTTAAGATTTTCTTTGTGTGTATTCTTTTTTCTAGCGTAACAGTGTTGGAACGTACAATCCAACTGAATGTTTCCGATATAAGGTGGAGGAAAAAGTTAGATGCATTCAGTCAGGAAAAGTTAAGTATTCCTATCGAACAGATTTCCTGTTTTCTGTGCCTGTGCCTTTAGAAGCAGCAGTAAACAAAGGTAGGTGCCATGCTTTTCTAATTGTGGTGGTAGCTTTGCTTGTAAGAAGAAGATCCAATAATTAAAAATAAATAAAAGCAGTAAAACAGAATTCATCAACAAAAAGTGAATAATAAACAAACCTGTAGCCTTTTACCTGCATCAGTGTATTTTCAATAAAACTAGCAAAAAGAAATAGAATTAAAAGGAAGGGAGGGTAAAAATATCTTTATAAAATGTTTAAATAATAAAACAAAATCACATCTTATTAGGAAATAGTGACAAAATGAATAGAAATTTGTTTGGAATTACATAGAAGGTTAAAAATAAATCTGATTCCTCCTTTAAGCTTGAAATTAAAACCGGCTCTATTGAGGATATTTTACATTGAATATAACAAAACATGATTATTATGAATGACATTTGTTTGAAAGAGTGGGAGAATCCAAACATCATAATCTGTTTATTCTCCAGTGGCTTTTCCAATGTATGAGGGAGAAAAATGGCAAAATTTAACAAACAAGTAGACAACATAAGAAAGTTGGGCTTCAAGTATTTAACATCAGCAATGGCTTTACAACAAATATTCAGACAAGTCTATGGATAAAAGATTGAAATTTGATTTAATTTTAGATTAATGTGTATCAAATTACTGTTGTTTTTATATTTTATTATTAAGTATCAGTGTTTAGTGAGAATGAGTTCCAGTCCTTAAAATTACAATAGGAGAGGAAATTTTACAGAGAAAAATATTACAATTACTCAAACTAGCGGTTGGTCTGCTTTTTTCACCTGAAAAATGGTGAAAAATAAGTACACAAAGCAAATAATTCAGGGGATTTAAACTAGCACGGCACTGAACCAGTGTTTTTTTTAATAGCACACTATAAAAAAGAATTTGTTTCCTTTCCTGACTTTTGAAATCTAAGGACATCTCACAGCGGAGTGCTAGAAGGGAAAGGTGTGATGTATTAGCATTGGTGGTCAAGGTGCAAGCCAATCAAGAGTTACCTGTGGAACTATGAGGTGCTGTCTGGATAGCTGGTAAAGAAGAGTGAGAAGAAACTATGCCAGAATGGTATCCCAAACCAAGCGGGTTTTGACTGGGATTTGAACTGAGCTATATTTCATAACACTGGTTAACAAGCAGCACTTTAGGTTGAAAAAATCTTCCAGAAATTCTGTCAGAGAAATTGTGTGAAAATCTTCAAAACCAGCTGCTTATTGTTTTATACATTTTAGCTGAAGTGGTTGCTTATGAAAAGAAGAAACAGGAATTTGCATCTCAGCAGCTAAAGATGTAAGTAGGAAAAAATGCAAATATTTATTTTTGTTAATTTAAATCCTTTTAAGTTTCTTAATATCCATATCATACAAAGCAGGTGAGCAAAGGAAAATAAGAATGCCACTTAGGTAACTTTGTTGTTGGAAGATGATTTACAGGAAGAAACAAAAAAAACAATGATTTGAAGTACTGCCATCACTTTGTCATCTATGTCAGAGCAGGGGCCTCTATATTATTTTAATACTGTCACTGTTTTTCCATTTTTCATCTCTAGGGATCCAAAAGATCTTGTGCGTTCCAAAATTCCTCTGTCAGCTTGCATAGAGGCCTTCGCTGCAGTAGAAACAGTTGATGATTTTTTCAGTACAGCACTACAAGCCAAATCAGTAGTACACAAGTATGTTCAAATTTTTCCTTGTTGTTTAATGGTCTGCTAGTCAGTGCACACCCTTTTACAGTCTAGAGATCTCATTTTCCAACTGTAAAATAAGTAATTTGATTATGTTATTTCACTATTGTTTGCTGCGTAGTTTTAAGTTCTACAGTCTGATGAATTACATTTGTATTATTAGTCTACATGTCTCTACTGGAGTCATTTCTTTGTAATCTGTATCACCACTAAGTCACATTGTTTGGAAACTGCTGTCTAGTAATAATAATAATAATAATAATAATAATAATAATATAATAATAATAATAATAATAAAAAAACTGTTGTAGAGAGTGAGGTAACTTCAGAAGCTCAGAAAAATTATGGTTTCTAGATATTATTTGTACTACTGATTTTATTTTCAATTTTTTTACAAATAAATTTTTAATTTATATTAAAGGTATTTTTGAAGTGATTTTCACTTTCCATTTATGTTCATAATCATGTTGTTTTGTTTTTTTTGTAATTTGCTTGGTTTTTGTTTATATTTTAGTCTCTTTAAAATTAGTTTTAAGCAGTCTGAATGCTAATAGATGTTCAAATATAAAATCCAGACTGCTACATTTTTCTTAAGTTTTAACTCAATGTAGAGGCAGTAATCTCCTTTTATCATTAATTATTTTGAATATGAAGTGAAATGCTATGATCTGTTAGTATTTCTCTCAATATTACTTTTAATTTCTTGCATATTTTTTCATAAAATATTAATTTTATCCAGCTTATATTATACATGAACTGTTTAGAGGCAGATGTTTGACAGAGGCTTTCCAAATATTAATTGCTTGAGATGATTGTTGTCTAATGAAACAAAAAATTTTTTTACCTGTAATTTTCCAAACTTAGTAGTGCATTGGAGAAGAAAAATAGTAGTTGTTTTACTTTTAGGTGTCTGCGTGTATTAAAAAGGAAAAATACATTAAATAGATATAGATGTGAAATAATATGATCCTGCAAATTGAGAAGTTAGGATAAATGTTTGAGTTTAAACATAAAGTTAGTATCTCCTTGAATAGAATTTTTTTTTAAACAGCTTGCTAGAATTTTACATTAAAAGATGTATGCTTGCAAAAATTATTTTTCAATTATTTTGTGCACAATGTTTGCCTAACAGGTTTGCCATAGCACAGCCCAACGTTGTCTGAGTAAATGAGGCAGTATCGCATAGTGTATGTCAAATTCAGGCCTGAGGTACTTGTGCTATATGGAATACCAACTCTTCTCAGAATAACCTTTTAGACTGGCAGCTATTACATTTAGTAAACTAATAAGGATATGTTCTTAGCATTAGTGTAGTTAGGCATATTTTTGCAATATACTGAATAAAAATGTCTTAGTTTTCTTTTCTGTTTTTCCTTTGTTTTGTTTGTATTTTTTAGATCAACGAGATTTGCCTCATTTCCTGATTATTTAATGGTACAACTTAAAAAATTTACTGTTGGGGAAGACTGGGCACCAAAAAAACTTGGTAGGTATAGTAGATGAAGATTGGGGACATTTGATTTCTCTCTCTCCTGATGAGCTGGTATGTGATGTGTGTACCTTCACCTATTTTCAGATGTGTCTATAGATATTCCAGATGAATTAGACTTGAGTCTGTTGAGAGGTCATGGATTACAACCAGGGGAGGAGGAACTACCAACTGATGTTCCTGCTGAACCAGGTAAAATCAGTAGTTTTCAAGAGGTCTGTGTCTGTAGTTATTGCTTGAAAAGAACATTAGAAATAAAGTTTATGAGCACCAAATAACTTGACCCCTCAATGGGTATCTGTTTGTAAACATATAATAATAAAGCTATATCAGCTTTTATTTTTAGCTTTAAATATTTGAGTTAATGTAGCTGTTAGTTTGTATAAAAGAAACTCATTGTAAGGATTGATTTTTTTAAGTGCAAGTGTTACATTTGAAGTCACTTTCACTCTGTTAACATTATTCAAATTATCTTCCCTTCTCACAGAGTTAAAGAGCCCTTAAATTTAACATTTGTTTATATTTTAGCTTCTGTTCAAATTCTTTTTAGAAATCCAAATAGATGATGCTATTGTATATCAGTTGATGGATATGGGTTTTCCACTGGAAGCAAGTCGGAGAGGAGCCTATTATACCCAGAGCAACAGCTTGGAAGCTGCTACCAACTGGGTGATGGAGCACATGGATGACCCAGGTTAGATTTTATTAAGAGTGATCAACTTTAACCTACTCTTTTTATGTTGTTTTTCTTTATTGCCATATTATTGGCAACACTAATTTACCTACCTGCCTATTTTAGAGATGTACTAAAATGCCTTATGTTTTTCTTTCAGACTTTGCTTCGCCTTTTGAACTTCCAGAATCCCAGGCCAAGTCGAGCAGTTTTGTTCCTGTCGAGGAGTACGCAGCTGCAATCCAGTCAATGGGTTTTTCTAGGGAACAAGCTGTCAAGGCACTTGCTGCCACTGTGAGTTGTCTTTTTTATATTATTATTAGGCCCTCCTCAAGGTTGTGAAGTTTTATTAGCTTACAAACATAGAAGAAATTTACTTTCGCTTTACTGATTCCTGTTGTAGTGATTCTGGCTTCTCTGGGCATCCGGCCCTTCTCATTAAAGCAGGTGACAGGTGCTGCTAATTCAGTGCCCCATGTTCAAGGCTAATGTAAAAGCTGTAGCATGAGTGGAGCTTTTATGGACAGTAGAATTATTTTATTTTGTTTGTGTTTCAGCACACAGGTGCATCTCATAAAATTAGAATATCATGTAAGAGTTCATTTTTTTCCATAATTTAATTCAAACAGTGAAACTTTCATATATAGTCTAGACTCATTACACACAAAGTGAAATATTTCAAGCCTTTTTTTTTTTGTTTTAATTTTGATGATTACGGCTTACAGCTCATGAAAATCAAAAATCCACTATCTCAATATATTAGAATATTTCATAAGATCAATAAAAGAAAAAAAGGATTTATAATACAGAAATCTCGAACTTCTGAAAAGTATGTTCATTTATGCACTCAATACTTGGTCGGAGTTCCTTTTGCACGAATCACTGCATCAATGCAGCATGGTATGGAGACGATCAGCCTGTGGCACTTCTGAGGTGTTATGGAAGCCCAGGTTGCTTTGATAGCAGCCTTCAGCTCATCTGTATTGTTGGGTCTGGTCTCTCTCATCTTCCTCTTGACAATATCCCATAGATTCTCTATGGAGTTCAGGTCAGGCGAGTTGGCTGGCCAATCAAGCACAGTAATGCCATGGTCAGCAGACCATTTACTAGTAGTTTTGGCACTGTGGGCAGGTGCCAAGTCCTGCTGGAAAAGGAAATCAGCATCTCCATAAAGCTTGTCAGTAGATGGGAACATGAAGTGCTCTAAAATCTCCTGGTAGATGGCTGCATTGGCTTTGGACTTGATAAAACACAGTGGACCAACACCAGCAGATGACATGGCACCCCAAATCATCACTGACTGTGGAAACTTCATGCTGGACTTCAAGCAACTTGAATTCTGTGCCGCTCCACTCTTCCTCCAGACTGTGGGACCTTGATTTCCAAATGAAATGCAAAATTTACTTTCATCTGAAAAGAGGACTTTGGACCGCTGAGCAATGGTCCAGTTCTTTTTCTCCTTAGCCCAGGTAAGATGCTTCTGACGTTGTCTCTGGTTCAGGAGTGGCTTGACACTAGGAATGCAACACTTGTAGCCCATTTCCTGGACACGTGTGTGCGTGGTGGCTCTTGATGCAGACTCCAGCCTTAGTCCACTTCTTGTGAAGCTCCACCAAGTTCTTGAATCGGCTTTGCTTGACAATCCTCTCAAGGCTACAGTCATCCCTCTTGCTTGTGCACCCTTTCCTACCACACCTTTCCCTTCCAGTCAACTTCCCATGAATATGCTTTGATAAAGCACTCTGCAAACAGCCAGCCCTTTCAGCAATGACCTTCTGTGGCTTACCCTCCTTATGGAGGGTGTCAATGATTGTCTTCTGGACAACTGTCAAGTCAGCAGTCTTCCCCATGATTGTGGTTGTGTGTACTGAGCCAGACAGAGATTCATGGTATTTATATTGCATAAATAGTAATTTACTCAAACTCGAAATGGAATATTCTAATATTCTGAGAGATTTTTTTCTATTTTTTTTGAGCCGCAGGCCGTAATTATCAAAATTAAAATTAAAAAATGCTTGAAACATTTTAGTTTACATGTAATGAGTCTAGAATATATACAATTTTCACTTTCTGAAATAACTGACAAAAAATATTGAACTCTTCCATGATATTCTAATTTTTTGCACCTGTACAAGTTGAGAAAACTATTTTCTCATTTCTGTTACTGCAAATGAAACTGCCTATTAACGGTCAGTAGATGAAATCTTAATTCCAGCCTGGCGACTCTTGTCTATTAATGGTCTTTGGAAATTACAAGCTTAATTTCTGGAGCCATTAATTCCAAAAGTTTATTAAAATCTTGTTTAGTTTAGCTTCTTGTTGTCTGTTCCGTTTTTAAGGCTAACTGCTGTATGGGACCACTGTCTGATTGTGATGTTTGAAGCTTGCAGCTGAGATCCATCCAGCATTTATTCATTGTTTTTGCATAATTTTATATCTACTGGAATATCATCACACAGCTGGGCTCAGGGTAGGCTGCTAACCACAGTTTAAATGGGAAAATGCATATCCTGGCATCCCTAGTTGTAGGCTCACCATTGAAATATTTATTGGTGCATCACTGTTAGAAAATTTGTTAAAATCTTTTTTACTTTTGTCATGTGAATCTCTTCTATAAAATATTCTTTATGGTTGCTGAATCCACAATTGTGACTGCAGTGGAAGCTAAAAAATTATGGAATTAGTGGCTTCAGTAATTTTAGGTATTGATTACCAATAAAAGAGAAGTTCAAGATTCTATTTTGTTTTTATGCACTTGGATTAAACTGAAACAAACATTAGTATTATTATTTTTGCCTGTTTGAGGTGATTGCAGTGTTATAATGACTTGTCAGATTCTGCTTACAAATTCATCTTGAGAATGAGCAGGAATTAACTCTCTCACCCTCTAGGACAACAATATAGAGCGGGCAGCTGATTGGATCTTTAGTCATCCTGAAGAACTTGAAATTGGCATGGACACAGGGGAACCTGCTGCTGGTACCATAGCCTCGTCAGAGTTGCAATACAGAGATGGAGCAGGAAGTAAGTGTCAAGAGCTGACTGTGTGTCATTTAGTCTGGATGTTTTCCATTGTTTCAAAACAATGTTCACCTTAAAAAAAAAACTGATTATTACCAAATAACATTGTTTGCTTGATATTTGTATGCTGTAACACTGAGCTTTGGTTTACTGGTAACTATTGTTCTCCTTCAATCGGTGACATGCCTATGGTGAAGGCCTACTAGGATTCTACTACTTATTGGTAAGAGAGGAAAAGAATGCAAGTACCCAGTTGACACCTGTATAAATTAGAATAACTCTTTGCAGCTTGGATGCGGTCCAAGTTCCACACACATGCACACACAGACAGACAGTTCCCACAGCTTTTTAGATGAAGTACAAACAGAAACACAATTTTCAGAATTTTTAAAATTAACTTTTCTGGTGTCAGCAAATATATGACAGTTAACATTGTAAGGCTGACTACATAATACAGTAAGTTCTTGTTTAATTTCACTGACAAAATAGGAAACACATTTCCATTTAAGTCACATTGTTTTGGTATAAAGTTTTTTGGTACATCACGAAAGTTTTGAATGTTACCAAAACTACTTTGGGTGGCATAGTGAAGTGAGAAACCTATATCACTATGCCTACCTTGTATTCTTCAATGACATGCCCTGATTTCAGGTCAGATACTAACACCATTTTGTTTTGGTAGCAACTTTGTTGCATCAATGAATTTTTTTTTGCAAATTTTCGCCTGCCAAACTTTTTCAAAATCCTGCAACCATGAATGTAAAATGACCAGCAAGTGGTCCTACTGCCTTTGCAATGAAGAAGACTATGAAAACCATCACTTTGGGGTTGAAGTTGTATGTGTTAAGCTGCTCTGAAGTGGACATTAGCAGGGCATTTGGCCTACCATCTACAACGCTGAGAATAATATGCTAATGCTGCTAAAACAAAATGTACTCAAAGTGAGACCCCCATTAAGTGCTGCTAGAATATCTAAGTCAAGGGATAAAGTGATGGATGATATAGAGAGGTTGTTAAATATTTTGATCAAAGATCAAGGTAAATGCAACATTGCTCTGACTTTGATGGTGATACAGGAAAAAGCCAGGTTACTATTTCATGACTTAAAAAAAGAGCATGGTGAGGGTTCAGTCTCAGGTATGGATGTTGGTTTGAATGTTTTGAGTATTGTGCCAACCTACATAATATCAGAGTGACTGTTGAGGCTGTGTGGACTTAGTGGCAGCAAATAATTATCCAGATGAACTGAAGACTTGCCTGAGTCCTGTGGTGAAATGCTTTCAAATAACAACCTCCTTCAGCTGGAGCAACAGTGACTAAAGGAAGAAGAAGAATATGTTAGTGTTGAAACACTACTTCCTAAACAATTGACCACAAAGTGACTCTCAAAGGTGTTCAGTCTTCTGGAGGTAGGATTGGCTATTTTGATGGAGGACAACCCTGATATGGAATGTAGGATTGTTGAAAGTAGCATTCTCTGCTATAAGGAGCTCTACCAGCAAAAATGAGGGTTGTCCAGATGTCTCTGCATTGGTTCTTCAAACCAGCAGACAAGAGCATTCCACAAAAGACCAGACAGCAGTCAAGAAACAACACTGCATCAGTGCCCAGAAAGAACCCCAAGTACAAGTCAGGAAGAAACCATGAGGAGGATTCAGCAAGCCTTTTTTTGAGTGACCCCATCCTCTCTCCACCCAAACTTCTGCAGGCCTCAATAAGCAATCTCACTATGTTATCTATAATGAGTGTTAACTTATATTTATGCAGTATTTATTCATTTAAACTTGTTACGGTATCCCTTTTGGTACTTATTTAATATTTGTTCTGCAGGCAATGACTTAAAAATATCCTCCAGGAGTGCATATTCCATTTATAGCATTGAGTCTGTGGTAAAACGGGTTTTATTTTTATGTCATTTTGCATAAAGTTGTGTTTTCTACTAGGAATACATTCCCGACATAAAATACAGACTTACTGAACTGTATTAAGAAAGATTTAAATTGCTGAGAGTGACCAAACACAATGTATTTAATATGATAATTCACTTTAGTAAACAGGTATTCCTAAAGGTAAGTGGCATGTTAAGTATTGGTACAATGATTTTTTTTTACTTTGCAGAATACAAGTTGGTTGGATTTATTAGTCATATGGGCACCTCCTCCATGGTTGGTCACTATGTATGCCATATTCGCAAGGAAGACAACTGGGTAATATTCAATGATGAAAAAGTAGCCTTATCAGAACATCCCCCCAAAGATCTGGCCTACTTGTATCTGTATCAGAGAATTTAAGCAGAGCTTTCCTGCTGGCTTTTACTGTGATGAACAAACAGCAGACAGCACCTGCCTGTCACCAGATGGATGCTAGCTTGCTGCAGTGCAGCAATGTAACAGAACACTTTTGACTTTATATTGTCCTGTGGTGGTGCGATCCAATTTTTCTGCCTCTACTTTTGTTTTTCACAGGTTTATTTAAACATTTAGCGAGGGCATTCTTGCTTGATAACAGCAGGTTAAAGAGAGCAGAAGTAAAAATCTCTGGTCATTTTCTGCTCCCACAGTACTTTTTCTTTAAATATGCAATATATATTTTAAGCTGTTATTTATATTTTTTTTCAACAGCATAAAAAATCCTACCACTTTGCTTCCTAAATAACTAGTATTTACTGAATATAAATTTAAGAATTTGTTGTTTTTGCTCCACAATTATATGGAAAATACCAAATTCAGTTAAATAAGTTTATGCTAAATGCTTTCTCTTGTTAGAGCATTAGTGTTTGTCACGTAGTGCATAAGCCATCATGTTGCCTACTTTATCTATTTCTGAGCAATAAAATACAACATTTAAATATTTGTTACTGTTGTAGTTATTGTAATTCACAAAATATTTGCAGTCTTTTAAATTGCAAAATTAGATGACCACAAATGAACATGTAATATTAATGGTATATGATCATTGAAGATGTATGTTTCTAAATCTTTACATTTCATTAACAAATGAAAATAAAAATATTATTGATTTTGTGTATAGAAATGAATTGGCTGCCTCTGTGCCAATCATTTCCCATTCAGAATGAAAAGATTTCTGTGTACTAGCAATCCCTAAGGTCATTTGCATACATGGGTTTCAGGACATTTTAAGGTCTACCTTCACTGTTTAACTCTCCAGTAGTAACCTCACCTGAATACCAGAATATATGTTCACTTTTTAATTCTTTCTTGAACACATCATTAAGACATCCACCAGGTCTAGAGGTTATAACTTAACAGTGCAGCTAGTGGAAGTATCATTTTGTTTGTTCAGCTTTACAAAACGTACTCTACACTGACACTTGTTTTAGATACAAAAAATCACAAGACCTTTTCTAAATATTGTCAAACTAGATATTTGTCTTCAGGAAGAGGATAAGGATGTTATTGTCTGTATCATCATGATTCAGATGTTGACCAGTAAGATTCCAAATCTTCCAATCAAGGATAGAGGAGAGTTTGGTGGGAACTAGTAGTGTTTCCTGTGTTTGGTATGAAGATGCAGCAGATCCAGTCCTAGTGAAATGACAAGGATACATGTAATTTTCCTCTTGTCACCAGATCTGCTGAGAGGGCCTGTTTATGGCTTGCTGCCTCTAATATCCACACGAATGATTGAAATTCCTTTCTCACCTTTGGAATTTTTTAACTGCTATGAAATGCTTCTTTTATCACAATGAAATTAGGTGGCAACTTCCAAACCACTTTGTCAAACAAAATTCATCCATGACAAAAATGAGTCTACCCACATTTTCATCAAACTGACACGATTCATTCAGCAAGAGTCCTGCTGCTTTTGTTGGGCTGATATTACTTAATTTTGTCAGTTTATCTTATTATACTGTGTAAAGAATACCATATTCTTTTTAAGGATTTTCTTGATTAAGAGCAATTTCCACCACCATGTTGCAGTCTGTCCATACTCATTACAGAAGACCTTGATTCTGATAAAACAGGTGATGAGCTTTTTTCAGCCTTGTTAACAGTTTTTTGGATGTCACAATGGATAAATAGTAGTAGACTACTGGGCTGCTAAGAAAACAGGTCTGGGTTTGTATCCCAGTCAGGATCAGCTGTTTGGCATACCTTCCTAGCACTGTTTCTTCTCACCCATCATCTTCAGCTGGCCACATGGGTTTCCTCCCACATCTGAAAAATTAGCATTAGTAGGGATTTTTTGGACACTTGTGGTGAGGTTCTTGACTGGCTTGCACCTTGAACACAGTGCAAGATCTTCCAACTGTATCCCGGTAACTTTCCTGGTCACCAAGTCTGACTGATACCAAGCCTATGCCTTCTAGTTCACTCCTGGGAGATGTCTGTAAAGCAAGTTTTCTCTTTTCATTCAAGCTTCTGGCATGACCAGAAAAGTTCAGATTGTTTTTATTTTACTGGGTAGATAATTTATTAAGTAATTAATCTGCTACAATGTCAGTATTAATTTTCTAAAATGTTGTTTTCTTGATTTATCTGTGCTAGTTAGTGTCTTGCAGAAATTATTACATTACTGGAATCAGTTCTTCATAATTACATAAATCCATTACAGTGAAACCTCTAAAATTTGGACTGGTGTGGCCTCAGGAGATTCAGATTATTTGCGAGTTTTAGAGTATGCTGGTGTAGTTCAAAATCTTGCCACTCACAAGTCCGAGCGCTGTCAGTGTTCGCCCAGTGGTCATCTTGTGTTTTGATCCTATCTCCTTACAGCATCATGCTCTTGAGAAATTTTCCATTATATTTTGCCTTTTTTTATCACCCCTTATTACGCCTCACACTCAGGAAAAAGCAATTGATGATGCCACAGAGAAATCCAGTGGTCAGAAACATGAGCATAAGTTTCTTGAAATAAATGAGGTTGAAATACTGAAGAAATCACAGGTGGCAATGTCAGTGTTGTTTATGTGAAGAGTATGATGTTGGAAAGTCCACCATTTATGACAAAGCAGTAAAGTGGTATAGCTTCAGTTTTGATAACAGCAACAAATTATATTTCAGCATAAATGTAATTTTTTAAGTGATTTTTTTTTTTACAAATTTGTATTTTTTAAACAGAGAAAAAAACTAAGTAGGTAAATCAAATACACTTATTTTTGCTTTTGCTTGTATTTTTAATGTTTTCAGTTAGGGTTTACTGCATTTTTTTACTTTCTTTGTTTATTCAAAGTACTAAGTTTTCCCTGTTGTACAGTTACTTACATACACTGTATACATCATTCATTTCTGCACTTTTATTCCAAAATTCAGAAAGGCCCAGGTCCCAATCAATCTGAATTTCAGAGGTTCAACTGTACTAATACTACATCAGCAATTAGCCTATTATTTTTGACAATTGTCTGTAGCTTGATCTTCTGCATAGGTTTAGACCAGACAATATAGCTTTTCATTCATTTGCCAACTAATCAAGATAATGAGATTGCATTATAGTAATTGGTCAACAACTGATTACAAAATTAAATGAGAGTCTTGTCATCAAAATCATAAAGAATGTCACAATCTACAATATTAAGTTAGAAGAAAATTCAAAGAAAAGTAGGTTTTCATAATCTGAAGCTATAGAATTAAAATATCTACTGATGATCCAATGTTTTTTAATATGTGTATATGCATTTTTCTGAAATTAACTGGAAGATAACACTGATTATGAAATTTTTGTTTGCTTCTCATGTGAAATATCTGTCTTACAGTATCTAAGGTTGACTGAAAGCAAATTCCAAATGATTGCCTTTTCACTTTAAAAAGAATTTGAAAAGAAGGCAAAAATAGCAGGGTAATTCTCTGAATGAACAATCCAAGGCATGATTTTTTACTGTGGAAAGTAACTTAACTTCAGAATTGTTTTAAAGGTTTATGGCTTAGATGGCTATTATACTTATCTGAACACTTTATCTCTAATGCTATTTTGACTGGTTCTGAATTAACTATAATAACTTATCCTACTAATCCAGGCACACCTCTTCACATAGTATATAACCTAACACCCTCCTTAGAGTAAATAAGTAATCTGAAGATACTAACAGGAACAGCTGTACATCTACCTTTACAACTACCATCCCTGTTAGCTGCTACTGGATAAATGCCAGTCTTTGGGAACTTATTACTTTTGAAATAACTGATTCTGTCATCTTACAAATTGGAATGTCTGTGAAATATACTGGTTAAAAAAATCAAATAAGAAAAAGCCATCAAACATTTCTGCCTATTCTCAACATCCTGCTAATAAAGGTAATTGTGTTATTCAAAAAACAATTTTTATTGGAAAGGGTCATTTTAAGACCTGAAAAATGGGGAAATTTTCACTAAGAAGAAATGCTAAGTACTTTATATTTTTAACCAGAACAAATTGCAGTTTTTCTACCAAAGGACCTTTAATTTTCACAGTGAGTACATAAATGGATTTTTCCACCAGTTAGTCAGGCAAACCTCAAGTATTCCACTGCCAAAAAGGAAGACTGGTTGTGCATCTTTAAAAGAAAAACTGTAGGTTTACATCCTGATCATTGTGCCACAGCTGAAAGTTTTGTGCCTGTCTGCTCACCTGCAGATGTTGATACACATTTTAATGACTGGGTGTCAATGAATATTTATGCTTAGATTACTGCCTTAATTATGTGCCAGCAATACCAGCCACTGAAATCTAAACCAAAGTCCTGTAGCAGGGTTGATTAACAAGTGAACTAATGTTTCAATTTAACCATATTGGTTCATACATATTGTTACAAGCAGATAAAGTACAAAATCCTTTAGATCCACAGCTCACTAGTTGTGTGATGTAAACCACGAAATTGGTCAGAAATTCTCAGCTACAGTTTAATTTTGAGTGGAAAATCTCTCTGGGTTATGGGGGAAGAGTACGGTTGCAAAGCCAAAACTTAAAGAAATTGATGGGAAGTGGACCCTGTGGTTTAATTTGATGTGAAAAGTCCAGAGAATCAACTAAGATACTAAACCTCTCACTTAGTGAAATGGTTGAAATAAGAAGAAAAAAAGTAATTTTCCCTGTAATGTTGTGTGAGGCAACAGATGTTAAGTCATTGCCACTGCATCAGATCTTGTATCTTGGCAACCAGGATACTGAAAGCCCAAACACAACACAAGGATTCAACAAAGAGTGCCTTTGGGGAGGCCTCTCTCCCAGATGCCAGTAGTAGGTAGACCTGTTTGTGAATATGTCATTAGCCATTGCAAAACACAACCCCCGGGTAATGTCTGACTCCTTGCAATCAGTATGGCTGCAGATGGAAGACCTTCCCTACAATTGATTTCTTCTTTTGTGATAAAGTCACTACATCATCAAGATTTTTCTCAAACACTTGTTGACAAAGCTGCTACTTTTTGTTGAACTGCTTTGCCAAAGGCCCATGTAAGCATGCAGAAAGAACTCTAAATTCAAAAGATATTTACATACAAAAAAATACTTCCAGACAGACTGAAATCAGTGAAACCTGATCAGTCATAGCATCTCTTCTCAATGTCACTGGCTCCCATACAAACAATGAAACCATTAAGGATGCATTGTACAGTACCACTGTAGTTGCAAGTTACTGCTGGAGAAAAGGCATGTATAAGATCTCAATCAGCTATACAAGTAAACTGACTAGGAATAATCAATTGTGCATTAAATAACAAAAGGAAAAAATTAGTTGTCTTTATTATGGAATGTTACAGCAATTTACATTACACTGCTAATATGAAGTATAAAAACAGGTGGAATACTAAAAACAGTCAATGTTTATATATATATATACACACACAAAGTATAGTATTTGTTTTGTAACATCAGTGAATGTTACTAAAAATGAACAAAGTTAAAAAAAACAAGGTGAGGCAGAAACCTACAGACATCCTTTGAGCCCTAAAGATGTGGTTTTTAGTATTAGAAATTTGATAATGGTTAATTCTCCATTCGCCTAGTTTTAGCTAACAATAATTTACAATCTATTGTGGAAAGATAAGAGAAAATGTTCTGAATCCATTGTGGTGGATTTGCCTTTAGAAAATGATTTACGGTTGATCTGACCATTTTTACTACACAATGCTTAATTAAAAACCATTAATGTTCCAATCTTTCATCTCTGATAATAATAAGATACAAATATATTCACCAGTATGCACATATTATTATTAACTAATCTCAAGTCTACAAATGCAGTCTGATCCTTATCACTAATTAATGATCAATACATTTTGTCAACATTCTTAGCAGTAGTTTTTAACAAATAATACAGATTTTCTTTCCACTGATATTTCATTAAGTATCAGATTATTAATTTTGTTTGTGTTTATGCTTTTAAAAGTATTTTCGAAATCTTACACAGACATTATTTGAAATTCTGCCTACTGGTAATTATTCATTAATTTTTTATTTACTTGACTTATTAGGACATCAATTGTAAAAAAAGCATCTAACTCCATTATGTACCCAGTCTGTAAAATTCACTTTCCTCTTATGCTACAATGTAACTGATAGCAATACATTTTTTTTTAAAAATCAGTTGAAATGCATATAAATATGCAGACTCATATTTGACAGTTTGTTATACTGACACTGCTAATGAATAACCTTGATGCGAGGCATGCCATAGAGTCTGTATCCCATCTCTTTAGCAATTTTTGCAAATCCTTCTGACTCTATGTGGTTGTGGTAAATATAAGGTGGGAAGATTGCTCCTTGTCTGTGTAAGTCTGCTTTTACCATAAGGCAACAGGTACCAACTCCATCCAGCTCCACAATATCACCTTCAGCCTCCAGGTCTGGAAGCAGCTTCCTCATGGAAGAACTGTAGCCCTCCAGCATCAAAAAGTTTGAATCTTGATTCTTCAAAAATGTCTGGCTTTCTTGTGTCTCTCTCCAAGAATTTCTGTCATAGATCTCTAATACTTTGGCATTTTTTCTGTGCATGCAGGATGGCACAACTACATCTTTTTGTGCTGAAAGCAATGTCTGGATAATGTTCCTGGGCAGCTCTCTAATTTCACTGTCAAGCCAAAGAACATATTTTTCATTCTCTAGTGCACTAAAGAGGAGTGAGTTTCGTATCTGAGCCAGCCTGCCTCGCCTCAACATTTGGATGCTTTTAATCTGCTTGGTTCTTGCATCAAAGGTGTCATTACTGTCAAAGTTGAGGGCATGAATTTCCAGTCCCTGGAATTTATGTTTCAGATGATGTATGTGAATAGCAAGGGATTTAAAAACTGCCATTTGATCTATTTTGTTTATTCCCAACACTATTCTAATCATACAGTGAGAGTAGTTCAAAAATTGGATATTTTTAAAATATCTATTCATAATCACATCAAGGTGTTGTACAGGTGTTAAAATAAGAACCGTCTCATTAGTAATTGTACAGTTTGACTGTTGATGCTTACCCAGAGAGTACTTTACAGGAGGAACAACTTGGTTTTCTTGTGGGGCTTCATGATGATCAGATTTACACTTTAATGAATCTGCGTGAACTGGAAACGGATTAACATTATCATTTAGATGATACAGGCAAATACCCAGTCTCCTCTTAGTATCAGCTCTGAAGATCTCAGATGTAATCAGGTATGTCAAAGTGGATGTAAAAACCACAATACAGAGCAGAAACAACTGCTGGGGTCTCTGAAGGAATATGTCAGCAAACTGCATGTTTTCGTTAAGATGACATTTCAAAACACCTATGTGAGAAAGAGAAAAAAAACAGTTAATTCCCCAAAGTTTCTTCGACATGCAATAGTGCATAAGTTTTTCTATAGCCAAACAACCACCTGCTAAATAATTATCATATTAACGTCCCTATTTAGCTCTACATGTCCAAAATGTTCAAGTTAACACAACAGAATGTCCAATTGTATCAAATGAATTAATCTATTGATAAAATCTCATTTTAAATAGTAATAATAATAATAATAATAATAATAACATTCTTCAATCCAATGCGATATGTAATTATGCTCCACGTACGTAGACAGGAATTTTCTGCCGTTTATTTGCTTTTTAAAAACACAAAGTCTTCCAGGAAGATCTGGAACCAAACTTTGCCGAGGATACATTTGATTTCAACTATACAATCACTTAATCGCTATCGTTTGTGGGGGCTGGGAGAGGAAACATCGCATCCCCTGGATGGCGACTTCATCGTTGCTACCCTGAATTAATACAGAATGCGTCTTCACTAAACAACTGTTTTACCATGTCAGCAAAGCTCAACTGTGAGAGAGAGAGAGAGAGAGAGACGGTCAAGCAAAATTAATTGCTACCTTTCCTTTCATTTCTTACCTGCCAGGGAGGAGTGGAATAAAACAAATTAAGAGTTGCCTCCCTTTTTATTTATCTGTCATTTTTGTGAATACTGCACCCAGACTTTAAACTCACCCCCCCCGGGTTTTTTAAAGGGCCTCCAAATTAAAAAAAAAAAAAAAATCAAAAGGAAAGAAGCAGACGACTATATTTATATATATATTTGCAAAATTCAAAGAGCAAACTAGAGAAAAGCAATTCTCTCTTGTTTTGCTTCCATCCCCGGCTGCTCTACTCCTCCATGGCTCCAGAACGACGACGGTTAAAGCGCCGGGTCGTGTTGTTCCGCTACTTTGTAAACAGATTGTCTGTTGTTGTTTTTTTATTAAAAAAAAAAAAGGTGGGACAATGAAGAAACCCAGGGTTTCCAAGCGGGTGGGGGTGGGGTAGAGAGAGAGAGAGGGGGGGGGGGGGAAGAGATCATCCGAAAACGAGGCTCCACAGCTGAACATGGCCGCTTCCTGGTGCGCGGAGAGGCCCGTAAACACCGAGATGCTGGGTCCGGAGCCGTAGCGGGAATGGCTGGCCGTCGCTCTGATGTGGGGTGCTCGCCATAAAAGTACGGCAGGTTCATTAGGAGGGGCCGCACACTAAGAAGCAATGCCCTTTTTTAAAAGAAAATCAGGTATGGCCGGTCCGTTGCCCGAGTGGCGGATCTCGCGCACAACACGGTTCCTCGGTGTAGCAGCCAGCCAGCGCCTTAACTGTCCACATCGTCTCCACTTAATCCCTGCCAAAATAAATGGGAGCTCCTCCTTCTCTCTCCCTCCCTCCTCGTAGGTTTTCTTTGAACCACCGGTGACTCTTTTTTTTACCAAAGTTTCGAAAATAAACAGGGGGCGGGTGGGTGGCCCTCCACCGTTCAATCGGGGGAACCAGTACCCGCCCACCGACTGTCTGTCTGTCTGTCTGTCGCCCGGACCCCTGTTCACCCTCCCCTGATATATACACATACATATCACATTTTCTTGTTCATTTTTTTTGGTAAATGAATGGACGCATCTGATCTGCCGGTGTTCGTTTGTCAGTACAGTTAGTATGCACCAAACAAGATTTTCTTTCTCCCACTCCCAGGTAAACTCTGATTGATTTACTCAGTCGCCCTTATGACGAGCGGGATATTAAATCTCTGATTAAATAACTTTACACTAATTATTAAGTTTGTCAGTTTTATTATTATTATTATTATTATTATTATTATTATTATTATTATTATTATTATTATTATTATTATTATTATTATTATTATTATTATTTTGTTGTTGTTGTTGTTGTACAGAATCGGTTTTATGTATTATTTTGGGATTCTGTGTTAGTTCAAATATATATATCGGTGAATCCTTAATAATAATAATAAAAAAAAAAAAAAAGCAAAATTGTTTTTAGTTTTTCCAAGTTAAAACGTGTGCGGTTCTGTTCTAAGTTTGTATCCTTGTGTGAAGTTCTGCCAGAGTTACAAATAAACAAATATATATATAACAGAATTGGGGTTGATTATGGAAGTTATTTTAAAATTTAGGATTTGTTTTTTGACAAGTGTATTTAAAATTGTAACAGTAGATCCTGGCCATGGTTGGAAGATTATACAATTTTATTTACTTTTCATCTGTATAGCTTGTTAGAAGGTTTATGTTATATAATAACACAAACAGTGCAGTATTTTATTGCAAGTGATATTTCTGTAGAATTATTAGTTGCAAGACTAGACTGAAAACTCCTATTGAGACAAAAGAAATTGGTTGGACTGAGCACAACACTTTAATATGTCAAGTTGCAGTTTGTTAACTAGGTTATCATAATTTAAATGATGGCGAACAGGTAAAAACTTAGTTTTTCCATTTCAGACAAAAAGAATTCACCACCCCCATCTTTGAGACTTCACTCTGCAAGCCAAAGAGCAGTCCAAAGAAGTTCACTGTCTCGTAGTCTGAGCAGGAGCCCTGATGGTTCTGTTACTTCAAATGGTGACTTGGGTAAGTATCCATTTTCTAAAGGAGTATATTATCATTATTAATAGGCACAGAAACAAGCATTATGAATGAAGAGAAAAATGCTGGAATGATTTTAATTTTGAGTCAGTTCTAGGAAAAAAAAAGCAACCAACTCTTCCACTTGTTGAATTAATACAGCAGCTCCTGATATAATCACTAACAACACAAACTCTCAGATTGGTTATGATGAAAACTAAAAAAATCTGGCATTTACTACATCAACAGTGAGCAGGCTCTGTAGCACATGTTTATGAATTCTTTCATATCTATAATGTGTTATCATCAATGACTATAATTTATGTAATACAAATTTAACAGCATAGCTTAAATGAACTGTGTTTATTACATTATGTAGTTCATTTTTTATAATGTAACTGCCTCCTTACCTTTTTAAGCATCAGATTTAGTTCAGTAAACAGTTGATTAGATTCAAGAAAAAGTTTAAATCTACAATTATCTCCCCCCTGTTTTAAATGTCATTTTATACTATATTAGCTGATATATGTAGCCAACTCATTAAAAATTTTTTTTTTTTAATTCTCAAATACAAGTATTTTCATAAAAAAGATACAGGTAAATTAGTTATTTAATTACCAGACTGACTGCAGTGGTCAGAGATGTAGTGATGGATTAAACTAGACTGATCAACTATTGTTGAACCTTACAATTTCTATTAATTTGTTAGTTTCTTATACTTGCTTGGTGGCAGACTTAGAGAAATTTTATTTTTTTTTTTGCTCAAAAAACATAAGATCTTTTGTCATTGTAAATTCAACTCTGAATTAGTATATTTTTTGTACTGATCATGAACACTTTTGAACAAGAAAAGTTTTAAGAATTTTTTCCTCCATTTTTATAAACAGAATGCTAACATATATTTTACTGAAGTTATTTTACTTCACTATATAAAAATAATTGTTCTCTACAAAATTACTTGTATAGTAGATAAGGAACTAAAAATTGTGCAGTTGGATTAACTTAAATCAACTTTGCTTTACTTGACAACTGCATTGTCAATCATTTTCCTCAGCCCTTGTTTTTTGGTTCTCATTGGAATTCTTTATTGTCAACAACCACACTATCTTGAAAGTCTCATTCATTTCACAGTGGTTTAATTGCTGCGATTATTCAATGATTGAGTATTCAAAAGATTTTAAACTCCAGTCAAGAGGCCATTTTCCAAGGAACATAGGGGGCATTTTTTTCTTTCTGTGTGGATGCATTTGGTGCTACCCTTTTGAGGCAATCATTAGGCTAGGGATGATTTCCTGTTTAAAAAAAAAGTAGAAGTGGCTTGCACTTGGTGGGTTACCTGTTGACCTTAGCCTCTTTTGGGAGAGATCACGCTGCTGGAGAAATTATGGTTCATTGTCCATTACTAACTGTAAGATAGTATTAAGCCCACACTGATTCTCAGTCAATACTCTCTTTACTATAGATATTTGGCTAGTATAAATTGTGCTTGAAAGGCTCTATGCTTTAATCTTAACTATTTTCTGCTTATACACAGTTTACATAAATTTTCAATTCTATAATTCAGTTTCTTAAGTAAATTATGCACTCATTTATTTTTTTATTTAAAAATTTTTGTTTTAGATGTTGCAAACTTAAAAAATATTCAGTTAAGCTAAACTCTTAAATTTTTCCTTGTTGTCAAAAAAGGGTTATAAACCAGAAAATTTGTCATGGAAATATGGTGTGCCTCACCTCTAATCATTTTAGATTGGGAAAAAATGTTGCCATAAAAGAAAAATCTGAAAATGTAGAATTTGGACTCAAGAGAAAGAAAATGTTCCTCACTAAATTCAAGGACATTGAAACTGGCTGGTCCACTGTTGATGACAGAGTCAGAAGAATTTTCAAAGAAGCTAGGTCACCTGGATTGGAAGTCTGCTAATTAATAGCAGATTGGATTGCTTCAAAGGATGCTGCAGTATCACATTGAAAGCAATATGTTGGAAAAGTGCCAGTGTAACAAATGACAGGTTTTAAATGGCTCTTAGAACAACAACTGTCAGTTAAGGTACTGGTTAAGCAACACCTAAGCAAGATTTCAAGCCTACTATTCTGGATGCAGTAATAAATTTGAGAGTAGCATGGTGCAGGTTTCAACAAGAATCATCAAAAACTGCTGGTTTTGTTACATGGTCTCAGAGACCTCCGATGACAAATTTAAAAAATGTGCAGCAGCTGAAAGCATCACTTGTCTGGACTCAATAAAACTCTTACTGCAGATATTGTTTTTCACAATATGTCAATGATGGCAAGGATGTAGCAGTCTACAAAGAGTTGTCAAAAGACAGTATTGTTGTGGAGTCAGAAGGCTTTGATGGCCAAGCAAGCCATGATGAAGAGGTAGGAACTGATTCACTCAAACATTGCTGTCCCATCAATTTTTGTTTCAGTTGACTGACATGTGCAACCAGTTTAAGTGTACACTGCAACAGTTCAGAGAGATGATTATATATATGATATTGTTAGGTATTTAGAAAACTTTATTGATCAACAAATAAAAAAATGTAAACAGGCATGTATTTTAGATTTTTGCAAGCTCAGTGCATAATATGAAATTTAAATCTTAAAGGATCATACATGGAGTGATGCTTTAACTCTTTTCTAACTTGTACAATTATATAATGTATTTATTAAAACCTCTACTTTTGTCTACTACATATATTTAAATTTATTATTATTGTCATATTTTTATATCATGTTTGTTTCTTAATTCTTAGCAATTGTGGTGTGTAAGGCAATAAGCAATTTTTTTTTTAATGAGTTGCCCTGTTTTGGGTCAGTTCATGTGCAGAGTGTACATATTATTTTCCCTTTTTTGCATGTATAATAAACTTATATATATAATATGTATATATAAACTATTCTATGTTTCAAGTATTGTATGATAATATTAAAATAAATTAAACAATAAAATATACGAGAAGTTAATAATATTTTGAATAAATTCAAGAAAGTCTGCTGTCATCACACCCTCCTCCAAATAGAAAACACTCATCCAACTGTATTCTAAGTAGTATCCAAAAAAGAATGAGGACTACTTCAAGATATATAACAGTTCTAAAAAGAAAAAAGAGTTATTACAAATGACTAAATATTAAAATAATTTTTTTATTGTAATGTTCTTTTATTTTCTGCTTAATAATGACTTCTCTCTCTCTTTGAACTCTAATTTTAATTTTCTGCTTTGGCTGTTAATATCAATTATGTTCCTTTTATCCTAAATGCATAAATTGTTCACAAAATTATGCTCATCATAAAAATAGCATTTCTTTATAAGCATATTTTCCTCTGTTCCAATGTTCCCTGTAATCCCATTGTTTTTTTTTAGTAGGTTTGCCCTATAATCAGCTGGATCCTTTTTCTGGAGGCACTCGGCCCCGAACTTTGCCCCTTCGAGTGGAGTTTCTACAAGAACTCGATGGAGACCTTGGTAAGTGTGCAGGAGTTTGCTTTATTAATCAGCCTTGATGAAAATAAGGACAGTAAATAAATGCAGTTTTAGATTTTGTCTATCAAGAACCCATCACAGTTTTATATGAACATTTAGAACATATTGTTATCTTTCAGGAGACATAAGCAAGCCATTAGACTCTCCCATGAGAACTTCTTCTCGGCTGTCAAAAACACTTCAAGAAATCCTACATGACAAAGATGCTCTCCCTTACTTGATTCAGTTTATGGAGTCTCGGGATGCAGTGCACTTTGTGAAATTCTGGCTGGATGCAAAGAGTTTTCAGACAGCAGCATGGACGCGAATCAGGACTCACTCCTTGAACACTTTGTCAAAAAGCTTACTAGTTGAAAAGAGTTCTCAGACAAGTGGGCGATTGAAACACAAGGCTAATGACAGTAGTCCACTTCACAGCTTGGACCCTTCCAGCACAACTTTCAGGGATTCCCTTACATTAGGGCAGCAGTTGTCAGGACAATCTTCAGTGGACATTGAAAATGGCAAAGAGTCATTTCACCAAAGTGTAAATAATACTGAAACCAATTCCCAAATATCTTACAGTTACTACAGACTCCCAAGCCAGTACGCGATCATTCCAGATCAGCAGGGAATGGTGGAAAGTGAAAGTAGTTGCAGCAAAGATTGTGTAACTATGCTGAAAGAGGCTGATAATCAGGACGGTTCATCTGAAATAGGAAGAAATACAGGCAGTATAGGAAAAAAGTTATTAAGCAGTAAGTATTGGAATTCTGTGCAGGCTACTTCAGGGCATAAAATGTCAGTCACAGGTTATATTACATCATATGTAAGAGCTTACTGAAAGATCACAATAGTTATCTGAAATTAACATCTGAAGTGTGCTGGCCAGCCATTTTTTTCTACCCTGAAGCCGTGAAGGTCCAGGGGATCATCACAAGCTATGCTTTTTTTATCTACCACCAAGGAATTTGTAAATTTACAGAGAAATAGTTCCAAAAGTTGAAGTATATGAATTTGTATTTGTTTCAGTGTTTTCAAATATATAACAAGCAGAAACTAGAAAACAAAATTCATGTACTATAGATGTTTCACTAAAAGAATTAAATGATAGATTTTTTAAAATGTTTAATTAATTGTTTGTTTTTACTCTTGAATTCATTACTTTGTAGTTTATTTCTAGTTTTACATTTCTTCCTGAGAAGGTAACTATTTAAACTTCACATATTTTATTACCCCTCTTGAAAAACAAGAATTGAAAAGGAATATGCCTTAAATGTAATCCACCTTGGAAGTGAGGTTCCAAGTAGGATGTCATTGCCAGACACTCAAAGCACCCTTTTGAAGAAAGCCAACAGCAGGGTTTCTGGCTCCACCAGGTGTCAGCACAATCAGATCTTCACTTGGAATCTCATTTGCAGTACCCTTACTATCTTGACCCAAGATCAGGCAATGGGCAAGAAGATGAACACCAAATAATACATCCTCAATTGACTTCTACCCTACATTGGACATTAATCCTTTAACCACAATCTTCTCAGTGGCCTTATAGGCAGCCTATGAACAAAAATTATTAATATTCCATGAACTTTAATAGAAAAGAGTACACAGCCTTGTATACCTACCTACCTATATACATTTGACAGATTTTTTTATTGACAGTACTGTCTAATTACAAATTTTCAGATGTCAGTCTCTTGTCAAAAGTTGTTTCATGATTGATTGATTGGGGAACATCAAAACAAAGTAGAGTTAATTAAATTGTTTTTAAAAACTTTCGCAAACTTTTATTTGTTAAAAATTTTATTTTTTTAAAAAACATTTAGGTATAGAAAAAGATGCAGTTAGTATATATTCAAAATACATATCTCTGGATGCTGTTCAACCTATTAGGATCAGTGATGAACTTCGAAATGAAACCACAAGTAAGTACATTATCTGGATGAGATTCTACTTAAAATTACCAGTTTTAAAGGTTTTTTCTCTTTCAAACATTTGTTATAAATTAACTATATCACTAAAAATCCAAATGTTGTCTTAATCTCTCTCTCTCTCTAAGAACTTCTAACAGTAAATAAGTTGTTTTTCTTTTTTCTCATGTTGTATATGAATATTTTTTGTAACACTGTTTAAGATTTAGTTTTACCATACAAATTTTGTCTCTTAACAGCAGTGGCCATTATTAGTTTAATATATATACATATATTATTTTTTTAAAATGCTTGCTAAAGTATGTTAACTGTTTTTAGCTCTCCAGATTCATTGTGTTAACAACACTGTGGCTGCAGAAGTTCAGATACCTATGAAAAGATTTGTTGTTTGTTTTATTAGCTAATGGTTTCTAAGTTAGTTTCATATACATGCATTATTTGGTAATTTTTTGTTTTTTTTTTTTCAACATTACCAAAGATCTGAAATACTGTGCTACCTTGGATCAAAAAAAGGGTCTATCACTCATGATGGCAGTCTTTTAAAACCAACTTCATTTCTAGAAAATGTAGAAAGTGTTGTATGTTTAAAAAGACTGATATTTTTGCTTCTGTCTGCTTGTTTAAATACATCAAACTACTACACTAATATAAACAAAGGTTTTTCTTTTGAATATCTTTTTTTGTGTGCTTAAAGTGGTAGATAATAATGTGGATTTATATTTTTGTTTTATATTATTCAAGCAGCTTGAATTTTAAATTGCATACAAAGATCTTTAAGTGTAACATACTTGTTTGTTTTGTGTGTATGTGGGTGAGTAAATCCGATATGTATCCATCTTTTTTTTGTCTAGAAAGGTAATGCTTAGACAATAACTTTTTAAATATATTTCTAGACTTATTCTGTTTAAAGTTTTTGATGCTCTAAATTTTAAACCTTTCATTCAATCATCGTGAGAAGTAAGAAATAGGTCATTTTAGTGTGTGTGTGTGTGTGTGTGTGTGCATATGTATGTTTTAAATGTGAATACTACTGGGGTTTTTTTTAGGTAAAATCTGCCAGGAAGATGGGCATGTTGATCCACAGTGCTTTGTCGGTTGTCAAGAACATGTGTTAGAGATTATGGAACGAGAGTAAGTAATAGCTGAACAACTTAGAAGTGAATGGTTGAAGTGGACATCTGAAAAGAAACTTAGTTTTTTTTTTTTTTTACCTGAATCAGTATGTAGAGTATTTCTTTCATTTTTCTTATTATACAGACTTGTTCTGTGTGTGGCTAACATCTTACCTGTACATTATAACTAAACAAATGGAGACTACATTCAGTGGGTTTTCTTATCATTATTTCTATTGTTTGGTTTCTCAAATTACTTGAAGTTTACATTGAGTGTTCAATTCTGTACCATTTTTTTTTATGCATCTGGGATTCCCATCAGACTTTAACTGACAGGTGAAATTTTCTGTACTCCAGGTATTTTCAAGATTTTTTACAAAGTGTATTCCACTGCAAACACCAAATAGATATCCTGACCAGTGGCAAGGTGTATCTGGCTGACATTCTCTACAACGATTCAGCAATGTTCTACTTCATGGAGGTAGGTAATTTTCAGAACATACAAGTATGGTGCAGTTACTTTTTATCTTTTGTTGTTTGTGTAATCTCTCAGAAATTTTTATCCATGAGTTAGGTACAGAAATTGTAAAACAATACTTTTTTTTGTGTGTACACCAATGCTTACAAAGGTGATAAAACTGGTGAGGGAGCTTATTGCTGCAGTTTTCTGCTAGGAAGTGCTGCCAACCCTGTGCCACATGAGGCTTAGCACTTCTAACTTTTGCAGAGAAACCTCTACTAGTATTCTCTAGTTGTTAGAGAGAGAGGAAACCAATGTGGTTGTCTGGTGAAGAAATCATGCCAGGGGAGTACACCAAACTGAGTTGGTCCCTTGACCTTAGAAGTCTAATAGTCTACTATGCCACCCTAAAATCTAATTTTTTTGGCACAAAGAAAAACAAAAAAATAGATTGCTCATAAGAAGTTTGAATTTTTCTATAGATTAATTTTTTTCTTTAAAGTTATCCTATTAGTAGCTCCTTGTATATCTGATTTGCTTAGTTTTTCTGATAAATGAAATCTAGTTAAGATAATAACCTATTACAGTTGTTATTTGTATGCAAAATAAAATTGTTTAAATATGCTTTCAATAAAATAAAACACCAGCTCTTTATCTTATTTATTTATTTTAAAATTTTACTCATGGAACAATCAAGGCTAGGGGCTGTTTCTTGACCATTGCTGACCATAGCATTTCTAGGCTATTAATTGATGTATGATAAGGGCTAAAAATCAATTGCATGATCTTCTGCCACAAGTTATGGCTCCCAACTTCTGAAAAGAAAGTTGGAAAATGTTGAAGGCAATGGTCAGTTTCCTAGGAAAGTTATTCTGATCATCTTGGATTATCAGGGAATAAGTGGTGCTGATTCAGAGTTGAACCTACTTAAGAACAGAAAGACAATGAGGTGGAGATCTTTGTATCAAGTTTTAGGAAACTCTTAATCACTGACTAAATGGACTCCTATTAGCTTGTGTGAGCTCATTAAGAGGAGGCCAGTACTTGAAATTCTGATTTCTATATTTTTGATGGTATATACATGAAACTTGGTGTGTACTGTCTAAGTATCCAATTAAAAATTAAATTAAAAAGTACATATCACCTTGTGGTGTCATGCTTCAGGATACAGTGCTCTCACTTTATTCCCTCCAGAATCAATATGAATTGCTAAGTTATCACTTAGGATTTTTTCAAAATGTCTCAACTTGTTCTGTTCAAAATTTAAGAAATAATATTGAATAGTTCCAGTTTTTCATATTTTGTTGAAACTTGGATTGTCCTTAGTGAGAAAACAACATTTAAAAATGTACATGTATTCACTGAGTCATTTAAAATAATTTTCCAATTAGAAATATTCTAGAAAGTCCCAGCTTATGCAACCTGTCTTCAGAGTTTTCTAGTTGTTTAGTCTCATATAAACAAGCCAGGGCATCAACTCTGTGAAGTCCAATGTCTCTTTACTTGCATCATTTATTGAACTGGAACATAGCCATGCCAAGCAGCCACATGTAAACTGTCCTAGAATTTCGTTGGTCAAATTTTGTTATTATTTGAGTTTACTGCCATGATACAGATGGCGCTTCACATTTTAAAAATGGCGTATGGCAAGTATATTTATTTGCAAATAAACTTAAAAACAATTTGCTTGCATTTTTGTAAACAAAAGCCCTTTCATAGATCATTTGGAAGTCTAAAGGAGTGACATGATTACAGTAAAATGTTTTTATTCCATGATTAGCTATTTTGGATGGGGGGGGGGAAAAGACTATTTTGGAAAGATTATTTGGAGATTTTTTCAGTTTACTGCATAAAAATCAGAAATTAGTTTGGAAAATATGTAATTTTTTTGGTGCCATTGCTGAGTGTTGATCTCTCAACAGACCAATGATATCTATACTAGTTAAGTGTCCTCAACTACAAGGGGTAATGGAAAGATATTTCCAGCAACAATGTTCCTGTGGCAGATTGGTAGACTCTAGGCTGACAAAAACACATTAGGATAGGTAGCAGCACTGCAGATATCCAGGAAAACTTTCCTTCAGAACTTTCATCTGTATTTTGCACCATAGAAGCAGGACTATTATCAGTATACATTGAGGTGCTCTCTTTAGTGAGATCATACTTATAGATATCACATGGCCACTACAGGGAATATATCAACACCAAATGGAAAAACAGGGCCAGCACACCATTGATTGCACATTAAGTGCTTCAACAGACCCTTCCAGCACTAATTCCTTTTTACATGCTGCGAGATGACGGACTACTATAAGGAAGATCATAGTACTAAGAGAATCATCTGAACCATGCACTGATGAAAACAAAAGGTAGAAAATGTTTAGATAGCATTTAAGTTTCATCAGCATGCATGGTGGTCATTTTACTGAGTCACTGTGACATTGCAGCTAACAGTAGAGTCTTCAGGCTCCATGAGTTGTCCAGCTTCTCTGTCTGACAGCTGACTGTAGAATCATCTTGTGGTATCTGGTCTCTCTGGCTAGCAGATAAATGTTCTGATCAAAATCTATCACAGACCATTGTTGCTAATCATAAATTTTTCTTGGAAATAACCATGATTTTTACTATTGGATTTGAATTTGGCTTTTAAAGATTAATTTATACATTGCACAATGGCCATACTAAGGTTCAGAGCAGATCCACAAGAATTCTAATCTTTACTCTTGACTTTTTTCTGGTAGTTCATGGAGCAGGAAGATGCTATAAACTTGTTACAGTTTTGGCTGGCAGCAGAAAACTTCCAGCAGCATTTAGCATCTTTTCATGGCTGTTACGATGGGATGCAAGCTCAAAGTGATGCTATGGTACTGTATGAAAAGTAAGTAGTCTTGACAACATTCAATGGCAGACACTACTTCGCTATGTATTATTTTGTTAACGAAGAATGGGTTTTGGGAATTTTAAATAACATTGACTAGTGTCATCAAAATTTATGATAATTTTTTAGAGTATATTTTTGTGGGAGGTTGATTTTACATTTTAGAGGTCACAACCATATTTCAGAAATGTAAAAAAATTAAGTAATAGTTTTAAGTACAAGAATTGAGACCAGCCCATATTTATCATTCTAGTTATCTCCCTTCTCTCAGATTATTCTAACTGGGTGAAGGCACATTTGAGTTCTTCACTTGTTCTACGTTACTAAGGTCATTGGGTGTAATCCTAGAATGAACATAAACACAACACTACAAACTATATTTCTTGTTCAGGTGAGTGCTGGAAGCTTTGAAACAAACAAAAAAAAAAAGGTGGCCAGAGCAAACTTGTAACCTTTTGACATCTTAAGCCCTGGTTTGTCTCTCAACATTTTTATCTCAGAATATTTCTTTAATTTCTTATTGAAATATTGCTCTACTACCATAATAACTTGTTTTTTTTATTTTTTCTAGGTTTTTAAAAAAATTTTAGAATGAAGGGAATGGTGCTAAAATTCTCTCACAAATAAATGATTGGTAATCTGTTGCTGGAGATAAGAGTTATTAATTCTAATTTTTGTAAAAAATATTTTTACAATTTCTTCCTTTAGAACTGTGCTTTTTTTTTTTCAGATTAACTATGGATATAAACAAAAATTTTCTTTGTAAAGTTTATAAATTTAAGATTTTCAAACATTGACTTATTTTGAAAAAGTTTAATGAAAGAAAGAAAAACTGATCATAGTAGAGTAGGTGCAGGATGTTTGATTTTAATGAAATAGCAGAATTCTGTCTTGTGAATAACATTAGATCTTTTAAGATAAAATCATTTAGAAAATCCAAAGTTTTGAGACAAGTGATTTCTTTGTTAGAAAAGTAAATATCTCTGCTGTCATAAATAAGATAGTTTTTCTTTTTTAGTGAAAATCATTTGTATGTTAAAACCAGGAGCTTTCATGTTAAAGAAATATTTATTTTTAACTTTATCCAATAAAACAAACCATGAATTTTTTGCAGATAGATGCTAACTTTGTTTCTCTATCTTGGATTAATTTCTGTTGGATGGTTCTGATAGCTTTGTTATATCATTGATGCCTTTTTTTTTAATTGTTAAAATTAAAGTATCATCTGTATGAAAAGCTTTGCATTTAGAAATTGAATCCTAACCATTGCATCTTTTGTGTTGGAGAGGTATCAATTTATGTGCTGCAGAAAGCAGTTTCATGTTAAAAATTCTGTTTGATGGTTTCCCTATTCTCACTGTTTCCTTTTGCATTTGTTGCAGATATTTTTCCTTGCAAGCCACACAGCCCCTGGGTTTTGAGGACAAAGTACGTCTGGAGGTGGAGAGTAACATATGTCGAGAGGGTGGACCCCTACCAGACTGTTTTGCCAAGCCTAAGAATATGGTATTGAAAGTCATTGAAAAGGTAAACTGTTCATTTGATAGAAATCAAAAATAGAAATTATCTGTCACTTAAAACCGTTTGATAGTTGAATGAAATTAGTCTGTACAAGATAGTATCACTTACAAACTTCATGGATCATCAACTCTCGTGCCTGTTTTAATTATTGGATTTTAATTGTTGAACATCAGTAGGTATTTATTTGTTACTTTTATTTGCAGGTTTTCTTTTCGACCTTTCTCCAGCATGATCTCTACTATAAATTTTTATCAGAGCTGGTTAACACAGTACAACTTGCACAAGATTTACCTCAGCGGCGACGGAGACTGGGTGGGTTCACTTGCTTTCGCTTTCAAACTATATCATATTTCTTTATGCCTGTGCTTACAGGTTAAAAGCTGACTTAAAAAAATCCCCCTAATTTTAATATCCTGTTTTAAAATGTTAATATGTCAGCCAGGTTTGTAGCTTCTGTAGCAGCTGAGTTGCTACTGTGTTTCAGTAACACTTTAAGTAATTTTACTGCGTTTCAAGAAACTTTAAGTCTGAAAAAATGTTTATGTGCTGATGGTGGTCACATTTCTGGTTAACACAGTTTGATGGTCTCTTATTTATTGACTGCAGAGTAAACTCATCCGATATTTATTTTTAAAAAGCTGTTGCATCTGAGTGTACAAAAATAAGAAAATTTAGAAAATACTTTTTTTTCGCTTGCTATAAAATAAAACTATAGGTTTTTGCAAAGTGCATGAAGCAGACTCAAGTATTATAAATATGATTTTGAAAGAGGTGTTATCCTTTTTCAGGTAGTGATGCTTCATCTGAACACAGCATAGGGAGTCAGAGCACAGGGGAAAGTGTGAGTGCCCGAAACACTCTGCTCGCCATGGATACAAGGAAACTGAAGAAAGCTTTAAATAAAATAGATGCTGACCTGAGTATAGATTCAGTGTTGCTAAATCCAGATGCCTTGTGGAAGCGACCCAACACAGGGTAAGAAACCATCACCATATTAATGGTGTCTGGATAAGTCTATAGAAAGACTGTCTTCTTAAGTCTTGTTTTCCACGGTGTTTAAATAATTCTGTAAATATCAAACCAAATGTTTGTTTTTTAAGATAAAAATACATTTTCAAACAAAAGATTAAATCAGAACTTCTTAAGTAAATAAATCTAGAAACATTAAAATAATTAATTTGTATTTCTATGGCAGCAATATTTGCTTGAAAATGAAAGTAGGCTTGAAATAAAAGAAAAAAATTTTAACGAGAAATATTTTTCAGACAAAAGTGGATCAAACTTTTTAATTTGTATCATCCTGAATTGTGATATTTTTTAAAAAGTCAGTGCAAAAATTATTATTTTATTAAAATTAGAAATAGGAAAGGATAAAAGATTGTTTATCTACATTTTTGTTTTACTATTTAGTTAATCAGTCTCTTTTTTTCTAGAAGTAATCTTATTTCCTTTTTTTACAAATTCTTGTAAAACGTAATAAAAGATTGAAAATAAAATTTTGATTCAACTTTGTTATAATGAGAAATTTTAAAGAGAAATGTAGAAAATTTAAAAAAAAATTGTTTTCTGAAATTATCAAGTCAATACTTTTTTTTTGTTTATTTGTTTTCTTGATATTTCTCTTGGTTTGAATATCTTGATCAATTCTGAGTGGACTGGTGATAAAAGGGTTAATATCCAGTAGCTAATAAATCAAGACTCAACAAAGCAATGATGTGTGTACAGCCAACATTTAAAAAAAAAAAAAGAAGTTTCTTTCACCACTTTGTTTAACAACGGAAGAGGCTTTTTACAACTGTCCTGATTCTGCATGAAAAGGATTGCCAAACTAACTATTCATCAAAACTAGATACTCCATCTGACATTTTTAATGCTAAATGTTTCAAGGCCATCTGTTAATCTTGAGTTATGAAAGCACAAAATCTAACTTTCTAATTATTAGTTGTGTTCACTAAATCACAGCTTTATATTTACTCAAAAACTTTGTTTTAAAATGTAGAAAACAACACACACAATTAGTATTATGCATATTCTTTGACTGGTTCTGTATGGGATGGTGCAGACAAGATATTTGATTCTATGTAACTATTTTCTAGTTGTCTTTCAATCATAGGAAAATTTAGATTATTTTCTTTCCTTTTTGCAAAAGTCATCTGCGAAAGATTGTGGGAAGGCGCATAATTTAAATTTTCTGACCAAGAAGAGAAGAAACATGAAAGTTTGGATTTAGCAATGTTAATGAGGTAAGAAAAAAGGGAGTTTCTAATAAGTGGAATACCCTAAACTCGTTGGTGCCTTATTTTTTAGTGTTTAGCAGTCAGATGCACAAACCAACCTTATTGTAACACACACTTATGTTACAGCACTCTACTAAAACATTATAGTTGTAAAGTGGTGTTACACTGAACAATGTTACAGTCATGATTATTTAATGGTAATTTTTTTGGTTGTTTATGCTGCTTTCTTTCAGAAAGATGAGCTTTGGAAAGATTGATGAACTTGGACAGTTTGTGTCTGAGTATGATCCTGAACCTGAGCATGAAAAGAAAAGGGGTAGGTTATTTATTTTCAATGTAGATAACATCAACCACTTTTGCCTGAGCATAGCATGTACCACCTGCTTGTCTATTGAAAATCTAATATAACCGAATTAATTTCTAACATCAACTTTTGTTATTTCTTCATTTTGGTTTGTGTATTTTGGAACCATGTAATGCACACACTCATGGATTTCAATAACTATTAGGAATTGCTAGGTTTACAAAATTTATTTTAGTTTGTTTTCTTATTTGATTATCGAGATTACATCTAATTCTTGTTTCTTTTTCCAGGTTCCAGATTTTTTAGAAAGAAAAAGGACAAAGAAAAGGTAAATAAGATGATTAGACACTAATATGTATACCGTATTTCATTGATCAGGGCGGCACTCTTGAATACCGCTGCACCTTTGAACAGGGCGGCAGGGTGAAGGGGCATTGAAATAATAAGGCGGCACCTCTGATTTGGGCGGCATGCCGGGTTATTCAATTCATTACAAGTGTTTTTAAAGGCAGTGCGTGGCGGTGTGAACGTGTCTCTTTTCACTAACTTTGTTGTTGTTTTCTTCTAAAGTGTTGGAATGTAGTAGTGTGGCGTTTGTGTATCTCTGGCACCAGGTGTGGCACTTCTAATCTGTTTGACACCGATTGCAGAGCTTGTTTACTTCTTTTATTGCCACAAAACGACTGAATGAAATAAAGGTACTTTACGCCGGAACACAATTAGTCTGCACGTAGAACAAGAAAAACAGAATAACGACGAAAACAATCTTCCTTTTCATGAATAAAACTTATGTATTTATAGAGCGCATAATCAATAATGGCAATATGCCAAGTCACGTGGAACCTCCTGATTAGTTGAAAGTTTAAGCAACGGGATGCTCTTTGGAACGCCTTAAGAGTATTTAATGCCCGGTATGATACCTGGCAGACAGAACGATATTGCGGGCAGTTGCAATTAATATAGTTAGTTAGTGGTTTTGAAAGTCGCCACAGTAGGTACAATCCATACTTTGCTACGTACTCTGTATGCCGTGACTTAGTCTATATCCCTCAATTTTTTAGAATTGAGTAGAAACATGGAAGAAGATCATGAATCTGAGCAAACAACGGAAGTTGCTGCTGCTGAATCATCTTCATCCTCTTCTAAGCAGAAGCTGCAAGGGCACAGTCTGAAAACAAAGCTGGAAGCTATCGAATTTGCCAAAACAAGCACCGTTTCTGCCGCAGCGAGACGCTTTGGAGTATCGCGGAGCAGTGTGCAAGATTGGAGGCGGCAGGAGAACGAGCTGCGCGCGACAATCGATGAGGAGGGACCATCAGTGGCGAAGAAACAACATCTCGCAGGTGGCGGGAGAAAGCCACTCAGTGCAAACATGGAAGCTGAACTTTACGAATGGATAGAAGTCTGCCTTGAAAAGAAGCAGCGGATTTCGCGACGTTTGATCCGCTTGAAAGCCCAGGAACTTGGTAAAAACTTGGCGTTTGATGGAAAGCCATTCAAAGCAACTGAAGGTTGGCTAGACAACTTTATGTCCCGTTACGAGCTGAGCCTGCGTGTTCCAACCACCACTGCCCAGAAGACGCCCGTCAAGTACATGGACAAACTGGTGTCGTTTGTTCTTTACATTCGCCAACTGCGGCAGAAGGAAAACTACAACTTTGCAGACATTTACGCAGCTGATGAGATGGCGGTGTGGTTGGGCCCCACTGGGATAAAGACTGTGGCGAAAAAGGGATCGCGCAGTGTCACCGTTTTGAGCACTGGCCACGAGAAGATGCGCGTCACTGTGCTGCTTTGTGCCCGAGTGAATGGAGCCAAAGTGAAGCCATTCATTCTGCTGCCGCGAAAACGCCCAATTCCGGACATTCTGAAGCGTTTTTCGAGCCGGCTGCACCTCTGCTGGTGTGGCAGCAACTGGATGAACCAGGATTTGACGTTGCAATTCCTCCAGAAAGTTTTCGGCGGACTTTCTTTCCGTCGAAAACTGTTGGTTTGGGACGCGTTCAAATGCCATCTCACTGAAGAAACAAAGGTGGACCTGCGGAAGAAGAAAGTGGACGCCGTAGTCGTCCCGAGCGGCTGCACAAAGTTTGTTCAGGCACCGGATGTGTGTTGGAATGCACCATTCAAGAAGCGAATTCACGACATGTACGAGGATTGGATGACCACTGCTGAGAAGAGCTACACACCAGCGGGCAACATGCGGGCGCCGCCCATGGAAGTCTACTTACAATGGATTGTGGACGCCTGGGACAATCTGGACGAAGAAATGATTGCAAAATCATTCAAAGTTTGTGGCATTACCAACATTGTCGATGGCAGTGAGGACAATTTCATTCACGTCTTCAGTAGTGATGGCGAGTGCCAGGCTGGATTGCAGCTGCTGAAAGAAAGGGCGATGACGAGCGAGACTCTAGCCTACGACGAGAAAGAAGAAAACGAAGAGAGTGATTTGGAGGAGATAGTTGTGCTACCGTAATGTGTCTATTCTGTCCCGATGCTAAACCACAATAAATGAGCAAAATTTGATTTGAGAGGAGATTGAAAATATACGGCGGCACCTCTGAATAGCGCTGCACCTTTGAATAGGTTGGCAGTTTTTGAGACATTTTGAGGAGATTGAAAAAATAAGGCGGCGCCGCCCTATTCAATGAAATACGGTATATACAAATGTGTGTATATATTTTTGTATATGCATTGATGATGATTAGAAAAAAAAACTTACTGATAATTTACTTATGGTTTTTTGCAGCCCTATAGTCATGAGGATGCTTACCTCAAAAATTCTAAGTTCCTCATGACCAGTCAGCTGCTAGTAGGCTGAATTGTAATGTTCTTGACAAAACTGCAGAGCTAAAACCTAACTGGTCAGTATCTATCAGTGGCTGAACCTAGTGGGGTGGTATGAGAATGAGTATACTCTATTCAGCATGTAAGACTGACTTTAATCTTGTTTAAAAAGTTATTATAGTGTATTTTAGCAAAGAATTGAATGTTAATATCCTTTTTAGGTAACAAAAAGATCCAGTCCCAAAAGATAATGGCTGTAATTTGAAAAGCAAGTGCACTAAGGATTCTAATACTTCTAGTATTGCTTTTTGTTGCATCATCATCTGTTCTAATTTCCTGTTACTTCAGATGATAAATTATGGCATGTACAATTAAAACATTCAAGTAGTAAGAGTACAACAACTAAACTGAACTCTTATTACTGACTAAACATAAAGGGTAAATTTTTAATCCTGTTTTGCAAACTTTTTTTTTTTTGTATCTAAAATCCTATTGAACAGAACCTTTATAGTGGGAAGATGAGTGCATGACACTGGTCTGTACAGATGTGATCGGTGTGCTCCAGGAAAACCACCATGATAGACATTTAATTAGTAGTGAGTGGAACTGTTTAAATGCACAGATGAGCAAGGGTTAGTTGGCTAGAGACAAACAGACACACCCACCACAATTACCACCATGAAAATGAGTCCACTATACTAACATAGTTTTCATTATCAGCAGATTTAATGAAACTATTAAGAGTTTTGCTTTAATTCATTTCCTTGACAAATTGAAACAACTCAGAGATAATTGGGGTTCAACCCTCAGAAAAGAACACCTGTATATCAGGGGTATAAGTATTCCTTGAAATTCTGCCCCAAATTCACAGATGCAGAAAACTTACCACTTGCCTTCTTATTTGTATTAAAGATGGTTGATGAAGGTAGATAGATGCCATTTTTTTAGAATAAGTAAAAAATATATTACACAAATATGACTAATTAAAGGCTTACCAGATTAAAATTATGTACAAATTTATAAAAGAAAAACACATACTTTTCAGGTAGTTATTATGTAATTAAATTTTTATTTTTTTATCCTTAATAGTGTATCAGCAGTTTAAGTAATATTAATGACAATACAATTTTATTTTACTATTTCTCTCTCTATAGCAATGATCTTGTTTAATTCTTGTAAGTTCATTACACTGCATGTAATTTCTAATGTGTATGAATCTTGAGCAGCCTGTTCTTTAAAAAAGGGGGAGACAATCAGGAGCTCATGATTGCATTTTCTGATTGAAAAATAAAGGGAAAATTGTCGTTTCTTACACATGAAGCATATGTAATGTTCACTTTTAATCGTAGCAGCAAGAAGAGCTGGCCCTGCAGATTGCCCAGATGATTGTTAAAGGAGTGACATCCATCACTCAGAACAATGATCCAAGTACCTCACTAGAGCAGACATGAAGTGAGTTTAAAAACAAATTATCAGTGAATTGACTTTCTTTTTTTAATAATTCTACAATTTGTATTTATTCTTTAGCTGTTTTTCTTTCAAAATACCTCTTGAAAAATGTCTTCTCCTCTAGTATTTTGTACGTTTAAACATAAATAATAATTTATTTCTAAAATAAACAAACATGTATCTGCTAAAATTCTTAGGAGTTTAACGGTCTAGAAAGAAATAAATCACATGGCTTTTAAAAAAAACTACATTTAGTAAATTGTAGTGAAATCCACGAATGAGAAAGAATGATAGTAAGTGATAGATCTTAACACTATTTACTCTTATGTTGGGTAAGAGTTGAATAATAATTTTTTCTTTAGGATTAACATTGTCCATAGATGAACTATTGAAACTTCAGGCATTTTACTTTATTTTTCAAAAAATTTGAAAATGTATTTTTTAGAACAAATTTGAAGGACAAAACAAGCCAACTTCTTTGAACATAATACCTGAAAGGTTAAAGGTGAAGTATTTAAAAGATAAAAGCATCTTTCAGTTTACATGTAATGAAGAGTTGTTTGCAGCACTATAAAAAAGAGACAGCTCTCTCTCAAGATTCATGATAATACTTTTTGACTACTATTCTAAAAATGAGAACCTACTCAGCTTTACTCAAAAGTGTTACAAATAATCACTTCTTAACAGTATAATTAACTTCCAAATATTACTACTGAAGTTCCACTTTAAAATTATTTTACAAAAAATGTTTATTGTAGATATAATTTAAAGTAACTTTATAAATTCTTTTTTAACAATAGAAAAATAATCTTTGGGTAGATATTTTTTCAGATAATATTTTTTTGTATTCTTACACTGGTTTTTGCTGTTTGTGGAGATTTGGAAAACTTTGCTCAAAAACAGTATTCATGGCAGTGCCAGAAGACTTAACTCATTATCATTGCTAAATTTATTTTAAGAAGCATGTGATACAGAGATACTTTTCTTTCTTGCAGATTGCAATTCTACCAAATCAAGGCTGATGGAAGTTTGAAGAGAAAACACATTTTGGTCACATGAACAATTTTATGTTTCTGTCATTTTGTGCAACTCAAATGGGAGAATGAACAAAAAGACATGCAGCTAATTAACAACTAACAATGTCAGCACTGCGTCTTTAGTAATACAATAGATGTCCTGTGTCTTTGTGAGAAAAAGACAGCAGTTCTTCCTTATTTTCTTTATACATAACCCTGTAGGTTTCAATGTCCATGTCCACCTACTGCAGGAGTCGCAACATTTCAGATGCTGACTACATTGACATGAAGATTCAAGTGATTCTGTGATTGCATTTGTATGTACAGTGTATAGAAATTTATTGTACAGTAGAGTAAAAGTTGAGATGTTAGCATTGTGTTTCATTGCACTGAGAAAGAGAGAGAGATAGGCAGTGTGTAAGAAAACTGGCAGCAGGAAACTGCAGTTGTTACAGCACACAATTTTATTTACAAGATGATGTAAAATTATAGTTCTGTGTATGTTAAATTTATTATTGAAAATTTTGTTGAAATGGATCTCAGGCATTTGATAAAATAAATACCGAGATATGGCTGTTTTCACTAAATAAATTGTCAGTTTAATTGAATTTTCACACTTTGAAGGGCAAAGCTGATACAGTTTGCTTTACTGCCCTGAGTTGACCAAATACATTTTTCACTGCTTGATAGCATCTCTAAGAGTTGAGAGAGTCTACTCTATGGATAGATTTGGGGGATTGATTCTTTTGGTTTTGTAATGTATGAGTATTAAAAAAACTCTGGTTCTGCAGATTGTTGAAGAGTTAGCAATCATGCACACAACTATTTAAACAAAAAAGCTCAGCAGTATGCAACTTTCTACAGTTTGGCAAAGTCTCTGTACATCTAGCTGCATATAACCTGTAATCATCATCAAAGCTGTGCTTCAGCATTCATCAATGGCAGAGACTGTATCTATGTGATATATTAATATTATATGCAAATAATATTGGAATAAATTTCCTTTTATAATGATACCTCATAGTAGTATTTTAAGACTTACAATTATATCATCCATCTTTGTTTTAAAAATTAAAATTTTTTTTCATTTTATGTTTACAATTATATTCTTTATTTGGAAGTATTGCCTGTTACTGTAATAAACTTTTAACAGGATTAAGGTGGTCAAATATCTGTTAAAATTATGCATGGTTAGTAAGCCATGATCATCCATACCTAGCATCCTGAGATTTGTTTTGGGAGCACTATTAATAAAAATCACTATTATTCAGTTTAGTCTAGAGTTGATAGCCAACTCATCATTTATTTTTTAACTAAACTGTGTGTCAGACTTTAGTTACAGAAACATTTTTAACAATGAGTATTATAATCCAAACGAGAATACTAAGTCCTGCTAGACTATACACACAGTGTGGGTTTCTACCATCTTTGGATAAATTCAGCCAGTACTTTGACAGCCCATCTTTATGGAAGAATGCATAAAGTATTCAGAAATAACATTAAATCTTACCTGAAATGCACTGTTCTGTAACTATTAACTTGGGGAAAATTAACATGGAGGACTAGGCATTTATTTTGAAATGTTAGTCTGACTTGCTTTCTGCTAATTGTGGAAATTGCTTACTACTATAAGATCAGGTGACTGATATATTTGGATTACACACAGATAACATTTTATTTCTACCAATAACTGATTCCAAGATTATCTGGAAAAAATGTATCAAAGTAAATTGATATTTTAAATAATGTCCTTTATTTAAATTCCTAAACTAGATTATGATTTCTCTTGATTTTTATCAAGTAAAGAAACTTTTGCTAATAATATTAATACAAAGTAGAATTTGGAAGTATAAATAAATATGTTGTTTGCCATCTTTACAATTTTGTATAAAAAAATCAGCTGAAATAAATTGTATAAAACAAATATCTTTTAAATTAAAAGAGATGATTTTTTCTTATTAAAGTTTTTGAGACAGCAAAATACTGGTAGCCTGACTAGTGAGTTAGACATTTCATAAAGTCAGCTTAGGCAAACAGCAGGGTGGATAGTTAGAAATTATGTTATAACTTTCATATTGGTCTACTACTATAATTCTGATTTATCTCGAGGAGGAAAATGAAGAAACAGTATAAAAACCAATTTAAAGCTAGTTAGCTTTAGTTTTTAAAACATGGTAGAACTTTAGAGAGTTCATTAACATGTAAAACTATGGATGTTCATATAAAACCCATCTGGATACCTTTACAGAACATCCCTGGTAAATCAAAAAAGACTCAGCAGTGAATAATGGTACTATCAGAGCATGTTTCACATCTGGAGTTTGACTCCTGCCAGCACAAAAGTCCTGGGAAATCTGCACTTTTGTTTGGCTGATGCTACTTGGTTAAACCAAGTCCAAATGGGATAACTTACTATTTATATTGTATATCTCCATTACAAGATTGGAGTTTACTGGCCGATGAAAACTACTTGAGGAATAGAGAGAATCACACCATTAAAGCAAAGTCAGCCTTGTAACCTAGCTTGTCTCACTATAGTGGATAGTCCAGAAAGAAAGTCTCCCACGAAATATTTTCAGGTGCTGCAAACTAGTTTTTGTTTGCAAAAAGGTTGAATGGCTAAATATCACATTTTTGCTTAACTAGTAAACATCAGGGGTGAAAGGGACGTGGCTCATCATGAGAACAAAAATTCACAGTGGAATAAACAACTACTCTGAACCCTATGGACAGTAAATTCGAGCTCAGCTGAAGCTTCAGGGGCACATTCCGTTGTGGAACATAAGTTACCCATTGTTTCCCGCTGTTCAGACATGCTTTCTGATGGTGGCATAGCCAGGGTTATTATTCAAGCTATTACAGAGATAAAATGGGTGCATCTACCTCTGGGTGTGGATCCTCACCAAGTTTGTAAAAACTGATCAACTTGAAGCAAGCCTGGAGGACAACTGAAAAGAGTGTCTATTCCCCCACCCCCCTCCTCCACAATATCAGAGATCGAATCAAACTGTTCGTTCGCATTACTACGAGAATGAAATTCAAGTATCTTGAAAGAGGCTGCAATGGCAATTGCGGGGCTGCGACATAGGTGTGCCTAAGAAGACCTTCCATTGTATGATGATCAACCTGGGAGAACAGACCCAGCATGGCCCTAATGAGATCTTGCACAGTGAAAGCTGATGATGTAGTCGATGGAGATGATGTAACAGAGGAGTCAGCAAGTGATCTTACAAGTCCCTCAAGATAGCCAGGGACATGTGAGATACTCGAGAAGGAACTGCCCGTGGTTCGAATCCCCGCACGATCCAGTTCTGTAGCGTTGACAGCCGAGTCGAATACTCGGCCATTTTCCGCTAACCGACCAAACTGGGGGGGGGGGTCGGGAAGGAGGAGGGCTTGAGACGGATCCGCGTCACCTGTCCCTCAGGGTTTGGGTTGTGCTGGTAGCGGGTTTTTCAAGACCGCGACACATCAATCGCAGTGGCCTTACAGAAAAACTTTCCCTTTATTACAAACTTCTCCCGAAAAAAGAACTAAATGCACGTTTTTTTTTTTTTTAAATTATCTCACGTGTCCGATGATCGTTATATTTATCCGGAAAGAGTCCCCGGGTGTCCCTTACACGGTTATTTCCTCCCCCCGCAGGAAGCATTTACTCGAACTCCCTGTAAAGGACAAAGACGTTAAACAGAAAATAGACACTACTTATGGCTCCCCCCTGCCAGAGTGGGTGGCGCTCCCTGGCGGATAACGAAGGCACTGTGGAGGCGGAGGAGTACCCCAGGTGCTCTCGCGAACTTTCCATGTTTTCACAAGTTAAAAATGCAAATTCGAACAAACAAACAAACAAACACCTGTCCCCAAAGTGTCGCGTCGTTTTAACCCTTCACACGAAGATAATGTTGGGGGGGGAGGAGCGACGGGGACTTGTGGCGCGAAGATAAGCCACAGGGGATGGATGCGTTCCCCTCCAGATCCCTGAGATTATTTTAATGCTATTTCGAACAATAAAAACAGGGAGAATTTTCCCGCTCGATGGGATGGGAGAGGGGGGGGGTGGTGGCCCCGACCACACACCAGACCATCACCGGGCGCGCGCGCGCCCCTTCCACCTTTTCTCTATTGTAAAAGACCACAGCAATTACCTATTGTTAATGGCGGGGCCGACGTAAACCCCGAGCGCGGACCCTCCCCCTATTGAGCAGCAGCAGCCCCCCCCGGACAAGCACTAGCAGGTGTTTTCGTAAATAAAAACATTATTATTATTATTATTATTATTATTACAGGTTGGATGGCGCTGTGGGTGAGCTGTTTACCAGGTGCCAGAATAGCTGGCGCACCCCAGCCGGCTTTACCCCTGAGGTTTATCCCACCCTATGAGGATAATATACGGGCTAATCGGGTATCGGTGGGGTGGGGGGGGGCGATTTCATCCACGAGTCTCTCTATCCGAAAAGTAAAGCGATCCGGCCCCTGGGGCTAATGATGGAGAGACATCACCACCTGGATGGTTGTCGTTATCCCCCCCACTATTTTCTGTAGACGGCGAAAACCTGTCACATACATGGAAAAATAAACCCAACCCAAAAAGGGGTTTTTTTGTTGTTGTTGTTGTTGTTGTTTTTTTAAATAATGTGACCTTTATTGAATGATATGTAAACAGAAAAAAAAAACCTTATGGGGAACTACAAAACTTTACTTGGAGTTTATTCCGAAAAATCATGACAATTTAAAAAAAAAGAATGTTACTTTGAAATATTTTTTTTTTAAAAATAACTAACGGAAACGGTACTAATGTATTGAATATTTTACTATTAAAAATAATCTTGAAACATTCAACTAGTTCATGGCCATACCAGACCGCTTCCAGTAGAACTATTACCGTTATCTTTCCGTTTTAATCGCCGAGCCAACTTTTCCAGGCGCCCCGTGCTTACGAATTTCAACGACGATTTCCGAGCGGAAGGTTTCGTAGTGGGGAAAACATTTCCAAGAACCTGGGCTTGGCTCCTTTTTCTTTGGAGGAATTGGTTTGTTAATTGTATCGGCTGTAGATCTCCTTAAGAAAATTATTTTATATATATTTGAATTCTTTTGAAAGCTATACAGAGGACAATGACTGGGAAGCTATGCGTAGCGGTTGTATGTTCGAGTAACCAGAACCGAAGCATGGAAGCTCACAATTTTTTAAGGTAATTACACGAACGACATCTGTGGGGTGGGTCAGCCCTCCCCTCCCCTCCAGTCCCGTCCCGTCCCGTCCCGTCCCCCCACGAGTCTCCACCTACACGTCCAGCAGGCAATCATTTCCGTGCCACGAAAGGTTCTCGGTGTCGTTTCCCGTAGATGGATGGATGCTTGTACTCCGCACGGCCCAGACCGGTGGTTTCGACGCCCCCCTCCTCCTCCTCCATCCGCCTCCTCTTCTGTCAGATGGTGGAGGAGAGAAGCTAACCGCTCTCACCTCATCTCTCTCTCTCTCTCGCCAGTCTCCTCCAGAACACGAAGTGTCCGCGACCATTGGAGACAGCAGACGGCGGTATCACTAATTCACGTGTCCACGACAGTATGCCTGCGCCTCTACCACCCCCCCCCCCGTCCCTGGCTAACAACAAACAGCCTTTTCTAGTCCACATCGAATGCTGTACATTATAAAACTTCTCTCATTACTTTCAGCGAAGCGATTTAATTATAAGGTTCTTTTTTTGAAAACGTTGAATATCTTGTCAGTATTTAGACTAGTTTAAATATAAATATTCCATTCCCCCCTTTTTTTTGGTCGATTTTTTAAAAATTTCTAGTCTTTACCAGTATTAAACAAAAATGACAGCCTCCCCCCCAATCAAATGTACAATTTATTATATTATTTGATATGCAGTCTGAAAAGTGCATGGGTTGCTGAAAAAATGTCGGTAGTAAACACGTGCTCCTGCAGCCACAATACATGCCCCACAACATCACCTTGTTGACCTTATAAGGTTTTGGAAGAGGACCCGTGTTAATAACTGTCATTCCTGATGAATTGATGTATGATGCAATCGTTCAATCAAGGGTGGCTATGAGAGGCCTGTTGCTGGAGATAGTGTTGGCTTGCTCTGGCAGCATATCTTGCTGAAAGTGTGAAATTCTCAGTGACTGCCAAATAAAGAGACAACGTCTACCATGATGTCATTTACTTTACATATATATGCTTGTTTGTACTATCCCTAAAGACATGGAGCAGTGTTCCTTGTGGAAATTAATTCAATAATTCAACTTCAAATCATGATGCTGCTTTCACCTCCAAGCTGTCAATCTACAGAACACACTTTGGCATTATTCACCTTGATAACACCAAAGGCACTCAACTGTCCATCTCTGTTAATTGGGGGGAGTCTACTCGTCTATGAAAAGAATGTCTTGCTAATGTTGTCTAGTCCATTGTCTGCAGTTGCACTTAAAGATGTTGAGTGGATATTGGACTCTTGTGAATATGAAACCACTGACATTTCAGTGTCAACCCTGCACCTCTTAAGCTGTCTGAGAGGCTGGGAGCAAATGATTGTGCTGAGATGGCATGAGGCTAACCTGATTTTGAGTGGTGCCTGTTCACCAGAATCATTGCACTAACCCCACTAGCTTTGAATCATACCTGCCATTCTCTTTTGTTGTTTTGCTGTCAATCTGGACATGGTGAAGTATTCACAAGCAACATATCATGATGTGACTGAGGGGTTTTTTTTCTTAATAACCTTAACCTTATCTTGTGTTGCAGCATTTAGTTCATGCTGCATGTACAACATTAATTTAATTGCATTAGTGCATTAGGTAGAGGCACCAATAGACCATGACAATTTTACAGCAGTAGGTTTTATCTGTTTCTTTGGCCATTCAAAAGATTTCACTTTTGGATTGTGCATTTCTAATGCACTTCAGTATAAATACATTCTTAATCTCTCTCATAATAATTAGAGAAAGTGTTACAATGAACAAAATATTTACTTTTTCTGTTGTACTCTTAATTATTTGAGAACTTCCATCAATGTCCCTTTACTGAATTTTGGAGATGAAAAACACCAGATTTTCCTCATTCAAGCTTCTATGATATTCTAGAATAAGAGAACATTATTTTTAATGATATTCTAACTACTGTGTCATACTTTTTGGGGTTTTGCTAAAGTTAGCTAAACCAAATTAGATGTTATTTTTGAATAATCATTTCTTAGATGTAGTCTATTTTTTTAATTCATATTTACTTTGGCTCAGACTCTGTTCTCTGGTTCTTACAAATCAGCCTGAATTTTGCACTGCTGTTCCCACTCTCTCTCTCTCTCTCCAAAAATAGGAGTTAGAAAACCATTGCGACTGAGCATTTAGAAATTTCTCATTAATTACACTGGTCAACACACTTTTTGCTGACTTATATCTGAGACTTGTTTCTGACTAATTTGGGGGCACTGAACTCAAATATCACATTGGTTTTTGCCTATCACATCAAGTTTTCGCTCTACAGCATACCCCCATTTTCAATCAATCGCCATAAAAAAGTACCCGATTACAATGATTTCCACAATCACCTCAATCCTATTCTTATCATTTTATTTAGAATACCATTCCAACAAACAATACCATGAATCAATTTTGAGATTAACAAATATATTGGTTAACTATGATGTATCAGGTCAAAATATTGAAATAGAAAAATATAAATCGATGTTAGAATTGAATGAATTTTGGTAAAAAATAGGCACAAACTAATCCAGAATATTTTTATCATTTCATTTAGAATACCGTACAAACAAAACAATGACAGACATGGGTTTATTTATGTTGACTGATATCAGTAAATGACACATTCTTCCTTCATGAATTAAATTTTCGTTTGTAGGCTTTTCTGGAGTGCTTCATTTCCAGACAGTCTCTTTTAATACTCCAACAGTAGTCGGCCATCATGTGAGCATCCCACCTTCCTCGGTATCGCTCCCCCATAGCTTGTATATCTTGATGGAACCTTTCACCTTGCTCATCACATGTCACCTAGATTTTCAGGAAATTTATCAAGATGACTGTTGAGGAAATGAACCTTTATGCTCATGTTGCAACCAAGACGACGAAAATTCTTAAGCAATGTTTGAATAAGATCTTTGTAATTTTCAGCTTTTTTGTTTCCCAGGAAATTTTTCACAACAGCCACGGAAGAATTCCATGCTCTTTTCTCCATATCATTCATGGAGCTTGTGAAATGTTGATCTCTCATCAGTTTTCTAATTTGTGGCTCATCAAACACACCAGCTTTTATTTTTTTCATAACTGAGGCTAGGAAATGTTGTGCAACAGTCACCTTCTATGCTCAGAGCTTTAACATACTGCTTCATTAGACCCAGTTTGATGTGGAGAGGAGGAAAGATGATTTTTACCCGATCTACTAGTGGTTGGTTTTTGATATTTGGTTCTCCCACATCTAAGCATGTTCTCACTGGCCAGTTCTTCTGAGTCCAATGCTTGTCCTTAGCTCTACTATCCCACAGGCACAAGAAACATGGATATTTCGTGTATCCTTCTTGTTTACCAAGTAAAAAGTTAACCATTTTAAGATCCCACAGAACAAAATCTTGACATGATAGGCAAAAACCGATTTTATTTTTGAAATCAGCACCCCAAAATTAGTTAAAACAAGTGTCAGATCTTAGTCAGCAGAAAAAGAGTGAAAAAATGTTGGTCAGTGTGATTTATCTTCCCTGAAAGCAGGCAGAATCTATACATACATAAATAGGGAAAAAACAACTATTTCTAAAAGTGTGTTGGTGTGAGTGGGCACTTCCAGGTTTGATTAGAATAGTAAAGGAAAAAGTTCTAGATAACGAGCACCTGTAGCTAGGTAGAAAGTTTTGAGTGAAATGAAACCAATTCTGCTGGCAGGGTGTGTGTGTGTGGCTGGTAATCTGACGTTAACATTTTGTGTGAAACAGTGTAGAATGAATGGCTCTTGGGTTTTACAAGGAACTTCAAGAAATTCTTTCTTTTTTTTTTTTGGTTAACAATCCTCTGCTTCCCTCCTCCTCCTAGAAGAGCAGTTGTAAGTTTCTAGTTGTGCATTATGTTCGTTAAGAAAACCCTTAGTATTAGAAATGTTAACGTTCTAACCTCCCTTTTTACCAAGTATTTTGGAAGCTTATTTTCATACAATGACCAGTATGCTTGTAAGAAAAAAGCCAAGTGAATTCTTATCTGCTCTTTTGGGCAATTAAAATAAAGGCGAGAAATCTATTTGTCTGTACAGAAGAATGGCTGGTTCTGTATTTTAAAAAAGTTTTACTTTACAGTGCTTTGAATAATTTTCTTTAACGCCGTAATTTGTGTGCCTGTGTGAAAGAATATTTCAATTACAGGGGGTGAAGCAAAATTACTTTATAGTGAAATATCAGGGTTGTGTGACATTAACGAGTTGTTTGCAAAAGAAACAATTGTAAAATTAACTAAAGCAAGAAAGAATTCTTGACTATTTGCCAGCCTGCCATGTGTGTGTGTGCACAAGATTTGTTTTTACTGGTTGTTTACATTTTAAGGTGCAGTAGTTAGAGTAGGATGTAAGAAATAGACAAATATAGATCTTTTTTTTTTTTGTTCATGAGATTTAAAAAAATAAAAAAGATAATGAAAAGGTAACTTGTACAATTTATACACCGACTTTAAACAAGTTTTTTTTTTTTTTTCCCTTAAATTCTAATTTTTATATTTTGAGTGTAGAGGATTTGTACACTTCTCTCAGTCTAGTTGATATTTAAATGTTTAATAAGAATCCCCAAATTATCGTACAGTTTCTTCAACTATGATTTTGTTTCAGTATTTATCCCTTTTTTTTTTTTTTTATGTGGGTGTCCTGTAGCATTTTTCCATATGTAGGAAGACAAATGCTTTTGTTATATCTTTCATTGGGACTTCGTTTGAAGGGTACACCATTCTAATTAACAAGAGAAGACAGGAAAAATAGTCTCTGAGATCGTTTATTTAAGATCTGTGTGGCTGTTTTTTTTTTTTTTTTATATACCCAGAGTCTCCTCAGGATATCGATTTTCTGGCAAGATCCTGTAATCTCCCTATTGTACATTATTTCTCTGTTATCTTTTTCATCAATCACTTTTAACTGACACAACTGAAATAACTTCCGCAAGAGTGTAGAAGTAATTAACATTTAATTAGTTCAGCTATTTAAATTATTTAGGAAATAGCTCTTTTATTAACATTATCAGTCACTGGTAAGTTTTAAAATGTAGAAAGGGATTTTGATTTCTCCATTCAGTGAGAGATGGATTGGCAATAACCGTGGTGGTGTACTTGGATACTCAGGTTGGCTAACATGGAGAACAAACGCGCACTGTGCACGAGCAAGTTTATCTCTCTCTCTCTCTCTGTGACAGGCAAATGAAATCGTAAAGATTTTAGATGTTTTTTTTTAAAGTGTGCATTTCAATGAATTATTACTGCAGGTAGTGACCCTCTTTGTTGTCGTTTTTATTATTTAGATCTATTTAAAAGTGCACGCTTTCACTGTTAGTGGAAGGAAGCGTGGCCGGCCATTAGCAGATCACCTGGCTGTATCTCTTAGGACACCGGTGCTCTGAAACTGCCGCTGTAACTCTCATACCCGGTTGGATCGTTGCCGTGGGATGCCTTTGGATGGTGGTATCCACGAGTATGGGCAGAAACTAACCAGGCGCCGGATTTTGTAATTTTATGAGAACCGGAGGCTCCAGATCAGGGTTGCGGTTCGGTTTTCCCTCCAACCGGTTCGAGTTTTTCAAAAACCCCCCCCGGTTGACCGCCCGCTAAGATGTCGCCACCGTCGCGTAACCAACCGGAAGACGATTGGATTGGGTGGCGGCTCTAACCGGAAGTCGGAACGGGTGCGTGCTGTACTGCTCCCTACCCCTCCTCGGGGTTCTCTCAGATGTCGGTATTTTTGCCTCGTTTCTTCGCCGTTCGCTTTTCCTCCTCGAATGAAGCTTCCGTTCCCTCTCTCCCCTTCTCCCCCCCCCCCGGGGGCAGCTTGCATATCTTCCCGTTTCGGGTAAGTAACGCAGAAGAACCCTCTTCTGATCCCATGTATCGATCCCGACACGTGTGTGTGTGTGTGTGTGTGTGTTCGGTGCACAGGTGTTGTTATCTTGTCGCCGCGACCAGACCACAGTCCCCGGCGAGCGGATCCTCAGCGCACTGCTTGCCTCAGGCAGGTCCCACGGGGTCACCAGGCTTCGGCCTGATTTAGGTCCCGGGGTTTATCGATGAACTGCTATTTTAAAATCGCAATTATAATAAACTTTAGGTTAAAATATAACCCGGGCACCGACTCGTTTTCATTTCCAAAACTCTGGCTTTTATGTTTTGTTAATATGTATATTTTGTTTTAGAATATTCGCTACATAATATTCCCTAAGTTGTCTCCCTTCGCTACTTGTCTATTTATTTCAAGGGGCACATACATCGATTAGAAAAACTAATTAAAATCTTAAACGTTTCTCTTTATTGTCAGTTACTGAACACGTGTTTGTTATATTTATTTTTCAATGCAACTTTACACAGGATTTGGTAAATCGTCCACTTAAAAGCATACTGGTAGTATGATAGAAATTTTCAGATCAGTGAAAGGTTAGAATGTAATACAATTTCTGTTGAAAACTAATAAAAGTTTAGTTTACATTGAAGTAATTAAAGCTAGAGAAGTTGGCATTTTTATTGTATATTCAACATCACTTAATATATAGTCGCTACATCATGTCGAATCAAAAAAATTAATCCTCCCTCCCTCCCAGTTGACTGGTTCGGAAAAAGATGGACTGTTACAAAACCTACTTTAAATGCTAAATCTCTGTCTGCGTGTCTCATTAAAGTAGCAAAGTAAGGAGAAAGTACAGAGGAGTTATCTAAAATTTTACAGACAGACTTTGTGATAGCAGGAAAACAAGTACCATATTAAAGTCATGGCATAGTCTGGTTGCTAATATGGTAACACAGAAACTAAAGTAATAGGCATATTATGTCTATATAGTGTCCTTTGAACTTTGTATTGCCTTTCTGAGGAAGATAGGGATGAGAATTTATCAGCTTTAATCAACATACAAATAGTGATGAGATGAAAAAGTTAACGATAATGTAGACTTGGTAATTGTACTCAACTTAAAATAAACTTGCACAAATTATTTTGGAAGCTCATGCAATTATTTTTGTTTTTCTTAATAACTTATGAGCATCCCTATTTTAACTAAGTCATATTGCCAGTTTCAATTTTAGATAATATGCTTTTTTAGATGTTTTTTTTCTTCTAATATTTGTATGTTTCTAGTGGGACTTTTCTATTTAGACTCCTACAAAGTAAATACCAGAAAGAGAAGAATCTGAATGGCTTTTTTAGACAGTTTTGCATTCTATGTATTATTAGAGAGCTTGAAACACGTGTTTCTAGGTGTCTAAACAAGACGGTTTTTACAGAAACTAGACATTACACAGCTGAAAGTTGGTTTGAATGCTTCTTAAAAGGAGTTATCTGATATGATTAGTTACCACCATCCCCTGTTTAAGTGTAGCAGAATCAAGGGAGATAACAGAAACTTAAACCTAAACCTGAGTTTCAAGTGCTGGGATTAATTAAGTATTCCCACTGTGTGTTCAGTATATTAGAAAAATATAATTTGTTTCAAAACCTGTGTCACAAAATGGAAAGAATGTTCAACATAAACTAAAATTTCAAAACACACACACAAAATGAATTTCACACTGTATTAATGTTTATGATATTTTGTTATTAAAAAGAAAACCTATTCATCACAAATATAGGTTTTGAATAAAAATGTTTAAGTATGCAATGCTTTTGGTTATAAAATCCATAAAAATCACATTTTGTAAAGGTAAATATGTGTAGTTTGCTTTGTTGTTGGATGTGTTATTTTGATGATATACATTATTTAGTGTAATTATGGAAATCTCTACAGTTAAAAGGGAAAAGTTAAATTTAAAATGTTTGCTTTGATTCAAACCATATGACATCCTCAATTACATTTAAGATGAAATGTTCAATGGGAAAATTACTTTTAGAAAAAGAATATATATAAGAAATAACACTACTTACAGCTTTTCTATTTTAGTGATGTGTTAATAGTTAATAAATAGGTAAGCGGATTCATCTCTCTATGTATAAAATTTTATATGTTACTGTGTGGAAATGTGACAAAATTTTAAAATAAAAGGAAAGAAAAATACTAAATATTTAAATCATTCTAATAATATAACTTATCTAAAAAAAAAGGCATTTTACACAAAGTATTTCTAAAAGACTATGCAATGCTTATAGTAGTAGTATCTGTATAAGACTTGATATAAGACAGTAACAGCTTTATTTATTATTTTTAGCTGTGTCAAAAAATCTGCCTCCTTGCCAGATGAATTTTATAATTAAAACCACCTATTGGTGTTTATAATAATAATAATATTTTTTTTTCTCAAAAAGTTTCTTTTTTAGTTTTATATTTCATTTTATGTAGATTGATAACATATATATTTTTTGACATTCTATTATTATTATTATTTTTTTTTTTTTTCAGTAAAAAAGGTTTCAAAGTGCGCTCGTTTGGAACTGGGTCCCAGGTGAAATTACCAGGTCCATCTTCTGACAAACCAAACATCTATGATTTCAACACAACCTATGATGAAATGTACAAAGATTTACTACGAAAGGATGGGGATTTGTATCTGTAGCTTGCTGCCTTTTACCACATTCTTATTAGGCAATGTAGCATGAGAGAAATGATTTGAGAAACTTATTAGTGAAGTTCTGTATGGCACTGCTAGTCTGGAAACACCAGGTTTTGGTTTCTGTGTGCGCGCGCGCATGTGCAATACACCGCATGTAAATTGCGCTCCGGCTTCTGTTCAGTCGTTTCCATGATGCAACCTTCAACGTCTAAGCTTGCTGATGGCATAGCCTAGAAAATCAGCTCTTCATAGGGCTCACTGCCCAGGTATTCCACCCTGTTAAAGGTTTAGGTTGAGAACCCACCCCACCCTCTTTGTACTAAATTGGGATAAAACACTTTGGTAGTAAAGTAGGGAAATTTTGAATGAGGGAGTGGGGAGTAAATTCTATTTTCTGGTATAATTTTCTTTCAGATGTCGTTACTAAACCTTAATGTGCGTTGCAGAGGTCTGTTCTGGTGCACCTTGAATTTTTTTTTTTTTTGGTGGTAGGAGAGAGAGTGTAGAGTTCGGTTCAGAAATTTATTTCCAGCTCTCATATGAATAATAAGTTTATCGTTTTTTCAAACAACAGTAGAATTAAGATGTAAGGTGTAAGTTATGAAAGATAAATTAATGCAACCTGGTTGTGGCTGAGATCATTGTTGATTCTCACTGCGGTTGCGGTTGCTGATGGTAAATAAATAAATAATAAAACATTAAGAAACACACCTGTGATATAATCATATTAATAATGTCAGGCCAGTGATGATGATTCTTAGGAGTAGTGTATTGGCTGTTAAGCCATGATAGGTCCCAACATTATGTTGACCTATGAAAAATAAGGTGGACGCAAATTTTCTCTCTCTTAAAATGTTTAATGCTTCCTTGGTATTGTATTTTATCTCTGTATGTGGCCTGAGAATAATGTTAGAATACTAGAAGGTAATTCTTTCTTTTGATGATTCGCTCAGTCTCTCTCTAGTCTTTCAGTTTTGGTCCAAGGAAAATAATTTACAAATTTAGTGTCTAGTGTATTAAATTATTATTTTTTCATTATCTTAGACTTAAATAATAGTTACATATAAAGTATTTTCTATCAAAGGTGGTGTATGCTTATTAAGTACAAAAAAAAATCTTTAGAGGTTTAGAATGTTTCTTTATTTTGGCAAAAGGGGTTTCTCAGGGGGGAAAAGTGCCATAATTTGTTGTAACTGCAGGCTTAATTTTTTCCACTTTGTATTGATGCAGTTAATTAAAGTGATTTAAAGTCAAAGAAAGGTAAAGTTAACATTAAAAAATTGCATCTTACTAGGTAAAACTAATGTAATGATTTTGACTGTTGACAAAAGATCTGAGGTAATTTTGTCATATGCCCGACTTGTCTGTTAAATGGACAATAACTAACCTTATTGGTTTGGAACCCCTTGACCTAGCAGTAATCCTACAGTTCGCCCTATATATTTAAAGTTTCAGACAGAACTATGTTGGCTCAGTTTGAGTAGTTAATGATGATTGAAATTAACAAATTTTGCTTTCTATATTAACAAAAGGAAAGTTTTGTACATTCATTAGAGGACTGAGCTTTCATGTAAAAGTTTCTCATGTTTCTCTCTATGCTGACTGTGTTCACTCTAAAGAGATTAATTTTTCTTGTGAAAAAAAAAAAGAAAGCTAAAAAAACTAGTAATAATATAGTTGATAGATGCAATCTTCCACCAGGTAAGTAAGGTTGTTTCCTCAGGCAGCCAAATACTGTTTTTGTTTACTTGCTATTTTAGAGTTAATTTTCTCAAATAATTTTTTTTAAAAATGTATATTTAAGCTCTTAATACATTTTCCATGGCTCATTGTGGGGTATTGTTCTCAGGTCCATCTTTGAATCTCTGAATACTTTAAACATTCATAAATTTAATACATTGACATGAAAAACTATGACTTGTTTGTTAATTATTTAAAAAAAAAATTACAGACCTGCATGTTCTAAGATTTTAATGGTTTCTGCAAATAATATTAAAAAAACAACAAATGAGTGAATTATAAAATTTTGAAAACTGATAGAAAATTTACAGTAGAGGTTCTGTATTGACTGTTTCGAGAAACATACGACGGTTATGATTACCTAAACCATAAAAGAATTATACGTGAATAGTTCCTCCATTGTAACTTGATCATGCATTGATGAACTTAATAAGTTTTAGATATCAGTTTGCCATGAAAAGGCAAACTGATAGATGTCTTTGAGTAATTTTGTATTTTGAAAAGTCTTATGAAGGAAATGAATTGTAACAAATTGTCATGTTATTGATTGACAATTTTTTAAACTGGCTGATTAGTATCCTGTCTTAGGTTTGTTGTTGTTGTTGTTGTTTCTTTCATGTTATGACACTAGATTATTGTCATTGGTATCCTCATCTTTTTATTTTACTGGTTCTAGGCACAAACTGATGATGAATCCTTGTGGTAATGTTGTTTTGTTCTCTTCCCTAACCAAATGACTATCTGTTTAGCTTGTTTAATGCTGTTGCTTAATTTTTATTTGTAGTTTTAGGCATTTAAAAATGTTTTATGATTTTTTTTTTTTTTAAATTTGAATAAAAAAAAAAAAAAGAATAATGGAGTTTATTCCTGTCACCTGTAATGTTACAGACAAAGGCTGGTACCTAATTACTAGAAGTTAACATGCATAGGAAATTAATCAGAAGTACACATGCCAAATTTTTTGAAAATGTGTGGATTAAACTAAAGAAATAATAGTGCAAGTTCAGGTGATTTAGGCCTGGCTGGGCTTGTATGAAAATAAAAGACCACACCACAGCTCATTACATTTGAGAAATTATATATTACAAGAAACTTTGGAAGTTTTAAAATGCATGTACATAGATTAAAAGAAACCAAACAATAGTAGGTGATGTTTGTTCAATAAACTCCATTTCTGGTGTTTCAAATGTCAGTAAAGTTACCTGTAAAAATCCTGTGCTAGGAGATTACAATTATCAAAGTTTATTGCAATTTATTTCCTTCAGATAGTTGATCTTTTTTTTTTTTTTTAAAAAAACCTGTTAATTATAGTGTAAAAGCTTTCATTGCAAATTGTGTTTGGAGATCAGAGAAAAAACTAGTTTTTTAAAAAAAGAAACTAAAGCAGCAGAGTTTTTGATTAGCTGTCAAAGGGAAGTAACTCTAGGAATCGCAATTGCACAATTTGAAATACCTTTGAGATTATTGTGATTGTTAAATAATATTCAGATCAAATTTTATTATATTAATTTTGTGACGTTTTTACTGTGTTAATAGTGCTACAATAATTTTAGTTTTACAAAAAATTTGCAATAGATCTTCGGAAACAGCAGTGAGTATTGAAGTTATTTCCCCTTGACATTTTTGAAATGATGTTTAGTATTTTCTTATAAAGTAAGTAAATAGTTTAGAAGTATTTATATTCACCACAAAAGAAAAGAAAAGCTACAGTACAATTTAGGCTCCTGCTGAAGGTGGACTAAAACCAATATCAATCAGCTAGAGCTTTGGATGTTCCTCTTGCTTCCATGGCGATAGATGGTTTGTTCTAGTGAAATGCATTTGCCTGTCTGTACCTGGATGCAGTTATGTAAAATGAAACATTGTAATATTTACATCAGTGCTTTAAAATAAACAACTGAGTTGAAGCTTTGTGCACCATCTAATTTCATCAGCAATGCAAATGGCTGCCACGTTAACAATAACAAGTGTTGACAAAGTGGCCATACTTTGTAGTCTTTATTAAACAGAGTCTGTAGTAGTAATTCAATATAATTAAATTTCTTAAAAGATGTTTTTAACTTTAAAAAAAAAAAAAGACAACAACCCAAAGAACTGAAATAGTCTTTTTGAACTGCTATTGTAGCTGGACTGTTTATAACACCAGATTCTGTTTAATAATACTGTTACTACATTATGGGACTAAGAAACAGATAGTGACATCACAAAGAAAAATGTCATCTATCTGTTGACTGCCAACCAACCAACCAACCATAAACAGACTGGACTGTGCTTGTATCTCAAGAAATAGATTTATTGGTTTGCAGGCTTTATTTGGCTCTTCTATAACTCCATTAATGTTCAGTCTTTTATTGTGACAAGTAAAACTGTCCTGTGGAAGATATATGACCAGGAAAAGAAAAACTCCCTGAAAAATTGATGTTTATTTTTTGAAATCTTTTTGTATCACACGTATCTGTACAGTTCACATGGCTGGCTTTAGCTGCTGAAACCTCCTAAGGGAAATAACCATTCATGCAAAACCTGAATACATTTTTTAAGTTTAAGTCATGAATTTAATAAATTGAGAAGAGTTGTTTTCCTTGGGAGTTTATTTGATAAATGATCTAAATCCCACTATCTCAAGATAAAGTAACCTTCCAAGAAGACACTGGCATCTCAAGCACATGGCAGTTCATGTGATTATTAATTTTGGATGAATAATGAACATTTCCTCTTCTACTCTTAACTCTGCCTATCATAAAGACAATCACAGTTTTGTGTTTATCATTGCATTTGTATTTTTTCTCAAATGTTTTCCTCTTGATTGCTATTTTCAACATTATTTCAGTTTTATTCAGCATTGTTTTGATGATGCACTTCTACAATTTGCAGATTTGGACCTTTACCCATTATCTCCTTTCTGCTGTACTTGATTTAATATACACCACATTTGAGAACCCATCCAAAAGTAACGTTATTGCAAATTGGTAACTTTTTGATTAAATGCTTGCATGCATATAACCTGGTTGCTGCCAATCTGATTTTTTTTTAAAGTATAAATTAACTCTGTATTATTGTAATCTTAATGAAGTCTAGGAAAGAAAATAATTTAAGGATATAGTAGCTTTGTGATGCTTCTATGAAGTCTTCCAAAATTGTACATGCTAATTTTTCAATAACTATTTTGTAGATATGTGGATAGTGTCATTCAGGTACCTAATTTAAGATTGTAGTTCTTGTCAAACAAATAATTGTGATTGCTAGAAACATAGATTTCAGAGAAAATACTCTTGGTAGCTGTAACTTTTGTTGAATGATACACATTTCAACATCATAATTTATCTATCTCCTAGACATCTTAAGGATGCCAAAAATTGGGTTTTTATTGATCTTTTCCTTCCTCTTGTTACATAGATAAAGCTAATGGATGAGTATGTTATGTTCATGCAACGTTTAAAGAAATCTTCAGAGATGCTTGTAGGAATATCCCTCAAAGTAACCAGCTAACTTTTTATCACTTGATAATATATAATTTTTAAATTTCATTTGCATCCCTGTTAAATATAGGTGGAGATTTACTTACTGATCATCAGTATCAAGATTAGCCAAACTATTGTTGATAGAGAATGTACTATAACCATAATTCTACTGCCACTAGAGATCTACAGCTTATTTTCTGGGCAAAAATAGAACTATTGGATTACACATGACTTATAGATTACTATCATTTTGTTGTTTCGTTTTTTCTATTGCGTTAAAAGTTCATTATGTTATAATAAGATGCTTTATATATTTGATATTTTAAGGAAATTTTATCTATGTACATCTACATTTGAATTTGAACCCAGATAAACTTAACAATGTAATGCAAAATGATTACTTTACTCTCTACTTATACCTACATTACTAATATATAGTTTCCAGCTTTTGATTCTCCATTGTTTGATATAAGCTTTCCCTCCTAAGTTTTTTGACAACTCCCATCTCTCCCACTATCTCTCTTGTCTGACACAGTTTTCTTTGTACAATCTGGGAGTCCATTCAAAAGTTTGTTTGGTCTATCATCTGTTATCATTGCTATGTGACCAGAAATATTAGAAAGGAGTTATGGAAAATGTACAACATTTTTAAGATAGCCTTTTGTGGCACAATGTTTTATTTATGTATTTACTTATATGAATCTGGCTATATAATGTCTTTTATTACTGCTTATGATAATGCACTCATTAGTGTTGATGAACCCAAATCATTATACATTCATTTCACTTATTCTATGTTTACTGTCCATTCTCACAGAATCTGAATTACACAGGGAAGCACAAAGAAGCAGAAGCTTGACTATAACCCATATTTAAATTTTATGACACTGAAAAATGTTGTGGACATCCTTCACTAATGCCAAGGCTTTTTGTTAGATTGCAACTTCAGTATGGTTTAGAAGGGAAATACTATTACAGCAGCTTGGAGAAAATTCCAGCAAGCTGAAATCCAGATACAGCATATTTAATTTCAACAAGGAACTGCCAAGTTCTTATGCAATATGAAGCTGTGTGAAAATTGTATCACTGCTTAGATGATTGGAAATTGACTATTCACATTAAAATCCATAGACAGAAAACAACATACTGATCAACATCTCTAATAAACTTGCAATAGCTTAGATAGCTTTATTGACAGTGAAATTGGTTTAGAGATGAATCAGAATTGGAACTGATACTTGTGCAGCATTAGACTGATGAATTGTTTACATATTGTTGTCCACAGGAAGTGGATTGTTCTGGGGAAAGTAGCAATAATTGTTGGCCATCATTTATGGCAGTCTAATTGTTATGGTTTACTTCATTGAACTGTTGGCTCCAGAGTCCTGAAGTCACTTTTGAACAGAATTGTGCAGACTTGCATTGCAATTCTTATGTGGAATTTCCTGTGCAACCAGTATCCTGAATATTATGGTTTGATATCTCTCTCATTTTATTCTGAATAAACAGGTGAGGGTTTGTTAGGCCTAATAGGAATCCACTGACCTTCCATCCACTCTGCAAGAATTAATTTAGTGCAAGATTGGAGCCAACTTCTCAAAGATTCAAGTATTTTATTTTCCTCAGAAGCCGTTGTCAGCTCTTTACATGTATAAAACTAACTCCAGATTTTTTTTTATCTCTCTACTGTTAGTTTTCTTTTATGTAAAGATACTGCTTTATCTGTGCTTAGAAAAAATTTTCTTCAGTTTATATTTCACTTAATAATAAATGACTTAATTGGAACCAATTTTAGCCATGCACATGGCAAACCTACTCTTGTGGTTAGCCAGTTAACATGAAAAGATTTGTAGTGGTAATTTAAATTTTTTTTAAATGCTGGCTCTGACATTTTTCTTCTAACTTCATACATGACTGCTTAAGTTTCAGCCATGTTAGGTGGTGTTACTCAAATTGCATCTACACTGGTCTCCAAAAGTCAAGCAACAAACAAAATATTTTTTGAATGGTTAAAGTTTTATTCAAAAAATGGTTAATGCAAACTCCTCTTTATGTAACAACGTTTATCAAAGAAGTGTGAATGAGTTCCATAAGAATTAAAATAACAGTATTAATTGGTATAGCAAAAAAATCTGGTTTGTTCAAATATCAATTTTGGTTAGGATGTTTGTTTTGAAAGCAAATTTTACAAATAGGTGGCTGTACTCGTTTGGTAGGTTCTCCAAGGTGGAGACCTATAGGTAAGATAGGGACCAGACAGTCACAGACCTAGGTGGTGGAATGGCTTAATATGAACAGAAGTGTGGCTTCTCGGCTATGGAAACGATGTCAAGTGCATTGAGATATTGTCCAAAGACCAGTTCAGATTCTACCACAGGTCACAACTTTAGCATATGATTGCTATGTGTCACTTTTGGCTCAGTGAAGCAAAACTTAAATATTGATGCTTTTTACATCTGATCCCTCCCAGGGAAGTTGGTATCAGCTTTAACTGTACACAGGAAGCTGCATGAGAGAGGGCTCTATGTGTGAGAACCCATGGTGTGTATATGTTCTCTTGACTGGCTGCTATAAACAGGAGCATCTGAACTAGTATCATGAACATGTTGTTTAGACACCATACAACTATGGCCATGTTCCCTTTACTGATGAGTCAAGATTTTGCCTTTATTGTGATTTATGGTGCATATTCATCTGAAGGATGCGGAATGCTCAACTAGCCTATAAACAACAGAAAGGGATCATGGTTGTGGAGACATGATGGTCTGGTCAGCATTTCATTGAGTGAGTGTACAGACCTGCATCTGTGAGGTCTAGAGATGAGACTGGATTTTTTTTAAAGACCATACACAAGTGTAATTGAAAATATTTTTCATTTTGATGAATGATAATGTTTGTCCACTGGACACAACCAACCAACCTTCAAAACCAAAACATTGTCTGTATGATATGGACATCATGTTCTTGAGCTAAATCATATTGAGAATGTTTGGAATGCTCTAAGATGATGTTGCCTCCCTTCAAGAACTGCAAACTAATATAATAAGATAGGACTATTGCTTACTCTTGTTGATAGGGTTATAAGTAACATGCAAAACCATTGACTCCTAAGTTTCCATCTTGGAGGGAGGAGAAACCACATTTGTTAACTACCTCTTATTCATTTTTATTTATACCCTTTGTTAGAATTCTGTTTCCTGATTTGGCCCTGCTTGTTTCCATTTACATCTCTAAAATAATTTGTAATCTACATATTTCTTTGATGAAAGTTTTACATGAGGAATTTTATTGATGCAGAGTTCACAGTGGAAAAGTGTTTGGTCTTATATTTAGTCAGAACTGTATCACTAGTGGCCAGTTTTATTATTTTTATTTAAACCAAATTTCTGATAAAAAAGATGCAAATGCTGATTTTGCTTTTCCTTTAAAAGAAAATATTAGTTTGCATTTACACAAATTCAACATTATGTAAGAAATTGTGTCTCAGAACCACTGGAGTTTCTAATTTTAGTCTGTTCTAAAGAGGAAGATCATATCTGTACACTACTAGTGTATCATTTTCAGCTTTTAATTCTTCATTATTCAGTATAAGCCTGCCGTAAGTTTTCTACAGTTTCCACCTCTCCCACCATCTCTATTGCTTGCCATGTCTTTTTTTTTTTTTTTAAAAAAAATTCAGTCTGGGAGTCCATTCAAAAATTGATTTGTTCCATTTATTTTCTGTTATCCTTGCCATGTACCAGCCCAGTCTCATTTTAGTTTCTTGCATGTTTCCATTACATTTTTCAGCTTTGCACTCTCGTTGTTTATTGCACTCTGTGATGGTGTGACCTACTGGACAGAAGGTCTAGAGCCTGACTTTGATACCCAGTTGTGATCTGCTAATTTTAGTGTACTTTCCTGGCATGATCTCTTACTCTTCTTCAGCCAGTCTTGCAGATTTCTTCTGGACACTCCAGTTTCTTCCCACATCTGAAAATGGAAAGTTCTAGTAGGGCTTTCCCTGATGACATCAGAAGTGCTTGGCCTTTCTAGCATAAGATATGCTCTCTAGTGGATAACCCTGACTTTATGCTTTTCTTTATCAAGGTTGTCTCCCTTGGTGTATGAAAAAAACAACAACCAAGGTTTGTGACCTTTGAATATACATCTTTATTTTTCCCTGCTGCTTTTCATCATAGTATAAGCATCAAGAAAGTTTGGTAACTCAGCTAACAATTTAGTAATGTATTTGTTCTTCCAGCAACTGGATGTCTTTACACTGTTTTAGAATATTCATGTAAATTGCCAACTCACTATAACGAGACATTATTGACAAACAGTTTATCAGTGGAATGCTCCTAACCTCTCTACAGGAAGCCCTGAGTTACAGCAAACAGAAGTGGAAGTTGGACACCATATATCAGTAAAAGGCTTGTAAAAATCAGGAGACGAGCTATTTTCCAGATCTTTGAAGATACACATTTCTTAAAATATTTCTATAGGTTGAAATAAATTGGTCGCTGCTACTACCGTGCTCCTAGTTCATGTCACAGGTCAGTTCGTATACTTACAAACTTTTCTCCCCGTCCTTGTTTTTTTTTTATGTATAATAATTTAAAATTATTTTTTTTAATGACTTTTGTGCATCATTGGTCATCTGGAATAATAATATCAGTGGCATGATCATTCTTTCTACATGCAGCACAAAACTTAATTTTATCAACATTTAAGAGCCTCATTAAAAACCATAGCTTGGCTGTACAGATAGATGATTGGACAATTTATGCGGACTTCATGCTAGAACACTACATCCCGATTCAGGTCTTTAACCTGAACCTGTTTGATCTCTGTTTTTTCCATCTAGTATCCTGATAAATTATTAAGAGTTATGCTTTGTAAGTCAGCAGAGGTCTCTAACTGTCACATAAACATGCTTTATTCAGTCTTTTTTTCCCCTTAATCTAGAAAAACAACGACATTATTATGTTTTTTTTTAGTTCTAATGTTTGCTTTTATTTAAGTTTTATCTTGTTTTTACCAAAGCCTCATAAATTTTCTAATATTAGCATATTCCTCTAACGTCATTAAAAGCTTCAAATTTTATTGCTACTATTTATTCAAGCATATGCATAAGTGCACGCATCTCTACCTATTGGTTCAAGGCTTGTAAGAGCTGACTGACTGACACATTTGGAGACATCTACCCACTGCTATTTAGCCAAGTATCATCAACTTGTGATTTTTTTTCTTGTGTAGATATACATAACCAACTGACAAGCCATATTTAGTTGTGCAAGGAGCATGGTATCTTGATTGAAATAGCAAAACAGCAATGCCCAAACAGGCCAAATACCACAATAGTGAAAGAACCTACTAGAAGTGGGAATTAACCCCCACATGCACAAGGGGCTGGTACAAAGGAGGAGGAGAAAAACTTGTTATTGGCTGACTACCAAATGCATCCTAGACCTGATAAAGATGGAGCAACCATAGTAATGAAATGCACTTCCTTGGGAAGCTGACTAATGTGATTAGTTATTTTTTATGGAATAGTTAAACTTTAAACCAAATTTAAAATGACATCTCTTATAATCTATTTTTTTAAAACAACATTGTTAATTATTTAAATAATAAAATATCCCAGTACATACATTTGGTTTACAGTAATTAGTAATAAAATAAGGAAAAGATAGCTTTTAGTTGGTTTTATGGTTTGGTTATTTTTAGCGAAATCTTGCAGAAGTTTAGTATCTGGAACGTTTGTGCTCAGCTGAATAAATTAAAATGTTTTCTTGATTCTTCCGTCTATGGGATTAGAATATTTTTTGGTGGACCAAAACTTTAATCTATTTTATGAAAATAGCATAGAAGGGAAATAAGTGAACATGAAAACAAACTAACAACACAGTTATAGCATCATTTCATCATCATTTACAACTGAGAAAGTCATCCTTTATCAGAAAAATGTTTAACCAAGGGTTCTTCTGTCACTAGTCATGTGAATTTAGAAGGCAGAAATGTATGTCTGTCTGTAACAAGTCCCTCAAAGTTTACTGTAGGGATCTGTTAAAAGGTATCTTCATGGCATAGGGATCCATTGAAAAGCTTTTGTGTAACAATCAATGTTGAAAAAAAGAAATGAATAGTTCATATGGATGCTGCAATCTTTTAAAATGAGACAAGTCAACTTGTAATGTTAATTGAGATTTACCATATTTTTGATGATGTATGCCTGTATTTATGGAGAGTCAGTCAAATGTGGCAGGTTAGGTATATTGGTAAAGGTGATGATGCTGTCAGCTGGTCAAACTTTCAGGCACCGTCCATGGTTGCCAACTTTGAAACAAAAAAACTTTGTTTTGGTTTGAAATCTTGATGAGGGCGGGTACCAAAAGCAAAAGAGAGAGTGATGTATGTAATTTTTTTATCTCAGTATTTAGATACAAAGTTTGCTCATTTAAAACTAATAAACAAATTACCAAAGTTGGATGTAATCTATTTTTGTTTGTCTTATAGTCGTGTAAAGTATACAAAATCGTTGCTACTAGCAGAAGCCATTACTTATGGAGTGCATTCCGTCAAGCACTTGTGTGACTGTCCACCGCCCCTATATAGATCACACCCTCCTCACATATTCTTGTTTGCGGCTGTCTCTTTCTGAAACTGCATGGAAGAAAAGACGCAGGTTTATGAAAGGTGGCTTGTGACTCTGTTTGTAGGATGCTTCATCGAATAATAACGATCTTCACTCATGATAAACAAAAACAAAAACGGAGATGGCCTGCAGTCTGATGACAAACAGCAGGATCCTGTTGGTTAAAAGTTCCAGTGACAACATTGTGGTCCTCAGTTTCATAAGGTTAAATGTTGAAAAAAAACAACCATTGAAAACCAGATGGCATTCTTGGAGTCCTGTCCCAGCGCCCTTATGACCAGATTGTGAGTGCGGCAGGTCACGTGACAAGCATACATCCTGGCACTTTGTGATAACCCGAATACAAGCCCATTTCATTAACAGACTAATAAAATAAGTGCAGTACACATACAACAACAAACATGGATAATTTCACTGGGTATTGCAAATATTTAAAACCTAAAATGAAAAAACAGGCCCATAGTATGGCCACTTAGATGGTTCAACTGGCAGCAAGCTTTTGATGTAAATTACTAGTCAAATCATTCAAAAAATTGGCAGGCAGGCTGGCTGGTGGCCCTACCCTTATGACTGTCACCTGGAGCAGCTACTGCTAAAAGGAAGCTACAGAAACATGCTGACAGCTGTCTTATGTATGGTTTTTGCATATACACCTTAACTTTCCAATTAGTGGGAACAGGTGCCTTTGAATTCTTTGTTTTGGATGAGCCCATGAAACATTTAAATCAGGGATATGGGTATTTTGGGGATCCACTAAGTGCACAGATATATTGCAGCTGGAGTAAGGACAGATCTAAGTTAGTGGAATTATGAATTAAGGAATCATGGAATTAAGAACTTTTAAGTGATTGCCTTTTAATAATGGAAGTGCTATTTTGTTCAATGAACTTAATTGTAACGGAAGTATGTTGGCTTTTTTATATTATTGTCAAGTACAAAATTTTTATTGCACTCAGCAATCCATTATTATTAACATTTGTTTTACTAAAAGATTTCAACTTCTATTTTCTAACCCAAAGTGATATCCACTTTCTAAAACAAATATTGATAGTGATTTTTATGTAGTATACTTTCATGATTATTATCTACAAGCTGATTATTTATGTTTTTTTTATTTAGTGAAAGAATAAAATTACTCTTTGAAATGCATGGAGTCTTGGACAACCCTTGCATCCATAAGCTTTGTTTAGGGTGGTTAGGTATTTTTTCCTGTACTTTCCTCTTCTCCCTGTTAAGTAGAGGTGAAAGTTTGCTTACTGATCATCAATATCAGAATTATCCAGACTTGATAGACAGTATACCAAATCCATATTACTACTACTACTAGAGCTAGAACTTATTTTCTGGGATAAAACAAAACTGCCAGCTTTCACAACTTATAGATTATCACCATTTGTTTGTTTTCATCTTGCATAGAAAGTTCATTATGCTGCCATGATAAAATACTTTCTGTATAATTTGACTTAAAAAATTTTCTTTATGTACTTCTGCATTTTAATCTGAACCACAGATAAACTTTTACAGATGCAGCACTAAATGATTAATTTACTCTTTAGTCATATTTACTTTCAATTTAATAGGTGGAAATGATAGAAAGCAGTTATGGAAAATGTACAGAGTTTTTGGGTGTCTCTCTTGTGGAACATGTCTTAGTTGGTTTTAGTGCTTTCATAAATATATCAGACTATTTAATGTGCCATAAACCTCTGCATCACACTTTTTTGCTTCATGAGCGTTCGACGAAGAAGAAAGTTGTGTGTAAGGAGGTTATTCTGTACTGGCTTAACAAATACAAAATAGATCTCTTGCTCTCTTTATTATTGTTATTTTGGTAGCTGGAAAATTCAGATCAGCATGCGCATAGTCATGATGATTAAATTAATGCATTTTTTTAAAAAAAAACGAGTTTCAGTTTATTTTGGCTTAAGGTGAAGGTTTTGTTTTTAAATTTTAATTCTATTACAAACTTCTTCACAGATTAGTAAAAAAAAAAGTTCTAGAATTCAGATATGGAATGTAAGAAATTATATTCAACTCAGATGATACATTTTTCTTATTTATCTAGCCATCAAATTTTCTCAAAATTGTATGGATTTCTACAGTCTGATAAAAAAAATACAGAATCAAAGTTAAAAACAGAATATTATTCTATTAAATATGCAAATTAAATGATCATGTGACATATAATGTAATCTTGATATCAGTGACTTTGCAAGGGGTGTGATAGATGGTGAACACACATCAGGCTCTTAATGCAGTGGCTGCACTGACCCAATATCTATCAAGACACTTTCCTGGATGTTCTTGCAATGATGGTATTTGTAGAGATTGAGCCTGCAGATATGAAAAATGTGTTGTGAAAGATAACAGACATGATGTAGTAGTGTTCTAAATTGCAAAAGCCTTCAGCAGTGAATGAAACATGTTCCTACCTGAACAATGTGTTGGGAGCTATACATATGGGGCTTTGGTAGCAGATCACAAATTCCTCCTCGGTGTGAAGAATAGTCTACCTGCAGTTGTGCTTGGAACATCATTTTCAACCTATTCTCAATGGCAGAAATCTACATATATCATCACAGCTATCCAAGCTGATGATGGTGGAGTCATAATCTGGAGCACACGTGGTTGTTGTGTCCTCATTCCTTTGCAGGGTGTGTAACACTGTGATTACCTATTTATTGAGCAGAACTGGTTTACAGAACATAACTCTAACCATATATTTTTCCTGGATAGGCAAACTCTTTTGTCTCAATTCCATCTAGCATCTGTGGGATATCTTGGAAGAGTGCATCAGGTCTTGTCCATAGCTACCATCATCATGTCTGGACTAACTACACATTATGCCCATGGATAAATAGTTACAAATGCCACAGGATGTCTTTTGGAATCCAAAACAAAGTGTTAAAGCTATAATTTGGATCAAAGATGGTACTTGTATTAATTATTAAGTCCATTCTCTTTAAGTTTTGGGTCAGGCAATTTACTTAGGCTGCTAAAATGTTCTTTAAATTATAAATAGTCTTGCAATTTAAACTCTGTGGCATTAGACATGATCAGAAAATGAACACATCCTAGTGATACTAACATAAACTATTTACAGTTGTCTTCACTTTGAAGTTGTTGGTAGGTGTGTGTAGAGAACACCTAGAACTGTTTTAAGTTTAGACATTTCTTAAAACTGGAAAAAAGTTTTAGACATTTTTTTTTTTCTTGGTTTTAAATTAGCTAACGTGAGTATATATATATACACATTGATTTTGTGTTTCAAGTTATTCAGTGAATTGATGCATTTTATAACATTTATGGATGACATTTTGTTTTAACTTTGACCAAATTTGTTTTGAAGCACTATTGTTAAATTTTTTAATAGATGTTTTTGCTGCTGCAGCTTTTCTTTGGGTCTAAATCCTTGTCTTCATGGAAATAATTGTTAGAAGAGAGGAGGCTACTTTAGGTTGAATTATTTGAGCAATTACACTTGAAAGTTCTTTTGTTTTTTTAATGGTTCAATATAGCATCTTACTAATTCTTGACGACCTCCCTTCTGCATGCCTTTAAGATAGCTTTGCTTAAATATCTGCTGAAGAAGACCCAGACTGTGACAGTTCTGTTGTAAGAATGAGAAATCAATAATCTGATTTACAATTATGACTAAGACAGATCAATAGATTTCTAATGGTTTCATCTAAATTATGCTTTCAGACTTATTTATCAAGTATCCATTAATCAGTATTTTTTTAATTTTCTTGTCTTTAGCCAAGATTTTTCCTCTGGCACAGAAAACATATATATATGGTGGTTCTTCAGTCTGACATATGGACTTTTGGACAAATAGTTTTTTTACATATTGAATCCTTTATTTGACATTAGAGCAGCTCACTTGCCATTTTTCTATCTGATTGTTTCTCTCTCTTGTAGACATCAAAGTTAATTTGTCCTTGATAAATTGATTTGTTAAAAAGTAGAATTTAACTATTTTGTTTTATTCTCCATCACAAAATGTGTACTTCCATATGAATGGAGAGTAGCACATACCAACATCTATTCTTGAAAAGGGTGATATAAAAATGATCTTGGTAACTAGATGGCAATAAATTAAAACATTATTTCATTAAAGATATTTTAAAAATATTTTCTGAATGGGTTTTAGGTTTAAAAATTTATCAAATTTTCTACAAATTTTGGAAGACACCTAAGCAAATGATACTGCACTTCGGACTTTAGTAGGGCTTCCACAAAAAGAACTTTAGAGGATCTGTGGTACACCTGTATTATAAATAAAGAACTTAGTAAAATTTACCTTCATTTGTGATGAAGTTGAATTTTACTTAATCTGTAAACATATAGCTTTGTTTTATGTCATTATAAAGAGACACTCCTATATATGAGGTCTGTCGAAAAAGTGTCCAACTTTATTTTTTCCCGTGGGAAGTAATGACGTTAGGGAGGCAAAAGTGTGCATAGTGGAGCTGCATGCCTTCATGCGCATGCGTGGTTTTTGGTGGGCTTGCTGGATGTTTCAGTCACTGTCAGGCAGCCAGCATTTGAGGTGCTGTACTACTTACTCGTCACATTTTCATTTCGCCCGTGATGACGGAACGAGTAGAGCAACGATCTTGCATCAAGTTTTGCCAAAAGCTTGGAGATACCCAAGCGGAAACAATTTGCAAAATTCAACAGGCTTTTGGTGACAATGTCATGGATGTTACCCAAATAAAAGAATGGAACAACAGGTTCAAAGATGGCCGTACATTGGTGTGAGTGACGAGCATTCTGGGAGGCTGTCAACAAGCCGCAATGCAGTTGTTATCAAGAAAGTGCAAACCTTGATAATGGCAGATCATCATTTAATGGCTCGGTAAATTGGTGACGAGGTTGGGATCAGTAAAGATTCTGCACCTGAAATTGCAAAGGAGGATTTGGGCATGCGCAGAGTGGCAGCGAAATTTGTGCCCAAGCTGCTTTCTCAGGAACAACAACAACTTCATCTTGAGGTTGCGCAGGACCTGCTGAATACTGCCAACAGGGATCCTAAGTTCCAGAATACCGTGATAACTGGACATGAGACGTGGGTGTACGGGTACGACCTGGAAACCAAAGCTCAGTCATCACAGTGGAAGCACCCAACATTGCCAAGGCCCTAAAAAGCATGTCAGGTCTGGAGCAAAATCAAGGTGATGCTGACTGTTTTCTTCGACTACTGAGGCGATGTGCATCACGAATATGCACCAGAAGGACAAACAGTTACAAAGGAGTACTATCAAGAAGTCCTCCGACGTCTTCGTGATGCAGTTCGGCGCAAGAGACCAGATCTGTGGGCCTCGCAAAACTGGCAGCTGCATCATGACAACGCCCTGGCTCATTCGTCGCAGCTGATCCAAGGTTTCTTGCCAAAGAAAGGCATTTCGCTCATCCGCCAGGCTCCCTACTCTCCAGACACAGCTCCTTCTGACTTCTGGTTGTTTCCAAAAATGAAGATGCCACTGAAAGGCTCCCACTTTGAGAGCTGAGAGGACATCATGCAGAATGTGACGGTGGAGCTGAGAGCCATTCCAGAAGAAGCATTCCAGACGTGCTTCGAACAGTGGAAGGATCGCTGGGCTAATTGTGTGGAGGCACAAGGGGCCTACTTCAAAGGGGATTAGCAATTGAACCCCACCAAGTGCATAATTTTTTTTTTCCCAGCCTAAGGTCGGATACTTTTTCGACAGACCTCGTATATATACAGTTGTATTCTATAGGGTTCAGTTTTGGGTTCTCTTTCTTAATTTACTAATATTGATAGTTGGAGCTGAAACTAAAAAGAAGTTTGCAGATAAAACTGAAAGATAATAGAATTAATAATAATAAAGACAAAGGTTTCAGATTTACCTGGATATTTTAAACAAAATTCTTCAATGCGAAGAAAATGGTATTTCATCTGTTAACAAACAACAGAATGCTAAGAATAATTAATAGAATTATTTGATCTTATTTCTTTGTTAACAAAAAATATTCTTTAAATATTTACAAAATGATAAATAGTTAAAATATATTAGATTGACCAAGTTTGCACATTAGGTTTAAAGTGAGACCTGATGAAAATTTTCAAAATAATTGCTGATTTTAAGTACAGATTCTTGGTAATACTAGTTACAAATTGACTAAAGTTTCAGCAAGGCTTGATATTAGAACACATCTTTTTAAGCATTAGAATTGTTTGCAATAGAATAAACTATCAGTAGTAGTTTAAATGAAATTACTATGCTTCTCCTCTTCCCAAACTAAAATCTATACAATAGATAAAAGAAATATATAGCTTAATTTTATACCTGTCAATTCCTCACAGAAATCCTTTATTTTTAAAGAGAAAACCTCTTCACATCTTTGGATTTTCAATAAATGTGAGCAAAGTGGTTCTCTGAAAGGGATATAAACCTTGATCACATCATCACCAGTGATAGCCCTGAGTTCAAAATATCCAACTCAAAGATTTTGGCTTGTGCAGCTTCGGATTAACATTTATGAATTTTGGTCTATTTCAAATATATTATTGTTGTCCATCTGTGTCATTGCCCAGCAGTTGATGCTGTAACTTATGTGATTTAATGACTACACTACTCCCATTTTTGCTTTAGGATTTAGTATTTATTTTGAATTTCTTGTTTACAAACAACATCTAAGTTCAGAAATGGATAAGATGCTGAAACAGTGTAATGTGTATATCTTATTGGTACCATCAGTAAAGATTAAGGGTTAGACACTTAGCCCAGCGATCCTTCCACTGTTCGAAGCACGTCTGGAATGCTTCTTCTGGAATGGCTCTCAGCAACACTGTCATATTCCGCATGATGTCCTCTCAGCTCTCAAAGCAGGAGCCTTTCAGTGGCATCTTCATTTTTGGGAATACCCAGAAGTCAGAAGGAGCCGTGTCTGGAGAGTAGGGAGCCTGGCGGATGAGCGAAATGCCTTTCTTTGGCAAGAAACCTTGGATCAGCTGCGACGAATGAGCCAGGGCGTTGTCATGATGCAGCTGCCAGTTTTGCGAGGCCCACAGATCTGGTCTCTTGCGCCGAACTGCATCACGAAGACGTCGGAGGACTTCTTGATAGTACTCCTTTGTAACTGTTTGTCCTTCTGGTGCATATTCGTGATGCACATCGCCTCAGTAGTCGAAGAAAACAGTCAGCATCACCTTGATTTTGCTCCAGACCTGACATGCTTTTAGGGCCTTGGCAATGTTGGGTGCTTCCACTGTGATGACTGAGCTTTGGTTTCCAGGTCGTACCTGTACACCCACGTCTCATGTCCAGTTATCACGGTATTCTGGAACTTAGGATCCCTCTTGGCAGTATTCAGCAGGTCCTGCGCAACCTCAAGATAAAGTTGTTGTTGTTCCTGAGAAAGCAGCTTTGGCACAAATTTCGCTGCCACTCTGCACAAACCCAAATCCTCCTTTAAAATTGCACGTGCAGGATCTTTACTGATCCCAACCTCGTCACCAATTTCCCGAGCCATTAAATGATGATCTGCCATTATCATGGTTTGCACTTTCTTGATAACAACTGCATTGCGGTTTGTTGACAGCCTCCCAGAATGCTGGTCACTCTCCACCGATGTGTGGCCATCTTTGAACCTGTTGTGCCATTTTATTTGGGTAACATCCATGGCATTGTCACCGAAAGCTTGTTGAATTTTGCAAATTGCTTACGCTTGGGTATCTCCAAGCTTTTGGCAAAACTTGATGTAAGATTGTTGCTCCACTCGTTCCATCATCACGGGTAAAATGAAAATGCGACGAGTAAGTAGTACAGCACCTCACATGCTGGCTGCCTGATGACAACTGATGCATCCAGCAAGCTTGCCAAAAACCATGCATGTGCATGGAGGTATGCGGCTCCACTATGCACACTTTTGCCTCCCTAATGTCATTACTCTCCACAGGAAGAAATAAAGTCAGATACTTTTTCGACAGACCTTGTATTAAGCTGGTGTAAGTCCCAGACAAGTTCTGCGCAGATTTACAGTAGATTGAGATGTTGAAGATCAGTTTATTCTTGCATTTACCTTAAATGAGGTGAGAATTTATTTTGGTTCAGACTCTCCTTAGATTGTTTTCATTGTCACCTATGCAATCTTTTATTGTCTTTCACATTGCAAGAAGCAATTCTTCATTATTTGGACTTAATCCCTACAAACAAATGCAGCTGGAAAGCTACAGAAAAGGCTGCTCTTGTGAAGGATTTTGAGTTGTGGTTGTTAACAATGAATATATCTGACCATGAAGAAAAAATGTAGGCAACCAATCACAAGTAATCTGGATAAAAGTTTTCAAATTAAATGTTGCAAAGTATTTGCAACTCTGTCCAAATCTTTTTTTTAAAAAAAAACAAATTTTACCTTTAAAAATGGAGATAGTAAAAGTTGTCTAGGTATAGTCCTTTACAGGTATTCTTGTGCACGTTACTAAAAAAATTGTCAATAGTATTCCGGAATTAGAATGTTCCTATTTGATAAAATTTGAATCTTCACAAAATAACTAGTGTCCTTCCATAATAATTTGGTTGCCTATTGTTATTACAGTATGTTATGTTATGTTATGGAAAACAGCAAACAAAATTTAAAAAGCAAATGAGTGAAACCCTTCACATTAAAACTTGGTCAAGCCACCTGGTGTAGCACAAAGAGCTTCTACCATATTTTGGATTAACTTAGCAGTTTTTTTGTTTCTTTTCTGTTCTTAGTTTTCCCATATCTGTGTAAGAATTTCCTTTAATTTGATCATATTGGTGAGAGAAGAATAGCTTGCTATTAGCTGTTAATCCAGATGCCCTTACAAGTGCTTGATTGAATTCATGTCAAGGATATGTAGGGTAGGAGTACAATGCCTTGATTTCTCTTAGAGGTGTGACACACAGCACCATCCTCCTGAAGAATATGGGCACTGAATCTCAATTTGCCTTGTTGGCACAATGTTAGATGTATTTTTAGAATGGCAATAGCAGCATTGAGACATTTTAAAAAAAAAAAAAACATCATTTTTGTCTTTCTACCATGCCAGATTACTATTACAGCCCATACTGTGACACTTCCACCTCCATACTTGATCACGCATAGACATTGGAATTAAAGGTTTTTGTTAGGTTTTCTCCAAACCCAGATGATTCCTCTAGATGTGAATTGCTAAAACCTTGACTCTGCATGCTGCTAATACTCTAGGGCAGGGGTGGGCAAACTACGGCCCGCAGGCCACATCCGGCCCATTGGTCTTTTTAATCCGGCCCGCCAAAGATTGGTACAGAATTGCCCAAATCATATCATATAGTTATGACTGCATTCATTTGACCTTGTCCTGTAATGCCTGGTAATTCCACCAGATGGCGCATTGATTTTGCACAGCCTGGGCCGTTCTTTGTTATTACTCTGCTACTGCTCTGACCACAGAACCCATTTGCAACAATGAATGGGCCAAAGAAAAGAAAAGTCGACAGCTAGTGCCGAGTGTTTAATAAGGAATGGACAACTAAATACTTTTTCACTGAAGTCCGGTCAAAGGCTGTATGTCTTATTTGCCAAGAAACCGTCACGGTTTTAAAGGAATACAACGTCAGCCGTCACTTTTCCACCAAGCATGCTAATTATGCTAACAACCAGTCAATGCAAAAACGGACAGCTACCGCTCAGAGGTTGGCAGCTAATTGGCAGGCTCAGCAAAACACCTTTATCTGACAAACTGCCATCCAAGAATCAAGCACGAAGGCAAGTTATTTGCTGGCATTCAAATTAGCAAAGACCAGTAAGCCTTTCTCCGAAGGGGAGTTTCTCAAAGAGTGCATGGTAGAGACAGCAGGTATCTTGTGTCCTGAGAGTAAGAACAAATTTGAAAAAATTAGCTTATCACGCAGGACAGTGACTCGCCGTGTTGAGCTGATTGATGAAGACTTAGTTAGCAAGCTAAACAAAAAAGCTGAGTCATTTACATTATATTCCTTGGCACTGGATGAAAGTAATGACATTAAGGACACCACTCAGCTTTTAATTTTCATCAGAGGGATTAATGGCAATTTTGAGATAACCGAGGAGATTTTGGCCATGGAATCCCTACAAGGGAAAACGTGGGGAGAGGACTTGTATAACAGCATGTCTGGGGTCATCATGAGGCACAAGCTACCTTGGAGTAAGCTCGCCAACGTTACCACAGATGGATCACCAAATCTGACAGGAAAAACCGTCGGGTTGCTCAAAAGAATCCAGGAGAGGACGAAAGAGGACAACCCTGAACAGGAGGTAATTTTCTTACACTGCATAATCCACCAAGAAGCACTGTGCAAATCTGTATTGCAGCTTGACCACGTAGTGAAGCCAGTTGTAAAGCTCGTTAACTTTATTCGGGCAAGGGGACTTCAGCATCATCAGTTTATTAAGTTTCTTGAAGAGACTGACGCCGATCACCAGGACTTACTTTACCATTCCAATGTCCACTGGTTAAGTTTGGGGAAAATAAGTCAACGAGTGTGGGAGCTAAAACAGGAGATTATCTCATTTTTGGAGCAACTTGAGAAAGTTGATGATTTTCCTGAGCTGAGTGACGCCAATTGGCTTTGTGATTTAGCTTTTGCTGTGGACATTTTGACACACATGAATGAGCTGAACGTGAAGCTACAAGGGAAAGACCAGTTTGTGCATGAAATGTACACAAACCTCAGAGCCTTCAAAACCAAGCTAGCTTTATTCTCAAAGCAAATGTCAAACAAGTCATTCACTCATTTCCCCACACTGGCGACACTGAAAGAGCCCCCTTGGCATGTGAAAAAATACAGGAAATCACTGGATGACCTGCATGGAGAATTTTGCCGTCGGTTCTCTGATTTTGGAAAAATTGACAAGTCACTTCAGCTGGTGTCATGTCCCTTCACACAAGATCCTGAAACGGTGCCACAGGAGTTGCAGTTGGAACTAATTGATCTCCAATGTGACACCATCTTGAAGGAGAAGTTCCATTCTCTTAAACTGGATGGGTTTTATGCTTCATTAAGCCCAGCCAAATTTCCAAGCATCCGGAAGATGGCACAGAGTATGCTGGTGTTGTTTGGATCTATGTATGTCTGTGAACAGACTTTTAGTGTGATGAACACCAGCAAAGCACCCCACAGATCCCAGTTGAGTGATGAACACCTCAGATCTGTTTTGAGAATTGCCACAACAAAACTAACACCAGACTTTGACGCACTGGCAAAAAAAGGTGATCAACAACACTGCTCCCACTAAAAGTGAATGTAAGTATTAACACTGTAATGCCATTTTTATGTTTATCTTTGATATGCTGATATGATATGCTTTGATACGCATCTGGTGATGGCCCGGCCCGTATGTCAAATTTTAAAAGTCAATGTGGCCCCTGAGCCAAAAAGTTTCCCCACCCCTGCTCTAGGGTCTACCTTTTGAAGCATTGTATTCCTATTAAACAAAAGTTGCTTATTGTGTGCTAAATGCTCTGTAGCCAAGTGAATGGTGATTATGTTGGAATGCTCTTTGGCTCATATCTGTTGCATGGGCAAGGTCAACAAGAATTTTGATGGTAAGTGAGAATGTGATGAGTAATGGCACATTCTTTTCATGGTGGCACTGTTTAAGGCCTTCCAGGTCACTGCTGTAGCAGTGACATTTGCTTAGATGAACTTTGCAATAATATTGGCCATAGATCCATGAGAAATTTTGATATCATTGGCAAGTTATTGATTCTGGCCAGAGAAATATCATGGAGCCTGCCTGTTGTCAGCATTGTAACAGTCCATACTGGTTATCTACACATCTAGATATTTAATATATATATACATTATTACAATGAAATGTATATATTTCAGTTGTAATAAGCATTTATCTATCTAGGTGACCAAATTAACATGGCAGAGTTTAATATATTCTTTAGGCAGTATTAATTATCTAGAAAAATACATGTTACAGAATTGTAAGAAGCTTGTAAAAAAAAAAAAAAAAGTGTCCACGATAGCAGTAATAGTATCATCGATCTGAAATTTGCTAAAATATATAACTGATGAATAGTATTTAATTTTACTACCTGTAAAAAAAATATTTTTTATTTATTTATTTATTTTTTTTCTTATTTGGATCCTGGAGTATAAACCCTGAATTTTCACATTTGAAAATATTTCTTCGCTTTAATGCACTAAGACCTGCATTTGTTTTAAATAGAATGTGAATACATTGGATTTATTTTTGTGAGTTAAAATTTTTTTAGAATTTTAACCTATGCAAATTTTAGAATTTTACATTGTACATTTAATCATTCATCAATAAGCTATCTGGCAAGCAGTTCGCTCTGAAAAAGAGTTTGATAGAATTTCTACCTTTGCTGTTATGCTACTTCAATATGTGCACATTTATTAGTCAGTCATGGTCCCTTCATTGTGTGCGTTTGTCTGGTATGGCATCATCGCTACAATTTTCTTAGTATCATTGAAGTATCTTAACCGTGGCCAACATTACAATTTGCTTTGTTTTTGGAATCTGGGTAATTTGAGGTAAAACAGTTATGTATTGCAGCTGTATGTAAAAAATTGTTTGATAATAGTTTATTTAAAAATATTAAAACAAAAAAAAAACAAAAAAAAAAAATTTGGGATGTAAAGTCTGAACAAATCACAGCAAAGCAACAAAGATTTCAACTCTACAGTAAATAGCAACAAGTTGTAAGTTGAAACTAGATGCTTAGTTAATGTAATACGGCTACTTGAAATCTGACTCAATTCTTAAATGGGGCTGTTGGTATTTAACTCAAACATCTGTTTCTTCTGGCATGTGCATGCCTTGGTCTATGAAAAAGATATCTTAGCGTAAAAATATATTTCACTCACAGAATACTTTATGGTGAATGCATTTAGAATTTATTTTCAAACAAGTATTGGCAAATTACCAGGGAATTTGTCTTGCTATTTGCAAGGACAAATATGAATACAAAGCTAAGAGAAGGAATGCACCAAACAATTTATTTGAAACAGAAATCTTTACAAAGTAACAAAATTTCTCAGAGTTGTGAACATAACTCTTTATTTCTCACAACATTGCTTACAGCTAATCAGTTCTGTTCAAGAGTCACAAGTCAAGATTTCAACATGTGGCCACTTGGTGTCTTTTCTGATTTGACTCCATTGGACTGTTCCTGAGGGTGTGGCTGGTTTTTTTTTTGTGTTCCAAAATGGAAGATGAAATGAAGCCATTTGTTGTCTAATTGGTTACTAAAGAAAACTGCATAAACTCATAGCCAATTGCTGGTAGAAGATGAGTCACTAGTGAATGGTTGTGGTAGGTTGATGGGTTGCAGATAATGGTTAGTGGATCTTTCGGAACCATAGCTGTCTAGGAAAAAGACAACAGGCTTGGTTATTGACAAACATCTTGGTATCTTCACCATCCAGAAAGGTTAGTGGTTGTGTTTTTCATTGATCTGCTCTTTTAATCAGTTTTGGCCAAGTTGGTCACAATACCTTGAGGTGACAACTGATCAAAGCTACTCTTGTGGGTATTATGACCATCTAAGTTGATGTCTTTGTGGTTTGCCTGCCCACTCTAAGTACCACAAATGAAGACACCACAGTTTCTGCTATAGTATTTGACATAGTTAGTCATATTAAAAAATAGCTTAGAGCATTTCATATGTTTATTTTTAGTTTTAAATAAAATTCTTAATTGACTTTGTACAGTCTTAAAAAAGAACAAAATAAATTAGTCTATTTGCTGGTTATATTTACTTTTCACAAACCAGTTACACTCTGCACAAGAAAATTCTAGCACAATTGATCTTACAATAGACACTGCATATTTGAGCTACCTTAACTTCCATTCTTTTTCTTGTACAAATCCAATTTCTTTGCTAATGGAATTTTTCACAATACTTTTAGATTTTTGGCATCTTTTTCTGTTTACATATTGCTGGATTTAGTTTTTATAAATGAGGAGATTGCATGATAGTCATTGTGGACAATGTTGCAACAGTGGTACAAAGGTGTGGTATTATTTAGATGGTTAAATAGTCTACTGTTTTATTATTTAGAGATTTTTTTTCCTTAATATTTTGGAATTTGATAAATGCAGATGTGATTATTGCTTGCTTCACATGAAATAACAAAGTATTTAATGGGAATTACAGGTGGTGAAAAAAGACAAAGTAATAGTTGCGGATCAGAGTGGATGCTTTAGAATATTTAATTTTTTATGAAAATATTTTGTATTAACATTTTCAGCATTTTTCTGTTAAATCATTTGAATAATATTTTAAAACAAGCTCAAATATTCCACAAAATATTTAAATGAAAGATGGACAGCAGAGTGTTTTTAGCTCTCCTCAACTCATGCACCAGATGTTCTCTGTGCTAGCTCATATAATTTACTAATTTTTAATTCTATTTTTTCTTTTATAAATTCCACATACAATTTTTATGTTTTAGAAGAATGGTTGGAAAGTTTTATAATCTTTGTTGCTGGTTTTGTTTTCTAAACGATAGATTATTTAAATTTATTGGTGTCAGTTTTACCAGCAGCTTGACAGACTCCTAACAACCAGACTTCCTCACATATGGAAATGGAACTTCTGTTTACAAGATGAATTCTTGGTGAATATTTTGTCTCTTAAAAGTGCTGAAAGACAAGAAAATAGCAAATTTCAAATGAAAAGGTACTGCGTGAAAGTTAAGAGAATTTTTTTTTTTTTTCATTCATTTTACCACAATACACAAGCAGTTGGGTTTAGAAAGAATGAATGCAGTTTCATTATTGAGTAGACATTTGGGAGTTGTAATCAGTAGAATTATACTAGCGGCATTCAAATAAAACCTGGCTAAAAATAGAATCACCGAATGCCGCCTCTATTGTCAGAGTTCTGACTAATGTTAGTTCATTCAAGTTTAATTTATGCTTCGTTGTGGTTCAGTTCTCTCTGATGATAGTTTGAAGTTCAGTAATTTGTTGCCTTAGCAATAATGATATAAAATAATTATGCTTAACTCTGTTACTGAATTTTTAAATAAATCATTGAATGTTCTTGCATACAGAGCTGTAGCACCATCCATCTAAATTTTCCTCACCGAATCAGTTTTTAAGGAAGCCATTTGTACATTGGTTGTTAGAAACTACCCATCTCACTAAGCACTATAGTCTGTGCATGCTACATCCTAGGAAAAAAGAATTAGATGGTTTGCACAAGTGGTTTTTTGTGAAATATTAAAATTAAAAAAAAAAACACCAAAGATGTGGAAAGCTTGCTGTTGCCCTTAACCAGCCTATTCAGATATACTCAAAATGGAATTCTACACATGCTAGACAGAAACAGGAGGATTAAACAAAAGCCTGAGAGGTTCCAGAGCTGCAAAGAGCATTTTGATGTGATTGTGACCTGTGAGGAGCGTGTTTATGATCAAGTCATTGAAGGTATGTATGAAAATTTGTATTATTTGAATCCTACCATTTACACGGTTAGTTGCAGAAATAATATATTTATAACTCAGTAGTGATACAAACAATATGTCAGAATCCTGCATGATAGGATATTGTTTGATGATCCCTCTGTTAACTTCACACTGTCTTAACTTAACACTCTTATTTAGCAAAATCATCAGATGGAAAAGGTAGCAGACCAGAAAGTTTTAAAATATCAAATTTTGTCAATGTGTCCAGTTTACTTCTAAGAACATGTTGTTTTGCTGCTTTTACCTGACTGGGAAAACCATTCCAAGCTAATACTATTCCACTAAAATACCATATCTTAGTCAGGACTATTTTTTAAATTTTCAAATAAATCTTATACTTAAGATCTTTAGATGTAGATAATCTGTCATTAGCAAAAAAATTTGTATCTTTTCCCCACTAAAGTCGCTAACCTTTTCTGTCTTTACTATTTGTTCCAGTGACTCACCTTCAAATTTTTTCTAAGTTATCATTATCTTTTGCACGATGTGAGTTCCATCCCTGAACTGGCATATTATAAAAAGGTTATTGTCTTACCAATGATTTATACACTAGAACCAGAACCATTGAAGTTTTTTTTTTCTGTGGAAAGATCTTAGGCAAAACCTTTTACCTTTGCGTTGCTTGGCTTAACATTTTTTTTTTTTTTAGGTTCAAAGAAATTTTATTTAAATTTCGATTAGTAACAAAAATTGATAATTTTTTTTTAAAGAAAATTATGGTCTTAAAGGATTTTAGCCAAAATTAGTTTACATTGAGACTGCGAGCCAGCTACCTGAGGGAGGGGGAGGTAGGATTTTCCCAATGCTCTGACCAGTAGAAAGGTGTTTTCTCACCAAGAAATTTGGAGTCGAAAGAATTTAGTTAAACAAAAGCAGATATTTATCTTATTTACTTGTAGTTCCTTTCCTCACAGCAGGCGTACCTGAAAATATAAGCTTTGTCTACGTAGCGCTCACGAGAAGTTACTTTGGCTTAACTTAACCAGAGGTATAGCAAGGTCTTGCTTCACCTTAATTGGGTTGTAATTCTGCAGGTCATTTTCAAGTACATATGATGAATAGAATAAGTAAGACCTGTTTGTTGTGTTTATAAATAATTTTAGATTCTAAGTAATAATAAAACTAACCCCAGTCTATTAATGTATATAGACATAGCACATATCTCATGTTTACTTTCAATTATTATTCAATTCAGCTAAGTAAAGCCAAGAATTATGAAGTTTAAAATTTAAATATGTGAAACCTTATTTTTTTGTGCTTGCTGCAGTATTAAATTATTCTAATTGAAATTGCTCATTGCATTTTAAAATATTAAGTATAAAGTGAAATTTGATGAAAACCAGTTATTGATTGGTGCTCTTCTGTTTATGTAGATTAGGTGTTGACATTTTAATAAAGATCACAAAATTTTTTAAAATATTTTAGAATGATGCATTAATAATTTTATTATCTATACAGTCTACATGCCTTGCAAACAGCTAATTTATTTAAAAGGCATAGATAGACATTTTTCATTGCTCTATAGTGTCTTTATTTTCCAAAAATTTCCCAAAATGTAAATGCTCATAAGGAAGGGAAGAATTGAACTAAGCTGCTTGGCAGCTGGTCAACTCTCAACTGCTTTAATGGCTTTTCAAACATGAACACTTGTTACATGAGTTTTTCTTTTTTTAAATATTCTGTTTCCTAAAAGATATTGGTGTAATAAAAATGTGTAAATGAGAGAAATATGCCTGTTGATATTTAATAATGTGCTAAACAGTAAAAGGCAGAATTTTCATAAATAGAGAACTAATGGATTTTATACAATTGCTCGACAACATTTTACTGACAATTTATTTTATCAAAAAATATATCATTACACTGAAAAATGATTGACTTTAGCCTTGGTTATTCTAGGTTGAATTTTAGTCCTTTGATATGCATTCTCTGCTGACAAGTATTACTGATGATTCATATGGTTGTCGCAAGGTGTTGGCTTTGCAGAGGGAGCAGTTAATTTATTGCTATTGTGAGAAGAGAATCAAATGGGAGAAAATGACAAATTCATTCCATCCACAAGGGGAAACCCAAAATTGGTAGTTCAGTCATATATTTAAATCAAGGACAGGAACAGAAATGATGTGTACTATTGGTATTGTAAGATGGACAGCAGGCAGCACAAGAGACCTCAGCCATGTTTTGGAAACTTCAAGGAAAGACATTGCAGTTAGAATTAATAATATGAAGAGTAAGGTACACAAGATTCAAGACTCAAATACACCTGCCCAAATTATTAGAGACGAGATCAATAATATGCCTGGTCTTTGTCTGCATTTAATGCCAAGTTACTTGGTGATGAACAATTATTGTTATTTACCACACCAGAAAACACAGAGCTTTTAAAACTTGCCAAGTATTGGATAATGGATGGATGGAACTTTCAAAACTGTCTTAATGCTATTCCAGCAGCTATACGCTATTCATATATCCATTGGAACAGGCAATGCGGCAAAGGTCGTCGTCCTTGTCTACGCACTTATGACCAGCAAGTCAGAAAAATATTACAAGACTATTTGAAGATTTATATGATTATGCTGCTGATCATGGACATTAATTGAAACCCAAATTTATCATTACAGACTTTGAGCAGGCAATAATTAATTCTGTGAGGTGGGAATTTCCCAGGACAACAAACAGTCTTTCTTTTTCATTTGGGCCAAAGTGTTTGGGGAAGAATTCATGGAGAGGTTCTTGGTGCAAGGTACAAAAAAGACAAAACATTTAGCTTAAATGTGCAACTTATTGTATCTTTGAAATTTCTTCCATAATCCAAAATTTCAAATGCTTTTGAAGAAGAAAATACCATGATCCTTGGAGAGGCTTATCCAGTGATCCAGTGATTCATTGGGTTGAAGATAATTATGTTTATGGTAGACTGAAAATAACCATCAGAAAAGAGTGCGTTAATCAAGGGGCACCACTTTAGTCCTTGCAGTTCTGGCCTGTGCACAAGCAGGCAGATTGTTGATGCATGGCACACACAAGATTTGAAACATTGGTCGGAAAAGCACACATCGGCATATACCATATAATAAAAGAATTACGGGAAAAAACAAATGGATACAGTTTGTGCCACAGCTCTTTCACAACAAGATGGGAATATGCTGAAAAATAAAAAAAAGAATGGGCATAGTCCTAGGTGACAAAGAAAATAGATAAGTGGTGGATTTCTTACTTGGTATCACCCATAATATCAAGTTGCAAATTTATAATTTATTTGTTGGTAAAATAAATTGTTGGTCATAATTTTTCAATGAATGAGTGTCAGTCGGTCAACCTGATCTCAAACTGAGACCACATGCAATACTTTTCTTAGACGTGTACATTACTGGTCACGCCAACTGTAGTTCACTAGAGCATGTTCAAAGGGGTTGAAATAAAAACTATTAAAATGTTTTATCCAGGTCCTGTTTGCCTACATTAAAACGTGGAGTTTATATTTGATTGTTTTTTTTTTTTAGATTTTAGTAAAAGTTTCTACAAAAAAAAAAAGAGAAAAAATTCTTTTTTATCACCATTTGATATTTTATTTTTTCTATAAAATTAAAGGCAGAGAATTACAATCATTTCAGCAGCACAGGCTAGTTTATGTATCAGTAATTTTTTATTTAAGTAATATAATAGAATAATGAAAATCCAGAGAAAATTGATGATAAAACCAAATGCATCAGGTACTGCTTGGCCACCTGTGCTATAATAACATCATCAATTTTCTCTAGGGCTCAGATTTTGTGGATGTAGATATTTGTTTTTTTAGTTCCGTTGAGAGCTGAAGATATCAGCTGTATGTAAAACTCTCAAATAAAATTGGTTCTAGAAGACTACCATAAAAAAAAACACATTTACTTGTACATTCTCAGAAAGATTTATCTAATAGAAATACTGAGTAGAAAATCAATTAAAAATTACTTACTAAAGTAAAAGAAGTCTGGTTTGGAATGCATTATTTTCCTGTTCTCTCTGCTCCATGAAGTGGTCAGACAAAGACCTGTTTGTATGGGGTAGAACTTCCCAGTTCTGTGCAGTCACAGGAGATCTTTGCAGAAAATGCACAAATGCCTTATTCAAAAAGATGGAGGTTAAATTAAAAATCTAGTTTTAAGCCCTTAGTGATAATGAATAGTTTTTGCTAGCTCATACTTTGCCTTGCCATACAAACTGAAATATAACCATGACCAGTTATAATACAAATTCTGCATCACTGATGTTTTATTGATATTTATTTATAATGAGGATAGAAATCAAACTAGATTGGGACTGGTAACAGTGCAAAGGGTAATATGGTGGTTATTGTGGTAGGAGTGACCCTTTAAAAAAAAAATACTAGGTGATCAGATAGCATGGGTGGTCAGTTCAAATATACTTGTTATTAACCCTAAAAGTTGCTGCCCAGATTGCTTGTGCCATCTTTGATTGGGTCTTGTGGTAAATCAAAGATGTAGGCCCCAGCCTTGACCTGTAGCAGTCTTATGCCACACTTTCCTGGACAGAATAAAAAGACAACTTTATTACAAAGTTTACTATGAAGGAAGCAGATGTAAAGTTGCACTTTGGCTGAAATCATCATCTTTTAGCATTTCATGTTCTTTTTTCACAGCAAAGTTATGAATTACTTATTAAAATCAAGTCGTTATGCCAATTCACTTTTGATGCTCAAGAAGATAAGGCCATTTAATCTATCTTAAGCTGTACTGTGCGAGAAGTTTTTGATGAGCCTGAGTTTGTTGAATGATTGCTTATGATGCAGCTGTGGCTAGCAGCATACAAAAATTTTGCAGTGGTATACAGACATTGCTGAAAATTTCTTTTTCAAATTTGAAATGCAATCTTGTTCAGAAGATGCAACTGGTCAAGAAACTGTGCTCCAAAATTGGCAATACATATTGTCTTCATATGACGTTTCTTCAGTTAGCTCATATAAACATATCCTTTTTTTATACTTAATTGTAAAATTACTACATGTATTCAAATATCTCTGGACCTCTTGGGTGATCATAGGTCACAGCCATCCCCCCCCTTCTCCTGTCTGACCCAGCTTTTGATCTTTCTCTGTTGACAGTTTAGTTGAAAGAAAATTTTCTAAGAAATCATATAAGCATATTCCAAAGCTACTTTCCACAGCTTGCAAAATAGCTTGGCTGACATTGATCTAAAACCATCCTGTCTGCTTCTGCTCTGTTTTCTTTTTTCTTTTAAAGTGTCTCAGTTTCTATAACCCAGCATTGATTTCATGTCTGGTCTTGCTCTTTCAGCTTACTGTCATGTCATTCACACTTTTCTCTTTGCTTACATGTATTTAATATTGAAAAAGATCTTTTTCCTACCCCAGATCTTGAACATCGGGATAAAGACAATGAAACTCAGCCTACACACATCATTAACATTGACATCCAGGATAATCATGAGGAAGCCACCATTGGAGCTTTTATGATCTGTGACTTGATAACTATGGTGAGTTCACTGTCTTACACCTAACCATTGTTTGTTTACAAAATTATTTAGCCTGCTGAAGTCTTTAGGAATCTTTGGAAAGTATACTGAATAAAGGGAAGCAGTACTCATTTTAAGTACCTTTGACCTATTTGGCTAAGAGAACCTATAATAAACCTTATTCTAAAGGACTAAGGAATTTCATGTAGCAAAGAAAAAGAAATGAAATTGGCACAGTAAGCAATTTTCAATTATGGTGTGTTTAAAAGATTCCTATCGATGAAATCTCATACATCTAATCTCTAAATAACATTTTTTTCTTTTTTTAATTAGTGAAACTGGAGGAAAGCATATGTATTTTTTAAAGTTCAATATTATTAAGTTTTAAATCCAGAAGTTATTGAATTCTAGCTATAATGTACTGTGAAGGTCTTGTAAAATCATTTTTGTTGTTTTTATCATTATAGATATTATTGGTAGCATTTAATTCATCATATTGGATAAAATAACATATTTAGGTTCTGTCCAAGTTTAGTAAAGAAATATTCATGTTTATTGGAAGGTCAGAAGAGTATAGTTTTCATAAGAATTTATATGATTTGGAGACCTTTTAAAGATGAGCTCAGTTCTGAACCAAGCAAGAGAAAATTAATTTGTTTTAAAAAAAGTACCAGCTGCCATTATTGAGTATCAGAATTGTCTATTGATGTGGCTAACCAATGCTTTTTCTGATTTTCAGTTGCATCAGAGTGATGATGTAGACAATGACGTAGATGAAATTCTACAGGCATTTGAGAACAGGGTACAAAGACAAATTTTACACACAGTTTCTTTTTACTGAGGTTCTTCTTCCGTCAGATGGTTTAAGATGCCTTGATGAAGATACAAGATAAATATATGTGAATGATACAGACCAGAATTTAAGAGACCATGTCTTTCAGCTAGCTGTTCATACACTATCCCTCTCTCTCTCAGATATATATATATATATATATCTATCTAATGGGCATGAAAGGACATGTAGATAAACGGACTGGGTATCTCTGTGACCACAATGGTTAGACAAAAGCTAATATATCTTGGTTCTTTTCTGGAAAAAGTCTTGCTTTCATTGTTTTGTAAAACAAAAACTAATACAAAGAGACTTAAGACTAAAACAGTACACTGGTGCTATTAGTAATAGTACAAGTCTCTTGCAAATATTAAATGAATTTAAATTTCTTTTGTGAGAAGAAAACTTAAATCCCTTGAGAATGAAGTTCAAATCAAATATGAACCTTGTGAGTTAATGACCCCTGGTCACTGGAGAATGGCATGATATGAAGTAATAAAAACTTGCTTTGCAGTCCTGGTGAATACTATACTTTTTTATCTTAAGGTTTTTTTATTGATGTTTCTTTAGACAACTCATCTGCAACCTAGTCTCAGGTACTGTCAGCTTCTGGTTAGGTTAAATAATTATATGTTATGGCCATTCTTTTTAGTTATAGTTATGGCAAGTGTTTGGTGAGTTTACCTTAAAGGTAGGCAATTTTCATCTAGTTTCATGTGATACTAGATGGCTAATTACAAAATAGTCTCATCTTGCCTTCCGCAGAGGGAAAAAAAGAGAAACAGATTTTCTTAAATATGTAAAGCAGCCTGTCAGATTTATTTTTCCAGCGATTATTCTTAAAAACCATCATTAAGCTTCTTTAAATGAATGATAGAAATTTTTGTTGGTAAATAGCTGAAACTTTGTACTAAAAAAAAATTGTACCTTTAACAAGAGAATTCTTTCATAATTGATGAAATACATCAGAAAAACAGATTAAAGCTTTCTTGGATATCCCATCATTAACTGATGATTAAGTTTTTTTCTTTATGGAAATGTGATGATAAAATGTTACCTTTAACCTATGTATTTTAAATTAAACATTTAAAATTGTTGACTTAATTGTGGAGAAAATGTTTGTTTTAAGATGAAGATGTTTAAACTGTTTAACTTGAATTTAATTTTAAAACAAACTAAGCATGACTAAAATTACTTTAATAGTTACTAAATTTGGCTCAGAAATAAAAGGATGCCAGTAAGGAAATTTGCTTCCACAAGCAGTTAACATTCTTGTAAATGGGGTCCTACATTTGGCCTTTGGACACAATTTTTATTTGTTGAAATTTTCAAAGTTCAGAGAGAAAGGGATTTCTTGTAAACCTGAAGAAAGCAAACTAACTCCCACAGGTTATCTGTGAATACCTAGTATGCTGTGCACACTAAACTGATTTATTTTGATTGCACTATTTTGGTCATTGACCATAAAAGAGACCAAAATAACTTGCTGGTTTTGTTAGTAATGTGCCAATTAGCCACATGTTGAATTGCACACTTCTATTGGTATCTGACATAGCTGTTAGTCTCATAGCCGCAAAGAATCTGAATGTGTAACAAGGTCAGTTTCACCATATCTGCTGATCAACCTGGGTCCTTCAGCTCAGATTTTACAGCCAATGTTTTCTCTCTGTTTTTTAAAATGTTTTATGGCTGTTATTTAGTCAACACTTAAAACAAGAGAAATTTTATTTTTTTGTAATTGCTTCATATACAATTTTTAGTATATATATATATATATATATGGGAAGGCTAAAAGATTTTTTTTTCAATATATATTTTCTTAAAGGATAGATTAAATGAATAAATAAGACTGACTTGTATAGCTGTTATTACTGTTTATATTTTTTTATACTGTTAGTATCTGGAGTTCACTTTGAATTACTATAAATTTTCAATGAAAATACTTAACCACCTTGCAAAGAATGTCATTTTGACTTATCAAATAAATTTTTGCATTTTGGTTAATGAGATATTATTATTATTATTGTTTTAATATTGTAATTGAGTAGACAAAACACATTGTCTGTCTTTGGGTATGCAGATTTTCAACTGGTATACATTTTTTTGAAAGTAAACAAAGATTTTTGCCTGTAATTACAGCAAAGAGAATAGTACAGTAATGACAGACTTACACTCAGGAAGTTCCAAATGTTTTGACACTCTCTCTCTGCAGGAAAACAAACAAAAAATTTCCAAGAGAAGCAAAAACCAGCAATACAAAACTAAATTTGAAAAAAAAAAGTTTTCTTTTTCACTCAACTGAACATGGTCAGTAGTTCACAACAATCTGTACAACTGAAACAGAACTCTTCTCTTGAGAGATTGTGAGAAGATGCCTTTAGAGGGTGTAAATTATAGTGCATAGTTAGTTTAACATACCAGACAGCATTGAAAATAATTAAAATGCTGGGGAAGCCAAACACCAGTTCTTTACTTAAAAAAAGAGGAAGGCTACTTACTACTTGATTTTTTGTCCTGTCAACAATCCAACGTGACTGACATTTGATGTAGAGCAGAGGTAGCTGTACCACACTTTTATACTGTGTAATCTTGTAATAATAATAATAATAATAGCTTGGTTATTTTCTGAAATCTGCGTTCTGTCTTGATATCTCTGATTACCTCCCATAACATATGTAAATGACAGTCAATTATTTTATTTAACTTTGGCTCTGCGATATAAAACTGCCCAATCTGAAACTTAATCTTGAAGAATATCTTGCTCGGTGAGCCAAAACACTTTTCACCTGAAAGAAACCACAATGAAGATATCTCCATGCAAAAATTAAATCCAGCCTGAGAACTACTACTACTACTTTTGTTTTCAATGGGAAAAGCTTTGAAACCTGTTCGTTTAGTCTGTGGAATCTGAAAAATTCACAGCAGATGCATGAAGATTTCAAAGGCAAATATTCCTTGGGTTCAGACCTGTGCAAAGGTTATATTTCAAAGAAGAAAAGTAACCTTTCAAGGCAGCAGTCACTTTTCACTAAAAGATTTGAAGAAACCGAGTCCTATGGTCAAGGAATTTATGAATTTTTTTTGCTGGTAATTTAAAAAAAAAAAAGAAAAGCAGCAGTCTTACAAAGATAGGGAAGATTTTAGCAATTTTTTTTTCTACTCATAAAAAAATCAAAGACTGGTTAATGAACTGTCACTTTCCTGAGCTACTGTCATGTGGTGAATTGAGATTTCCACTGATGTGAGCGAATAAATAAGTCAGCTGCAACTTTACTGATACAGCACAGCTTAGTATTTTTGTAGGATCCATCAATGACAATTTTGAAATTATTGAAGTTTCTGGGTTTGCACCAATTAATTACTATTACAGCAATAGATATTTTTTGAAGTGGTCAAAAACTGCATTGAAGATAGTAAGCTAGAGTGGCACAGGTTGGAAAGCACTTGCACATATATAAAGTGCTTGCAATGATTAGGTAAGAACTCTGGTTGTTTGGCTTTATTGGAGAAATTTCTGGAAAGAAAGTTATTCAAGACCAGAAGTCACACTGCAAAAGACCTTAAGTTTTCTTTTGTATTTGATCCTGTAGTTTTGCTCTATCAACAAAATTCATGCCCAAGCACTAAATGACCAGGAGCTTGTTTTGTGATGATGCTAAGTCTGCAGAAGAATTGTCTTTGTTTGCAGCATTTGCTGGCTGCCAAAAAAGGAGGTTTTCTTGGAAGGAACTCTCTCAAGAGTGAGCTTCTAAAGAACTATAAATGGCTGAGACCTTCAATTTCTCAATTACATTACTAGCCATCTCAGTGCCCTCAATAGAGTTATAAGGGAAGGACTGTCTTTTTTCCAATGCTCTCTGATTCAACAAAATCATTCAAATAGAAGCTTAACTATTTCCACAATAAATTTTCCCTGCATAATCTTGAACACTTAGTCATTTTAGACAAATGGCAGATGTCGAAAATATCAACTTGCCATCTTCCTTGATTAAATCATTTGATACCCATTTTATTGACTTCAAAAAAGATGGACTCAATATTGCTCTCTTCATCAATCCATTTGGAATGTCAGATTAGTCATTATTCTTAAAATATACAAATGAAAAATTCTTAAACTTAAGAATCATTCTGGACTGCACAGTAAATACAAAGAACTGTGACACACTGATTTGAAAACATTTTGGAAATACTTTTCCATGTTTGCATGATGAGCTCTTAGATGCCTGCCCATGAACAGTAATTCTCCAGTTTCATCAAAAAAACAGGTACTGTTTGAAACTGATGGATATTTGAATGATCTCCCTTTGCTGGCATGCTCTAAATTGCAACCAAGTGTTGAAATTAAGCAAATGAAAGAAATTTTAAAAATTACACTAATTGTATGCATTGCTTTGTTTATTAAACAGTTTAAAGTTTTTGATGTTTGTGTTTTCCTGGAAAAGAGGTTGTAGGTAACGATCCACTTTTAGAGTGTGTCATCACATTATTTGGTAGACTCCACACCTGGGAAAAAGGTTGGCCACAGCATCAAATGAGGAACTCTATACGGAGAATAAATATACTCTCATGTTATTTCTGAAGTGTTTTGAGAAACTTTTACCACTTCTGACAGATGAAACATGAAAAACACGAACAAAAGTGGTTAAATTCCGGCTGATGTGAATTATGAATACAGTATGATGAGTCAGCAACTTCTTTTCAAAGAATTAAATTGGTTAGAACAGGTAATATCTTTCTGCTATTTTGAGTTTGATGAGTAATAATTTCTCTCTCTCTGTATTTTAAAAACAGTGGCAATACTAATGATGATTAATTATAAGTTTACAATGTATTTGATTTTCAAATAATTGCTCAGTACAACAAGTCCCTATGAAAAGCAAGTGACTGATAAATCCTTCAAGAGTAACTAATATAAACATTTAACTATCGATTGTGAAACAAATGCGACTTTACCAAGGGCACTCACATCTTTCTTTCTGATTTCTCAGCAGGTAACGAAGCTTCCAGCAACACATGAGAATTCGTTGTTTGTCTGTTTCCATGGAATGCTTGTTTTCCTATTGACTTCCAAGAAGGAAGGAGGGAGAAAAAAACCAGCAGCTACCAGACTGTGGGATTTGCACCCCGACAGAGCTCGCAATCACTTGCCAACCTCTGTAAACCGAACGTACCAACGCTGCTCAGCAATTAATTTAGAACATTCACTTAGAATTTTGTGAAGAAAAAAAAACCCCAAAAACTAACAACAAACATTTTAATAGCATAAACAACATTTTCCCTAATCAAATACAACTCCCCTAGCAGGTTTTATTTTCCTAGTCGTTGGATTAACAGCGCTCATTCCCGGTTTCTTTGGAGACGGTTGATTACCTCCCCTTTTGGGCCCCAAGTCTACGAAAACGTTTGAAGTACTGGCAGCTACCTGCGAGTTCAGCAACTCGACCTTTTGATTCGCTAACGTAAGTTGTTTATCTAGAGACTGGACCTTTTCTGCCAGGTGCAACAAAAACCCTGTAAATCTGTCCTCTTCTTAGCTTCTCTAACTTCAAAGAGATGGAAATTCAAGGCAGTAGACCCACGTCCCACACGCAGTGTTAGCTTTGATTCCAGTAATGAAGCAGCGATCTCTCCTCTGTCGAATGCAGATCTGTTAAGATTAATTAAAAAAAAAAAACGATTAAAGATTGTGAGCAAATATTTTCCGCATCCACAAGTAAGTTAATTAGGTAATTTCGTTTCAACAAAAACAATTTACATTTATGAATATTAGAGAGTCTTCTGTTGTTGTTGTTGTTGGATGAAGCTGATCAATAACAAACAAGATACGATAATGAAGTGTCTGTCAGCAGAACCAGACCAGCATGGCAGTTCAGGTTTCTTTGCTAATCCTGTTTTCTTTTCGGCCGCGCCTGCCACTGTAGTCAAAAACTAATTCTTGGAGAATCCAGTCAAGACTTACTGAGACAAGACAGACCTCAAGCCTAGTCAGTGCCCACCCAGCTATGTGGCCAGATCCTTGCTAAGGCAATCGTCCACTCTCTGGTTTCCTATAACAGTAAATAAATGACAGCCCTAACAAGAGCTGGGTAACAAGGCAGGCAGCTTATGTCCCGTGTTCATCACTCACCCCTAATGCGTTGTCTTCACTTCCTGGTTGGTATCAGTCTGCCTGAACTATTCACCGAGATTAAAATGCCAATCCCCTCCCCGTACACACACACACACACAGAGATCACAATTCCATCACCACGTCATCATTTGCTTATTTAAGCCTCGTCCTCTTATAAACAAAAGACCGACCGGACCCTTACTAACAGGGACCCAGCCAGCTGACACTAACCGAAACCCCGACAGCAGGGCCTGGATCGAGCCGATTCCATTCAGGTCTTCGTACGTTTCCAGCCCCTCTCTGTCCAGCTGGAGCTGCCAGAGGTCAACTCCGTCCGTCACGCAGACGGCCCACAGACCCTGCTCGGTAATCTTGGTGAAGAATAGCCTTTTTTGGTCTCCTTGCTCGATTAGTCGATGAAGTTCTCCAACGTTCGCTTCCTCGATTGTTCTCACGAAGCCGTCCATTTTTTTTTTTTTTTTTTTGCACGAGCTGGTTTACGTTGTTACGGCCGTCATGCGCAGTGCACAGATGGGTGCAAGGGACACAACCCCCTTTACAGTTCAAAACGAAAACAGACAAAGAACGCGCAGTGAAGTTGGTTGTTTTTTTTGGTAATGTGCATTAATAGTTTATTATAAATTTACCATTAATACGGTAAAGGCTTGACGAAGTAAATTTAATCAAAAATTTCCCCTAAAAAAAAAAAAAAGAGAGAGAAGAAGAAGAAGGAGAAGGAGAAAGGGGAGACAACTCATCTTCAGCTCTCGCGGTATTTTTTTTCGGACCCGGGTGGACGTCGCCTGCGAACCTCGAGTTTTGTAAGTTACGGAATTTTGTATTATTCACACCATCAGCGGGTTTAAAAAAAAAAAGGGGTCGTTTATGTTGGCAGATGGATCGTGTTTCGCCCCGTTTTCTGCTATTTTTCCCCCCGCTGCGGCAAGATAAGAATCCTCCTCCGCCCGTCGTGATAAATAAAGCTGCCCGTTTGCTGAAGGCCAATAAATAAATAAATAAATAAATGAAGAAACTGAAATGAAAGCAAAGTTTTCGGGTGATGCTAATATTTGTGGTAGGTTTGATATCATCAGTCCAATGAGGGGGGGGGGAATTACAAACACCATCATAATATATCAGAGACATTAAACGCTCCCCCCCCTTAATAACCCTACAGTTTACGTCATAATGCAAATCCTAATGCTAAGAACAGTGCAATTCGGCTTCATTTAAGCTAACAGATTGGAAGGAAACGATAAACCAGAATGTAGACTAAATGCTGTTTCCGTTAAATACAGCCAGCCCCCCACAGTTTGGGAGATGTGTATCACATCATCTCTTGCCTTTGGGAAAGAGTTGGGTGGCCGGGTGCCTCTCAGTTGACAGGGTGAAGGATGATCTTCAGCTTAAGCAGCTATGACAGTCAAACGTGGAACTGTTTGCACCATAGTTACAAATTAGCAAATTCGTGTAAGAATTAATGCTGTAATTTAATATTTCTTAGAAGACTCCCATCTTCTTTTTTTTTTTTAAACTCCTTTGAATGAAGATAGAAAAAGTAGTGATGTCACAACCTATGCCATGGTCTCCTTCACAGGAGAGCTATGATTTCATTAATAAATGTGTGGAAAGCAGCAGACTGTTTAAAAAATTTAGTGAAACCCTTTGAAACTAGTGCTAGAGCTGAATTGTTTCAAAAAGGGGTTTTATTCATTGAGTACATTTGTTTATCATTAGTGTATTCAGGGAAAGTTATTGTAGCGTAACTAAAGTACTACAGCATGGATTCTCAAAAGTGGTCAAAGAATTTAATGTTAAAAGATTAACAATTGTGGATATTAAATGCTTGGGATTTTAGCAATATCTAATGGTTCTGATTATGCACAAATACTAGGGATCTTAATTATGAATCAACTAAAGTTTCAACACAACTTGATAAAGAAAATTATTTCTCTTATTACATAAGTTATTAATGATAAAAAAATATATAAACTACTGGAAGTGGTTAAAGCTATGGGGTAAATCATTGAAAAATTTAACTGATTGACGTTTGAGGACATGTATATGTCATAAAAGCTATCTCCCATTACCTCATGATAACCAGTTAAACTGTAAACAAAAATAGTAGCTAATTTGGCTTAATGCCATCTGATTTGATATCTGACTACACACTTGGATATTTATATTAACGTTTTTTGTCAGTCAGATAAATCGTCGTACATAATGTCTATCAAGCAAACATTGTTTTTCATTCCTCCTCATTCAGTGGATTTATACTGAAGTACTTTTCTATCATAAATATTTAGCTTACAGGAATTGCTTTTATCGTGTGGCATTGTATATCTTAATACTACTGTTAGCAGAAAGCTAGAAAGTTTTTGTGCTTCCTTTGCAGACATCCGTCTAATTTAAGACATGGGGTGGGGAGATCTACTGATAAGCATTTGTGGCTTTAGATCACAGATAAATAAATGTTTAAATAACAAATCCTTTCAGCTAGGAGCAAAAGTCATTGCTGTTAAATGTATTTATAACCACTTCCACTGTTGCATGAAAGAGATGATAACCAAGTGACACTAATTCTCCTTGGAAATAACTCCACCAAATTAAACTAAAATCTACACTAGTCCTCAGATTACAGTTGATATTTGATAATCAAGACATAATGTTGATAGACATTTATAAATTTTAAAAAAAGAAAGAAATGAAATAGAATACACAGCTGATCAAAATAATCAAGCCCTTTCTTTTTTCAACATTATTTGGCTGGCGGAATAGCATGTTTGTACAAAACACCTATTCTGACAAGGCTCAGTTCAGTTTTTCAAGAGTTTACAATTAACTTGTATCATTTTTAGTAGGGATATTTCATATTACTGATTGATTGTAATTGGCCAGTTAATAAAATTCATAACAGAATTTTTGGCCTTGAAGGAATTTATTTCTATACACAAAATATTATTGCAAGCAGGAAAATAAACTGGTCAAAAAGGCAACTGTCCACTTTCCCACTGGAACAGGTGTGTACATGAAACTTCCTATATCCAAGTTTTATTTAGAAAAATGTATTTGCTAATGAGAATTAAAGAGTATAAACATCTTGAGTAATTGCTCAGTTCACACAAACTTTGAAGACTTGTGATGTATGCAACATTCTACCAATATATTATTTTGCTGGAAGAAGAAAAAAGGCATACTGATATATATATAGACTCTGAAAATATAGCATTAAAGTCTTATTTTCATGCTGTAGGAAGCCACTGTCTTTTGCTTGATTATTTATTCTTAATAATATTATCTGTGTTAACTGATCTGGAATTGCTAATTTAAGTATTTGTTCTTTAAAATATTAACAAACTAGGTGATCAAGCTTCCAATGTGACCCTGTTTTCTTATGGACAATACCTAACTGAAGTACCATGTGCAGTATAAGGGGTGATTGTTGGGAGTGTGCTGTGGTAATAACACATAGATTTTGCCTAGAAATGGTAAACATTAGTGTTTTTACTGTAGTTGGAGTTGATAACTATATGGTCTTTGTTATGACATTACAATACTTAATTACTTGTGGGATTATTTAAAAAATTGAATATTGGGCCTGGTTAATTTTTTTCAGATGAAGAGTTAGAATTGTAGAGGCTGACCACTAGCACTGTCCATTTCCAGATACATAAGTGCTTGGGCATAGATATTTTAAAGCTAGAGATGTTTTTTAAAAGTTCTGTATGGACTTATTTTGGGATGCAGAAAATTCTATCAAAGCTAAATGAAAAATTTGCAATCAAGAAATTTTTTGATGTGGAAAAACTGCAAAGACATTTACATACGATGAATCATTTAAAGGTAAAATGTACCACCTAATACAATTCAGTAATGCTTCAACAAAAAGAAAAAGTGGTGCTGCAGCAGAAAGGAAACTTGGAAAAATTCAAGCCATGCTATATTAAACAAATGACTATGGAGAAATCCCTTAACAAGAAAAAGTGGGACATGAGAGATCTTTGAGCCATAGCCATTTACCAAAGAATGGGAGAGATGATTACTGTTAACTTACAACTTACTCAGTTGTAGCAGATATTGGGTTTAGCTACTCAATCACTTGACTCCCAACTATAATATACCATACCATGACTTTTTTAGTTGAACAGTGATACCAAATATTTACAATACTGTTTTCCAAAAACCCCAACAATGGAATTGATGATAAAAATGCATTGAATTTAGAATTTCTGTTTGTAGAACACTACAGCTTTTAATATTTGGTATTAAATGAGATTTGGAAATATCTATACTGATTAGTTAACCTTAAAATTATGAAGATTTAAATTTTTTTTAATTAACATATCTCATAAATGTGTTGAATTTAAAATCACATTTCAAGACCAGTATTTTTTATATTTTAGCTTTTATCTAGTTATGTACTGGGGTGTCAATCCTTGGTTGGGGTGGTTTTGGAGTGCAATTCCTTTCCCCCTCCTTCCCAAGCAAAGTAAGAAAATTGTGCTACAATCTAAATGTACGAGTTCTGTCCAAAAAGAAACCGAACTTTAAAAACAGCACGCCAACCAGCCGGCGCAGCGTGCTCGCGGCTGCAGAGCTGTGTGTCGGTGACTTGACCTTCAGTCTAATAGTAGCCGCATCACGCCACGTCAGTTAGCGATCTACACGCGCTAGAGTGAACGTATGTTTAGTGCACTTGGCGATTTGTCGCAAATTGAACAATGAAGGATCTTGAAGAGCAATGTGTTTGTGTGAAATTCTGTTCCAAATTGGGAAAATCTTTTACGGAGACTTTTCTAATGTTGCAGCAGGCCGATGGGGAGGATTGTTTGAGCCGTACGCAATGTCACGAGTGGTACCACCGTTTCAAATCGGGAAGAACATCCACTGAAGACAATCCCAAACCTGGACGACCCTCCACGACAACGGACGATGATCGCGTCGAGAAAGTGCGAGCTGTGATCCGTGGAAATCCTCACCTGACTGTCCGTGGAGTTTCCGGAGAAGTAGGCGTCTGTAAGAGTTCGTGCCACATGGTTTTAAAAGAAAGATTGAACATGCATCGTGTAGCTGCAGAATTTGTGCTGAGTCTGCTGACAGAGAACCGAGTCACAGTCAGCCAGGAGCTCTTTGATTGTTCTAATGCTGCTGAAAGCTTTCTGAAAAGTGTCACGACAGGTGACGAAATGTTGGTGTATGGCTACGATGTCGAAACAAAAAGGCGGTCAGCACAGTGGGTTGGATCATTGGCGCCACGACCAAAAAAAGCACGTCAGGGTCGCTCAAAAGTGAGGGTGATGTTGATCGTCTTCTTTGATTGGAAGGTTGTCGTTCATCACGAGTTCGTTCCACGTGGTCAGACGATCAATAAAGAGTTTTACCTGGATGTCCTGAGGCGGTTGAGAGAGGCAGTGCGAAGGAGGGAGGCCTGAGGCATGGAAAAACACAACCTGGATGCTGCACCACGACAACGCACCTGCTCACATGTCACTCCTTATCCGTGACTTCTTGGCAAATCACGAGATGACTCTCGTCCCCCAGCCGCCCTACTCTCCGGATTTGGCCCCTGCGGACTTTTTTTTGTTCCCAGGTCACCGATTTCAGACGATAGAAGAGATCGAAGAAAATTCGCTACGAGAACTGCGCACTATCCCTGAAAACACGCTCCAAAACTGGAAAAAACGCTGGGAGCGGTGTATGAACAGTGGAGGGAACTATTTTGAAGGAGACAAATCTGATTAAATTTTAAGTAAAGCAATAAATTTGATTTTTAAAAAGTTCGGTTTCTTTTTGGACAGATCTTGTATATAAGCTGAGTAAAGGGGTGAGGGAGTTGATTGAATGACTGCTTGAAGGATTTATCATCTCCAACTTGAAGCCAGATCTATGTCTTTGATTATGGAAATTATAGTTTTTTTAAGACTAAAAGTTTTCCATTTGCTGTTATGAAGCCTAATAATTGGAAAATTGATTAATTAGGACAAGGGTTAATTGGATTTTTTTTTTTTTTACAACTGGTAATCTGAACAGTAGTATGAAGAAGCCACCTTTATGCAGCCTTTCTATTTCTATAAGAAACCATTCCAGATTCCTAAATGCTGCTTGCTTTCAGTACATCATTTAGAATTTTTTAAAAGAAAAAAACAAGATTTTCAAATAGTTATTTCAAGTGCAGTATGACAAAGAGCTTATGTAATATTATTTGTACATTTTAAAAATAATGCTGTAATTTAGTTATTGGTTGTGTAACAGCAGTGTGTTACAGCATATCTAAGTTTGGAATTTGGTATTAATGTCTTGGTCAAAAGAAAATCAGGCTAAACAGCCATGGTGCTAGTTTCAAAAGTCTAGAAATGTCAAAAACCATCAATCAATGTCCGTGATGAAACAACTTTGTAGGATTTGCAGAAATGTTCAACACACACAAATCCCTTAAATTTTTTTGAAGACTTAACGTTAAAAAATTTTAATAAGAAAAAAAAGAAAGCAAGCAAGCCTAAATAGGGCTCTTGCACTTCAAACTTTCCATAATTGCGTTTTGGTAAGTACTGTAGAACACCAACCATTTGTATCACAGCAACCTAGAATGAACCTTTAAGTATAAGGCTTTGTAGTTTGACTAGATCTTGGTGTTTAGAAAGTATGATAATACAATATATACATTATATTTGCTCATTTCCATCCATTTAAAAAAAAATGTCATGGAAAGTAATTATTAATGTACTATATTCTTTGGGTTTTTTTTTTTTTCTTTTTTGCTAAAAATTTAAAACAAAGAAAGGCAGGAGGCTGAGTTATTTAAATCAACATGGGAAGCTAACAGCATACCACACCCTTAGTGCATGTTTTCAGAGAGAAAAACAAGAAAAGAGCAAAACCAAGCTTTATTTGTTGTCAGTGTTTGACAACTTGTCTTTACAGCAGGCATGACAAAAAGCAGTGTACTCTTGATTTAACAATGTCTACTGAATATCAAAGAAGGTTTTTTGTTAACAAAGTTGACAATATATGAAGAAATAATAATTATAGCATTCACAAATGTTTGTTTGTTTTATACACACACAAAAGTTATTTAATACTTATTTCAATACATACAGTGGGGCTGCTTGTGAAATACAGGGATTGCATTATTCCTGGAGCTAAAGTAGTCTTTAGAATAAGCGATGTCTTGTTTTTCTGGTGTGCGAGTCTAATGTGTGCAGAAATTTCTGTAGAAGTAACATTTTTAATACATTTTTGTGTTTTAGCAAAAATATGATATGAAGTATAACCAGAATTTCAAAACTATAATATGATTTTCTTGTCTGATTTGGAAGATTTTCTAATATCTCATTCTAGTTTTCTGCAATATTCATGGTTAGAAACTAAATGTTTTATTTTTTAGCCAATGTTTTAATAAAGCAATTTTGTGTAATAATTTAATGAATGAATGAATGATAATTCTAGAGTTTGAGTGTAGTGATGGTACAGAAGTTCATTTGAGCTAAAAAGGCACCAATGTAAAACATGACCTTTCCTTTAATCGAGTTGCTATCAAATAATTACAATAATTACAGTTTGGCACCAATTAACTTTAACAGAATTGTAACCAGGTCTTGCATAGCTTTGTTGTCATTTTATTTATATTTTAGAACTTGGAAATGTTAAATTTATTAAGGAAGGTCAGCTGCATAAAGTAGTTTGACTTACTGGAAAATTGTCAGGATTCCAGCTATAGTTGATTGACAAAGTGTTTGCTACAGTGAAATTATGCAGATGTTCAGATGGTTGAAGAATTCAGACTGGTGATAACTTTGGTATAAATGAGCCATCTATGAAAATGGTAATGCTTTTCCTGGAGTTCTACAATTTGGAAAAGCAACAAAAATGAGGACCATTTGGTAATAGGATTGTATGATGATTGGGTTTTTAAAATTTTTTTACTCCTTAAAGAAAATTTTTTTTAAATACTTGGACAAAATTAATCAAAAGGTTAGGAAATGGTAATTTTAAAATGTCTCAACATTTTAATGTATCCAGTTACATTGTTATCACTGCATTCTTCTCCAAAGTAAATGTTACTGAGTTTTCACTACTATTTTAAAACTGAAAATGTTTGAATTTTTAACATTGCTATTGCCTTAAAATGGAAAGAGATGTTCGCTTTATTTTGAAAATCTGTTTTAATGATGATTAAGCTTATTTAGTTTTAAAATGTGGTTATCATTGAGAGGAAAGGAATGGCATTACCATGTTTGCTCAGTTTATGTCAGATCAGTTGTATGTTTGGAAGAAAGAATGAGAGTGTACATTAATACAGGACTGGGTAATTGATCTGACCAGTGGTTGGTTTTTATTTTAATTTCATGAAATTTTACTAAATTATTTCTTCAAAGCAAATTGTGTGTGTGTGTGGTGTGTGTGTGTGTACGCATGCAACACGTCATTAATGTGGAGATAAATTTTGTGCAGAATGTTGAAATACTGACTGTTACTTAATAAAATGTATGAAAAACTGACAGTTTCTGATTGGAAAAAAAAACAACAAAAAATGGAAGTAAGTTAATTTATAATAATTTTCTAGCTAATAAATAAATACATATTTATAGTTTCCATAAAAAGATAAAAAATGTAAAAGTGACATAGCTGTGTGAAAAATTGCTGAATCATTTACATACTGAACAATAAGCAGATTTATATCTTAAAGCCATTTTTCATACTACTCAAATATGCTTCAATAGAAAAAAAGTAAGTTGTAACTTTCACTTATGAAAAACAGGACAAAGCCACAGAAATAATCGAACTTGCCTTCTCTACCCAAAATACATGAAAAAGAATTAAGAAAAGAAATGCAACTTTTAACGGAGTTTTTAAAATGTTCTGTTTCTTTAGTAGCTTTTCAAACTTTATATAAAGAATTAACTTTCAGAAAATACACGAGCTGTTGTAAAACGTTTTTATAATCAAAATTGGATCAATGATTTCTTATTAGAAGTTAATGATGCAGTAGCAATCTATATTCAAATATTGTTAGCATCCTGCTAGTCTTACTCAGCACTTCTGTTGTTATACCTATCTTCTAGAAGATAAACCTAGTTGATTTCCTGAAGTTCCAATGCAGTAGCATCAAAGTTTTTCAAGTTTTGTTGTTATTTAAATCTACATACTTTTTTTAATAGAAATATAGAATATATTTTGTGAATAACTTTTTTTTAAAAAGTAGCAATAAAACTTACATCCAAAAAACTTTAAAGGTTAATTTTAACATTTCTGTTTTTTTTTTAAATACACTCTTATATGATTGGTTAGAAATAAAAGACTGGGATGATCTAGTTGCATTACCAGGTGCATTTACCACATCATATGCATAACTTGAAATACTAGTTTTTAATATATTTTCTGGCCTCTTATATATTATCTGTAGTGATCATTTGGCATACTAGTTTATTATTAACCTTGATAGTTTACAGATATAGTAGAACAACTTGTGTAAAAGAACTGCTTGAAAGTCAGTTAATACTGAAATTAATTACCTAGATAAGACCTGTTTGATTGTTCTTTTCATTCACCAGTAGTAAAACTTATGGAGATCAATCTCTCCATGGCATTTGGTTTTTTTTTTCACTTGTCAGACTGACTGATTGTTACTAAGTATGGGGATTTTTTAGAAAAGCACACAATGTGTAAATACTTTGAAATCTCTTTTGACAATGTTGTAAACCAGCTAAATAGCGGAAAAAAACCCCAACAAACTTGAATTAAAAAAAAAAAATAAAATGGTTAAGTTTGTTGATAGTCAGTGGTGAACAAGGTTGCTGGTCTCCTAACCTTGCGCTGGTAACACTTGATTATGGTTAGTACAAAACGAAACTGGTATTTACAGAAAAATGGCAAAGGGTTGCAACGAGGAAATGATTTTAAAAGCAATTTGTAATAATTACATAAGAATTTCTAAATACACATTTTGCATCTTCAAATTGCTTCCAATTATTGAGTTTAAAACAGATTTTTAAAAAAAAAAAATCCAAAAAATGACAATAAATAATACTTGGATATGATGTATCTTTTTAAAAAAAAAAATTTAAAAATTGACATTTTGGTTGAGGTAAGACCATCAGTGATTATCATCTTGAAGTCTTTCTCCATAGTTTTTGATGATCATTTAATAATGATGTGATCTTTCACCAACTGGATTGAAATCTTAACCTTTTCCAGATACTACCACACCTTGCATTTTTTTTCAGGATTCATGTATGATCCAGATGGACACTTGAACACATTGGAGAATTCTTTTGAATTCTGAAGAGTTCCAATGACTCTGAAAGGAGAATGAAAAAAGAAAAAAAATCTTGATGGATAGTTATATTGTTTAATGACATTGATTTACTATCTACCAATTTTTTTTCCTTGAAGTGTAAAGTAAATGGGTTTTTGCTGTTTGCTGGGCTTGATGAAAAAGGAAATGGACTCAACTGCTAAACAGCAAATCTATAGGTTACTACATTAAGTGAATAAAGCTACAGAATAATTATAGAGTTATGTATTAAATCGAATAACTAGTTCAAAACTTTGTATTTATGAATAGAAAAATGTTGTAATGATGTATAACATGTTGGCATTATGTTCTGCTTGGAATTATATACAATTATATTGGTTTTAAAGCAAAATATGCGTATATATTTAGACGTGTATTTGATAGGATGTCAGATATTTAAAAAAAGTACCTTACATGAGTATTACTAGGGGCGTTCAAATGAAACAAAGCAGGATGCCATTATAGCAATGCTTCATCCGGGTTTCTTTTTAATATTTCTAGTATATGAAAGCTTTCAATTTGAAATATCTCTATGGAAAAGCAATAGTGACCAAAAAGCATCTTTGTGGGGGTTGTACCTATGTATCCTAACCCCCCTCCTCAGTATTTCATTGAACTTAATAATCTAAAAGCTGACCTGAAGCGGCCTGGACTGTGCTTGGTGGTTATGATTTGATTAATCGCAGCTTCGGGTCTTTCTGAACCGCACCAAACCTTGAAGTAGAAAAAAATTCGATGTATTCAAATTGTCCTGCCCTAGAAAGAATTCTGTAAATACCACAGTCTTAAACAAATAACTGTTTGAAAAAAAGAGACATTAAAAATCTTAGTGATGAAAAATTACTGAAAAAAGTATGGCTGGTTAAGCTAAAACTAAAAAGAAAAATTGTTCTTTTTTTTTTGACAGATGGGAAAAATTTAATTGAGAAATAGTTTAAATCAGATTTTAGTGCTAGTTTTCATTCATTCGTTTCCTTTTCCTCCTCTTATTGTACGTTGATGTAGAGTTGAAATTAAGATACACACTCAAAATCAGATTAATTATTTCTCCATTAAAATAAGGAAAGTTTTCTTACTATTCTTGCTATGGTAGACAGCATTTAGTTTCTTACTTGAGCAAAATTGAGGAAGAAGAGCTGGTCTTGGTTGAGGTTAGTGAGACCTGGCAGCAGTTTTTCGTCCCCTTTTCGGGCCACCCATGTTCTGTATGCCTACAGGAGGATAAAACAGAAGCTTTCACCAGGTCTTGGTTTAGCTTGTATGCACTAATGCAAGAAGCATTGTTTTTTTTTGCATTTTGTTCAGTTGCTGTTATTGCTGAATTTATAAACTGTAATCTTCCACTTAGATGTACATTAATAGCAAGAATCATCATCTCTTACTCACTCTGTAGGCTTGCTTTAGACCGCCATTGTCAGCTATGTTCTCACTTTGGGTTAGGATACCATTCAGCTTTAAAAGACAAAAAATTCCAAACTCTCATTTTTATTATGTAAATGTATCTTTTTTTATGTTGAGAAAAATCAAATAGTGCTGGTAGGTTAGTCTCTTTAGTAGTTTTACTAAATGTCAAACAATCTATACAGAAGGGGTGGATGTAGATTTCTGAACCCAGAAAATATAGAATTTCAAAAGTGTCGTACACTGTTTGCATGGACAGTGAATGCTTCCAAAAAAACTATTTCTAGATTAAATATGGAGCCTTCAAACCAAGGTTATTGAAGCAGCTCATGACTTCTTCATGACAGACGGAACAGCTATGGTTTTGGAAGAAAAACTATTGTGATCTGATCCAGGGCAGGTAGATTGCGACAGAAGCTGTATTATCAGTGAGATGCCAAATCGAAATAAGATTAATCTGGACTAAAAAGATAAATACACCACTAATCAGCTGGTTTGCTATTTTGCTTACAAACAAGTTTGAAACCTCAGTCTATATGAAGTTTAAAGTAATGTTGTATGAATTTACTCTTGGTGATACTGATGTAGTTGAAGATGACCAGTGCTGAGAGTGAAGAACATTTCTGTGAAAATTATTGTTTTATAAGTTCAGGTAAATGCTAAATTATGTTTAAAGGAACAATACTTCTAGATTAAAGTTAGAATACTATTGGGAATGTTAAATGAGTGTGACAAAAAAAAACATTGCCATTACTCTGAATTTTTGTAAAATGAGGTTTGTATGTTGAAAACTGAACTAAGTTAGAAAACTGGTGAGTTAGATTAGAAGACCAAGCAAATGTCATCAACATACCTATAATTAAAAAAGACAGGGCATAAATGATAACTTCCTACTATGGCTAGGGAAATAGCTAAAAGATGGAAAACATGTGAGATTATAAAGATAAATTTTATATGTATTAAAACAATTTTAGTGATGTTCCACAATCTTCATTTTCATAATGATTTTTTGAAATTTTTGAATGACATTAAATATTATGGTCTAGTTACAGAAGCTAATTTAAATTGTCTAATTGGTTCTCTAAATAGCAGAAAAGATTGTTGATCCTGTTATCCACCTATAAGACAGACAAAACAGTAATGAAGAAACTAATACAAATATACCAACAAGTAGATGTTTACAAAATGAAAATTGTACCAGGGTTTGCAGAAGTTTCATGACTTGGTTGTTTCCTGAACAAATAAACTTGATCAGCCCCTTATACGATTTTTTATTTTAATGAATTTGATCTTATCAATCAAAGATTCACATGAGTTAATTTATCTAGTTGCTGGCTTATGTATAGGTAGACAAATGGCTCTTTGTTTAGTTATGAAATGATTTAGCTGTTAAGCTTCCAGAAAGTATCCTGCATATTTACAGCTATATTAAATGATATACTTTAGTCTGAGGGACACTGTAAAATCTAATTTTTTATTGGTTATGTGCTATGGTACATAAGTTGAAAGTGTGCTGTTGAAGGCAGTCTAGAGGGAAAGTCTAGTAACATTGTCTTCCTCATTGGCTTAAGATCTTTGTCAAGACCTTTCAGTTCCAATAGTTTTTTGTTGATTAAAAAAGGTCTTCTTAGAATTTATATTTATCAATTTTTGTGCAGACTTATTTATGGTGAAATTTCAACTTGGAATGTAAAGAATTGTTCGCTACATATTCGAGTCTTGACTTTTAGATGGACCACTTTTAAACTAATTATACCCGCAATTTTGGTGGTAAGGTATGGCATAGATTGGTGTTGTCTCTTAGCTTATTTCACATGTTTAGCACATGAAAAGTCTTCTCTCTCTCTCTCTCTTGTTAATGAAAATTCCAACAGAGGTGCATTTTATAGATAAGCCAGCCATTAAACTAATGAATCATTCTATATTAAATCATCAAATTTGTCCCATCTCACCCTCAGATTTTGATGAAACTTCTACTGAAGTTGTGTTGGGATCCCAAAGAATAGTTTTAAAGTTGCAACACTCATTAGTTCCAAAGATACAGGACCTCAACCATAGGCTACTTAGGGTAGAAAATTGATGCTTCATTTTATGAAGTGACAAAACCTGCATTTCATTGATCAGTAACTGTAAACGCAAGACATCTGTTGCCATAAAACCTTAGTTCCTAGGACAACTTTTACTGTATATTTAAAAAATCAAGCCATAAATGGTTTGTCTTAGTCACAAATTAGATTTTAAGTTAGCATTTGATCATTTATGTTGTATAGTGCATGAAGTTATATATGGAGTTTAATAGCTACTAAGCTAAGCACTTGTGAAGTATGGTAGTTGTGTTTATATTATCTTGATATGGAAGACAAGTAGAATCTAGTGGTGTAGGAGCATTATACCATTATCTTTTACAGATTTGTGTCTTTGAAGATGCCCTCATTGAACATGGAACCAAAAAATTTCAGAGGCCAAAATGACCATGTAACTTTTTGAATAGATGGTTATAATCTATTTGAAATGTCCATATCTTTAAGTGTAAGAATCAGTGAAATATATTTGGTCATCTTCTAAGGAATGAAAAAAATAACATCCAACTATCTACTATTTCTGTTCATGCATAGATAGAAATATATTCAGAATATTTTTTGCAGTATGTAAATTGTATTTATCTAGAACCACATTGGCAATGTCTTGCTATAAAAATAAACTCACTCTGACATTGACTTCTGGCACTGTATAATTTCCATACTGCTCAACAATGCACTGGGCTTTCTTCTTGAACATCTCAATTACATCATCATCCCACCACTGTTTCAGATTTCCATCCTTGTCGTATTGCCGGCCTTAGTTTAGAATACAATAAGTATACAGTTCTACATTCTTTGTTTAATTGGCCTGGTTATTTACTTTTGGTATTATTATTATTTTTTTTTTTTAACTTTTCCAACCACTTTGAATTGGGAAGTTACCTTACTAATAATTTGGTTATTAAGATTAAAAACAAATTGTTAGAAATATATGTATTACAAAATCAAACTTTTAAATTATTTGAAAAAAAAAAGACTAATAACAATGAAGAAGACAAAATTAACAAACAAAAAAAAGCTTTATAATCTAATTAGCACCATGTTATAAACAGTAATTAAGGATTGTTTTTGCAGTTGCTAGGATTTCCATCAGTTTCTAAGAAAATGAAAATTATTTACTAAAGGATATTGTTTCCAAGTCCTGAGATGTTTGGAAAAATGTAGTCAATTATTTAATCAATACTGTTAGCCTAAAAAATACTTGGTAAATACATTTACTATGCCTAAAAAATAGGGCATTTGGTCAAATAGATATCTCTGAAATAATAACTTTTAAAAGGTTAAAACTTGAATATACCTTTATCATCAAATCCATGTGTTAGTTCATGTCCAATGACCATTCCTATACCACCATAGTTGAGATAACTGTTAATGAGCAATCAAGAGTATTATGCTTGTGTTAACAGAAAAAAATAAAAAGAAATGACTCAACATTTTCCTGTGATACAGAATTTAAAGGAATTCAGAATCCCTTGATAAACCACAAAATTATAGAGAAATTTAAGAAAAACAAAAAAATAAACATACTGTACTTTTTAATGCATTATTTCTTTAATGTTGATGAAATATTTGTTCAGAAAAGTTTCATTTTGTAGCAGTTTTCTGAAGCCATGATGTCACTTTTCTATGTTCTCTTTTGTCATTTTTTTGCTTATGTGTAGACACCATGTGAATCTGGATGATATAAATGAATTTGAGCTATTTACGGTCTTCAAATAAGTATAACATTTGGCCATTTTTGAGGCAAAAATGTGAAAGAATTAAAGACTTGATGTTGATTCAAAAACTTGTTGCTTAATTTATTTGAGGGATTAGATAGCTGCTGTGATAATGAGTGGTGTGTGGCCACTATGATTTCCTTTTTGGCTATAGAGAACTGCAGTTACAGGATGATTTCCCTAAATTAAATCCAAAAATATATATCTGTGTGACAGTCTTGTAGCTGTCTATCTAGCAAGAGAGACCCCTTCTTGTAACTGTGGTTTTCCATTAGCCTAATAGATGGAAATCTGTGGTAGATGAAAAAAGAAAAGGACAGAATTACATTGGGTTTTAGCTATGTGTTTACAATTTGCATTTTAAAAATATTTTTAAATTACAAATTCACTTATTTTTACAATTATTTTCGTTTGTATGATTAATGTTAGTGCTAGAAACTTAAAAACTTACCTAGAAAATACTATAAATAATTTAGGAAAATGTATTCATAAAAAAAGATATACTTAGTATGGCAAAAAAACAATGATTTTGCTTCACTGCCAAATAAAAGAAAAAGAATGTTATAAATAAGGGAAAAAAAAAAAAAAATTTCTTGCAACTTTGTATAGGTTACCAAATTTCTGTGAAATAACAGACAATAACAGTAGCTACATTTCAAAATTTTCATTATTTTGAGTCGGTATCCATTACAACCTTAAATTTTGCTTTTTTCTCTATGTAGTTTACTGTAGATTGTAAATGTCTTTATACTGTACTGGCATAGGAGCATTAGAGTTGATGGCAGTGGCCAGTTTACTAATTTTTGCTTTGTCACTTACTAAAACTTAGCACTATCTTCACAGTATATGGTAGAAAAAGTAGTATTATGCATTCTAAATAATGTGATCACCTACAAAAATTAGAATAGTTACATTTAAATCTTATGATTTTTAATTATAGTATTTGATATTACAGTGAAGTCAAATTGTTTTTTTAAAAAACGCACTTGCTGGTATATATGTGCTGCTTATGATACTACAATACTTAATTACCTGTGGGTTTATTTTAAAAAACCGAATATTGGGCCTGTTTAATTTTCTTCAGATGAGGAGTTAGAATTGTAGAAGGCTGACCACACAAGTGAGCAAATTTTTACTGGTTTGAAGAAAGTTGAAATACCACTGGTTGGGAACAATGCTACTAACATGGTTGCTGGACTTCTCAAAAATAGATTACTATTACCATATTGTTTGATACATTCTCTACAACTATGCATCAATGATTCCATATTTAGTTAACGAGCAGTAAAGGATATTTTTTGTATTAATTGAGAAATAGTTGGCAAATTTTATTGTTCTCATGCTGTCTCACAAAAGCTAAGTGACTTTCAGGAACAAGTGAAGGTCCTCAAACCTAGATATCTATGGAATGTATCCAACATTGGAACAGTTCATACTACATGCTAAAAGATATCTAACTCCACATAAACAGAGCCTAACTCAAAAAAAAAATGGTTTGCCTTTTAAAGTTTTTAAAATGATCACAGAAGTTGCTAGTCAGAAGAATACAAAACTTCTGTTCATTTAATTTTAATTATAGAAGAACTCTTATACAAAAGCTACTGCTGATGATTCTTTTGAAGAAATCTTGGCAACAGTGAATCAGCTAGCTAAAAGTAATTGTGCAATGCTGTTTAAATAAGCATTTGGCAAGTGAGAAACCCTGTATCTCTACATTTGTCTGTATCAGTCTCTTGCCTCTATTACTCAAGCATGAAGATCCTTTGTTAAAGTGGAATGGAAATTCCATTTAAAAAGATGTAAGAAACTGGCACAGGTACATTTATATCTTTTATAAACAGTGTGACTTTTTAGTACTGGTAGATATGTAAAAGTTGATATTCTGTTTGTAATCTAAGAGCTTTTGACTTTAAATACTGAGTTATATTTTGATAGACTCTAAAAATTTCAATTTTTGAGTCTGTTGTGTTTGTAGACTAATATTACTTTGACATAGTTACGCATTAATATGGATTTGGAAATGGTTATGTTGATTAGTGTAGCATAGAAATCTTTAAACTTCTGATTTTGAGTAGGACATTTTCATCACATTTTCGACATCCTTAGTCATTTAATAAATGTGTTAAATTTTGAATTTCTGTTTGTAGAATGCTACAGCTTTTAATTTTGGTTATTAAATTCACCTGGTGATGTATCAAATGAAATTTTGATATACCTATACTGATTAGTTAACATTTAACTCTTTGAAGATTTTAATTTCCAATACAGAATTGTTTTTTTGAGAGCAAATGATAAGATATTACCTTCTTCCAAGAGAAGGAAAAATTCATTAGGTATATATCAGCTGTGTGTGTGTGCTAGGGAGGGGGTGGGTTTACTGTCGTTGCACCTCCTTCAAACTTTAAGCCAGACTGATGTTCCTGGTTGTATGTTACTTTAGATAAATTGATTTAAGGATAAAACTTGGTATAAAGCATTAAGCATGAGAGCAACAATAGTCCAATTCTTTCTGATATGATGCCTAATAATCAGCCAATCAATCAGCAAAATGGTTGCAGATAATCTTATGAACTTTATAACTTATCTACAGAAATAATTTTAAAAAGATAGAATAGGACAAACTTCAGAGGGATGTAAATCTAAATATCACTTATATATTTGTGGATTTGGCGAAATGAATGGGTTTAAAGATTTGTTCAACTTGTTTATACTTTAAGACAATAATACTCCATCTTATCCTATCACAAAGCCATTAGGTGGGACAGGTGTTAAAAGATCAAAAATAAATATCCTGGCATGGAAAGATGAGTTGAAAGGATCACTGAATTTATTTGGTCAATGTTTGATTGCTCTTTTGCCATTATCTGATATAAATTTACTCTAATATAATTTCTAATACATATAAGTATACATACAGGGACAGGCAAACTACATATTTATTAGTTATTCTCATTGGTAACTTACTTTGGGTATTTCTTATCATAAAATGGTGGCTGGAGAATTGCAGCAGGCAACACTAAAAAGAGGAAAACAAACAAAAATAACACCATTAAAACAAGATGACTAGCAATGTTTTAAGTTTAGAATCAAGATTTGATGATAAACTGATACTACTTTGTAATTATAAAACAAAGTATATTTAATGATTTAATTTTTTTTTGATTTGTTAAACTTCTCTGTAAATTAAATAAGTTCTTATTGACCTTAAAAGCATTTCTGAACATAGCATATAGATAATATAAAGTTTTTAAAATTAAATTTTAAAATGCTGCTGCTTACTTACAGATGTGATTCTTTGTTGAACTATAAAAAGCATTTATCACAGCAGGTGATGTCTGCCATCTGGAAACAAAGGAAAGTCACTATCACACTTTAAATTGGGACTGGCCACTACAGACTTCCAAATGTTAGGAGAAGGTAAATAAAATAGCTAAAGGGATGAGTTTTATTTTAAAAAGCCAGTGTGCAGATGAACAACACTTGTTGCTAATACAAAACTTGAATTTAGTAAAATAGATCTGGCTGCATCAGTTTCCCTGAACCACTGTATAATGATGATAGTTGAAAATGTTTGCATAGTTTTCTGTTGTCACAGCAAAAGATTATTCTGATCTAAGATAATTTGGTGGAGTTTAGTATAGGATTAGAGAGACAGTTGTTCTGAGGCCTCTTCATGCCTGTAAGGAGATAGCATGTTTTTCTTTGTCCATTCAGGTTAAATAGAAAGATTTTCAGATCAATTTTAATTCATGAAAAGAATAAACTATAGCAATTACTTGATACTATCAGAGCATGAAAGATTTAAAACATTTTGCTTTGAGATAGTCTATTATTATTATTACTATTAATATTGAGTCTATTAATTAATTAATCACCAACATCCCACCCACCTGAAGTTTTTACAAATCACAGCCATAAATTGGAGAAATTTCAACATAGAAATGATCATTGAGACTGTTGAGGGTGGCTTGGTAGAATGCTGGATTACTAAGTTTGAGAGCCCCAGAGTTTGAATCCTGGTTGGGACTGACTCAGTTTGGTATATCTCACCAGCCTGCTACTACTAACTATTCTTCAAAAGTTATGTGGGTTTCTTCTGAGCACTCCAGTTTTTGCCTGTATCTAAAACTGAAGAGTTCTAGTAGGGCCTTTCCATACCCTAATCTCTGTCAGTTGTCTTATGCATGCCTGCCACTAGAGCACAAAGTGGGTGGGAGAGAAAGTGGATGGTAGGACTATAACTCGTCAACACTATAAACAATTCCTGTGTGAAGCCAGCTATCAAAGGAATATCATTGGCAGTGTCATCTTTGAGTCGCAAAGGATAATGATAGCAAATAAATTCAATGTTGTACAGTATATTTTTTAACTGTATTAGTTATTCAAAGCAACTGCAGATCTCTAATATGGAATAAATTTGGTTTTTGCATTGATATAACATCATGTTTACTCATTGATAATTAAAGATTTTACTGGCAGTATGCTCTCTTTGGTCATAAAATACACTTACTCTTGTCTGTTTACTTTCTTTCGAAGTGTTTCTAAATTAAAAATAGTCTGAATCTGGTTGCTAGCCAAAATATTCTTGAAGAAAGTATCTGGTAGAATTTCCAGCTACAAAAACAAGAGAGAAAAAGATGTTATAAATGAAGAGGAGCATTAATGTTTATTACAGTCCGTTTGTAGCCTATGTATTGATAAAACAGAAAATAATAATATAGCAATAAAAGATTGTAGAGAAGGCAAGATTTCAGATAGGAACAGTTATATTTACTCTTCTAAAATAAAGATTGTATTTTCTAAGTAGTTTGGGTTGGTAAATATTTAATTATTATTGTATTTTAAGCTGTGAATATAAACAGATGAAGTTTCTGTTAAATAAATGTCTATTTTTGCTACTATGGAAATATATCTAAAGTTGACACATTTAGGTCTAAAACCAAAAAAAAAAAAAAAAGAAAAAAAAAAGGGTTTATTACACTTTCAGACCAAAGAAGGTATCTACGTTTGGGAATATGTTGATGGTGAAATAGTTTATTTCTGAAAGAAGAATAGGGATCTACATTACAGTAAAGATTGAATTTATACATGTAGCCCTTTTTGGTGATGAAGAAGCAAATTTGATTATGCAGGTAGGAAAAATCTATTACTATTATCTTATGGGAATTTGAATTTAAATTTGACCAAAGCAAACCAGGCATCAATTGAATTGTCTTTGACGTAAGAGAGGGCATCTTTAGGATATGGTCTGTCAATGTCTGCTTTTACTACAATTAACCAATCTGTTTAATAATGAATGGAGGTTACACTTACGTTCTTAAAAGAGCTCTCCAGCACTGTATCATTCAGAATACATTTGGGGTAGCCTATCCTTTCAACAATGGCATTAGCCTGTTAAAATGAACAAACCAAAAAATAACAAAAATATTTGAATAAGTAAATATTAAAAAAATATATATATATATATATATATATATTGGTTCTTGACAAACAGTGTAACGTTTGTACAGATTTTCATAGGCATATACCAATAAATAAATCTATTATGATCCTGGATATCATTGTTGCCTAACTTTTTTTAAAGTGTGTAATTGCTTTTCATGTTAGTAAATATCAAATGCATTTTTCTAATTCGATAAATTCAATGCATTTTTTATTATATATTTTTTTGACTCTCGGAATACAGCAACTTGCAACCTAGACTTCAAAACCAGTTTAGAATTTCTTTTGTTTATTAACTCATAGATTTGAAGCAGTAATAGTTGGATATAAAAAAAAACTATTCTATACATTCAAACCATGCAATAATGCAAGACTAAAGAGACTTGTGTGACATCAGAGTGGAGGACTTATCTATTTGAAGATAAACACTAGACACATTTAAATGTGGACTAACAAGCATTCTTAGCAGAAATTTTTAAGAACTAAAACAACTATTGTTTTATTATTAACCCTTTCACTGTGAATTTGGATTCAAGGTCAGTATAAATAAAGATTTCTTTGACTAGTTAATTAGAGAGATTGTTGAAGTAGTTTCCCTAAGTCACTTTAGATTTTGTTTTTTTAACATACAGTAGATGCCTTGTAGATGTTGTTATAATAGTACTGCTATCAGATACTTGAATTACATAAACTAAAAGAAAACCATACACAATTATCTCCAACATTGCATCTTTATGAAATATTTTACATTGAGATTTGCTGTTTAAACAGCAGCAGTACATGGATGAACTATGAAAATTAAGTATGTTTCTACCATCTTTAAAATGAATAATTGCTGTTGGACACTTATCGCCTTCGCATGATAACAAAGTTTGTTATAAGTGATTTAAATTGTCTGATTAAAACAGTAAATTAAATGGTCTTCTTTCAAAAAATAAAACAACTAGGAAACTTCCTCTTGATTAGGGGTACCTGATATGTCTGATTTAAGGTTGATTACAAACAAAAAAAAGAAAAAAGTAATGCATTCAGTGAGGCTAGAACAAGTGTGTGAAATTTCCTGTTGATTCTTTTTAATTGAACTGATTTCTGATTTAATTCCCCTTGAATAATGTTTGATCCCTCAAGGAAGTTACTTTGTATTTGAAAGGGTGAGGGGGATATAAATGCTAAGCACACATTATTACACATCCCATTTCAATCAAAATATGACCAACTTGGATAGAAGGAGTTAATTTAAAGTTGGCTGAAGATTTCAGACAAATATGGAAATGTTTAATAAATTTTGTCTTCTGTGGTCAATTTGACATTTTAAAAAAAGTTGCAGCAACAGTTTCTTTAATAGATACCATGTGTGGATAGGTGCATACCAATTTTTTTCTGTTTGTTTTATACATTGTGAACAATTTGCGGCTATATGTTAGAAAAGCATGAAAGAAAATTAATAGTACTAACCTTTTCACTTGCATTAGCACGTGTTTTATCATCCATCCATTCCACTTCTTTCAGGAGCTCATTAAATGCACCACGGATGTTGTGAATCATTTCCATTGCCTATGAGAACCAATTTAGTGGTTAGTGTTCATCCAGATTCCCATGGAATTAACAGGAAATTCTAGCACAATCTGGTTATCAACAAAAATGTCTGGTTGACTTACCTGCTTCCAATAGTCCATTCTAGTTTGGACAAGAAAAGTTCACAGCTTTTAAAAGTTTAGTGCTTCAACTTAGTTTTATGTTTTATTTAAAAATCATGTTACATTGAAAATTGGTGGTATTTGCATCCAGTTTTTAAAAAAAAAATTGGAAATCCCATATATTATAAATACTCTATTAGTGAAAAAATATGTACATAAAAAAAAAAAAAAAAACAAACCACACCCTAGGAACTTTTACATTGGAACTTTGACTGCATGACAACTTCAGAATATCTCCCTGGAGATATTTAATTGGCCAGTCCACAGTTATGGCTGTCAATGTATGTGTCATAGTCGAAACCTCAAATCAGCCAGTTTATCACCCCCTTTTTATTTTTTTGGGTAGGGTCAGATAATTTGTTATCTTCATCAATAATTTGCTTAATGGAAGTTTTAGTTTATTTGGTTACATTATCCACACTTTTTGAATATTGTAGTGACTTTGTATGGACTTCTTTCTAGTTTCATTGCAGACTAATAGGTGAAATTAAGAAAAGTTAAAGATGGGAAATAATGAAATACATGATGTTGAAGCTCATGCTTAGCGACTTGGTTCTGCAGGGTAATATCAACTCTCACATTGATGTTTATGCTACAACTTGGCACTAAATAATTTTTTTGTTATATATACAGAAACTTACCTGACACAAGTGAGTGACTAGATATGTCTAGCAAGTCCTTATCAGTGCTGAAGTTGAGTCGCTATCTAATCCTTCAATGAAGAATCTCAATTTTTCAGGTATATTCTTCATTTGGAAATATTCATTTCAGTGGTCAGCACAGGAGAACTCTTTGATATGCACAGAAAGGTTATTTTACTATGGTTTAACTGCCAAGTCAGCAGCACCACTGAGTGTGTCACTTACATTCTCTTTAGCCTGCTCATCAAAGTACTTCTGGATGAAGAGGCGGCCAACAGCATCCCCCATGGAATCCTTGACGCATATAACACAGTCACGCCATCTGGGAATTTCTTCTTCTTTTCCATAAAGAACCTTTGAAAAAACAATAGCAAGATTTTTTTTCTATAAAATTAGTGGCCATTTAAGCATTTAATGCTAACAGTCAGATATAAAAAAGAAGAAAATTTTAAACTACAATTGCATCTCTACAGATAAAGTTGGTTAATTTCATACCTAAGTAAAGCATCCAAGTTGATTAATATGAGAGACATTATTTTTAAGCTTGCTAGAAGTGAAAGTAAAAAAAAAAAAAAAAAATATATATATATATAAATGGCATTAAAAACTTACCTTACGAAATTCCTTCTGCATGTTTCTGTACTTTTTTGGTAGATTGTTTATTCTGTGGAACATAATTCTCCACATTAAGTAGTTAGCCAGAGTTCTGCAATAATGAAGATTTAACACACTAACTACTTTTTCAACTTATAACTTTTGACAGTACAGTTGAGTATACTGTGCCTTGATATGTTGCTGAAACATTAATTAATAGGATGCCAGTTAAGAATTGGATGCTATGGACAGCATGCAAAATTTTGAACTTATTTAAAAAGGAAAAGAAAAAAGGAATTGCATTTACCAGATAATAATGCCTGAGCTATATGTAACATACTAGGTGATTTATAGTACAGTGATATACTCATTGCTATTAACTGGTTTCAGTGCAATATGCTGAATATTCATCTCTTCCTTGTCAAAAAGCTTCTGTATTCTACATGGAAGGTTTTGTAGGGTTATGGACAGAATCATGCAAACAAGAACCAAAAAATAATGGTGCAGACATTTTTAGGATTTGTCTACTCTTGGTCACTGTACAGTGCTATTAATCATGATTAATAATATGTTAGCATTAAATAACACACCTTTTACTTGTGTTGTTGATTATGTTGACCATGTTCTTTAGATATTCAATGGCATAAATGATAACTGGTTCTTCCTTAGTTATGTTTATCTGGACTAGACTGAAAACTTTTTTCATATATCGTAACCAGTCAAACTGAAATACAAAATTAATGGATAGATGATAAATAAATCAAATAATAAAATGTACATACTCTAACACTTCTAAATCCTAAGTTTTTCAGAAAAATTGAAACAAAATTCTGACAAATTAGTGAAGAAAATGAAACAGGTATAGTATTCTAACCTACTATACTTACTTTAATAATTAAAACTAGGAAAACAGATGCATGTTCTAAATTTAATAGTTAACAGTATGTCTGTTCAACATGCTGAGTTGAAAAAAACATGTAAACTTTAACTTTTTGACATAATTAGGAAAGATCTACTTAATTTTGTTTGCATGAATGATGGATACTATTGCACAATTGTTTGGGCAATGCTTTATGTAAAGAATGACCATACTAGCTATTAAATTCTTGTGTATGAATTGGTGAGAGACCTGCTAATGGTCAAACTACAGGACCAAAATAGCGGCCACGAGGGTGTTTAAAACTCTGCCAAGTCAAGGACCAATTGCATCTACCTCCAGCCAGGCCATATCTGAGAGCACTTGGGAGATGTGAAACTGGAGAAAAGCAGAAGACATTGCTAGAGATTTTTGTGTTCATATGTTGTCATCCAAATCCATTGCAGCTCACTGCCATAGTGGACAGTATTGACTTAGGACATCATATGTATCTATCTACAAGAATGCCTTGCTGTTATGGTGGCTGACTACTGGACTTTACCAGTATACTGTGAATGCCAACTGTAAGGTGACTTTTCAGGTACTAACCTGCAGAGTGATCTTGCATATGGATCAGCAGATCAGAGACTGGGCAGATGCTTTCGTTGTAATTTGGAATGCCATCTTCGGTTTGCAATGGATTGGTTATTTAATTTTCGTAAACCATTGTTTTCAATTTGGTAACATTTTCAATGCAGTGCTACTGATGAAATTGTTTAGGCCTTCTTTTTTTCCTTCAAGAAATGACTTTAAATGTTAGCATGACAACACACATGTGCACAATATCTGTTGGGGTACATTTTTCTTAAGAGCACACCACAATATGTTGTGGTTCATCTTTAGTCTCAAGTTAAATCCCATAAAATATGTGGAAAGTCCATAATGACCTGAACAGTTTTTTTTCACTGCTGGAGTCAGGTTTTCTGAGTTTTGGGATCTTTTACAGCTTTCATGACATGATGTTGTGGAACTGTTCTTGCCAGCAGCAAAGGATACACTTGATATTAAACAACATCAACTTTCTCTGACCTTTTATGCCAATTTTTGCACCCTAACTTGCATACTTATTTGATGATCAAAGAATGGAGTTTGTTTGAGGAACAATTTCCTGTTTGTATGCACCAAATAAACTATAGTGGAAAGATAAAATAAAGAGTCACACAGATTGATTGGTTCTCTGCTTTTCCAGCTGCATTTTTTTTATTAATGATTTGCTTATGTTGAGAAACAGAAGTATGCTGGGACCAAATGCTCAACCCCTGCAAGGGTAAAAGTCCCTCAACTGATCTATGAGTCTGTGTTTTATTGTAATTCACTTTTGATGGGAGGAAATTAACATTATCTTGCCTGAACATCAGTAAATATCTGTACCAGTATTTTTTAAATGTGCAATGAGAAATGATACTGTTCCAATATTGTAAATTATTTTGCTAAGAAAGTATTTCTATAATTATGTTGCTTTTTAATCATTGTTTTTAAATAGTAACAGTATGATGGAAAATATACAACTCTGACCATCTTATCTGTTGGCTATACAAACAGAATTACCTATGATGAGTATTGGCCAAAGATTCTCCAGTGTAAAATGCTTTAAAGAGAACTTTCTATGTTGAGTATGCAGAATAAAGTTAGTATGTTAAATAGTAAAGTTTGTCTTTGCATATTTCTATAATTCCACTTACCCCAGGTATCATTTCTTGAAGTTCGCCTATGGTTATCTTCCTATATAATTTCTCATAGTCACGTCTTTTTTCATCTGGTATTGTAATCTGAGCGAGGGAACAAATAACAGCCACAATGGAATATTACTGAGTATATGAGGGATGATTGCACTGACACTGATTTATTTTAGAAAAGCAGTACTTTCCCAGAAATTATGGACTTTGTGAAATAAAACTGACTTGATTTTTGAAAAATTTTTAAATCTGAAAATATTTTAGATAAAGATGTTTTAAAATATAAATAAAACACTTTAATAAATTAAATTCAAGAAAATACTTCAATAATAATGATGATTAAAAAAAAAATCTCCTTTTGAGTATTACCACTTGCATAAGCCCTTGGTTATATAATTGTGCAACATGGAATCCATAGCTGAAAATATGAACATCATATCATAGAAAACTCTGGCTAGAAGATATGTCTAACAAGACCCTTAAAGAATGGCAGAAAGTACTCTCTTTGGATAAGCCTAGGTTCAGTATTTCACATCTGGAGATTGCACCTGGGTTTGGGGAAGACTTAATGAAGACGTTTAACATTCTCATTGTCTTCAGCCATGATCAAGTTTGGAGGTTGGAGTGTCAATGTATGGGTTGCCATTGGGCATAGTATGAAGATAGTTTGTCAATGGATGCTTAAATTCTGCCAAATACATTGCTATTTTTGAAGAGACATTTTCTTCCATTATACAAACATGACATGCTGAAATTCAATGTCCATATTTTTAGGAATGGCGGTATGTGTCACATTTTTTGTGTGACAGTCCAGAATAGAGAGCTAGGCATTTAACTTCTTCCTGGTCCTGATATAAATCTGGTCAAGTATCTGTAGGAATATCTGGATTATCAGCTGGAAGCAGTCCACCCATAACTCACAAAAATTATGGAATTAAAGGAACCTTTCACACACACACACACACACACACACATGGGGAAACCTGGACCAGATTGTGATACAAAAATCTCAATGATTCAATGGGAAACAGGATAGAGATTAATCACTTTCTGCTACAAACAAACATGCATTGTAATAGCAAGTGGTTTTGAAATTATTATGGCAGGTCACTGTACATATTGTACTCTTAAATATCTTGCAGAATGCTTTATACTTTAGTGTTTATTACTTGTGTATAAATGTATAAATTCTTTCACACCTTTAAAAAAAATTTTATGCCTCTAAAAAAGAAGAAACAGCAAGTTGCATGTTCTTGAACTTGGTTTTAATCTGTGCTTACCCAGAGAACAAGGTAACAACAATAAAAAATATCCCTTATAGTCATCCAAGAAAAGATATTAGGAAAGCAGTATATTTGGTGAGAAAGTGCTTACATTTGCAAGTTGAATTTCAAAGTCAACCATGTCCTTCATGTCTTGTTCAGCAACAGCTTGACTTGCATTGAGCATCATAGCTACATCAACAGCCAGCTTTTCATAGACCAGCAGATAGTTGTTATTCCTGCCTTTTAAATAATACTCTGGAGCAGGCATGCCTAATTTTGTCTGGTCTAGCTGAAATAGCAAGGTAATATAAATGAACAAACCTCATGATGTGATGTACCTGCATGTGTGAATCACAAAATGAACTCTAAGAGACTGACTATCTGCAGATGAAACATTGCCTTTTGTTTATCCAGAATTATTGATAACTTTTAATATGCTAATGTTTGATTTTGCATTAACCCCAATATATTAATATTTATGGAATGAACTTGCTAAAATATGGTTTTTGTTTCAGTCATTGATAAAGTATCTAGATGATTTTGTTACACACTTTTGTGTAAAATGTTAGAAGAATTATCATTTGTACTTAGTTTTAAAAAAATGGTCCCAATCTGATAGCTTAGGATCCAGGACTTTTTATTGTTGGTATTATAGTTAAATGTTATTTTGAAAAATAGTTCAGCTAGAAGAATCTTCTTTTCAGATGGAGATATTGTCCTAATATTGGATTATTTAAAAAATCTGAAGTTCAAAAGTATGTTGTAAGCTTCACTGCAAGTAATTTTTAAATGACTTAACATGAAAACTGAAGTAATAAAGTATTTGAATTACATTTTAAGAGATGAAAATAAAATTAAAGTAATTTGTTCGTGAAGTGAGCGAGTTAATTAAAAAGTAAATACAATTAAAACTGAATTTTTCTTAAAGTTAAAAAAAGAAAATATGTACAAATGTTTCTTTAATGGTATACTCACTTATTCACAGCTGTTTAAAATTAAATGTTTATCTGATAAATTACATGCATTTGCAGATTCAACTTTGTGTATTGAGAAGGTTAAAAAGTCTTTGGTTTTTTTTTAACAATCTCAATTTATTGCCACAAGCACTACTGTCTGCTTACACCATTCTCCAGACCAGCTCACTGATTGCTTAATTAGTTATCCTGTAGCAGAAAATCAACATTGTACTCCTAGAACATTGCTGCTTCAGGCATTGTAATCCCGAATGTTTGGCTTAGTGCATGCAGATCATCTTACTGTTATCTGGATGCCATTATCTTCCAAAGTGAAATTTTAAATATGGTCAGCTCATGTCAAGCTTAAAATCTAAGGCTAGCAGTTAGAAAACTATTAAAAATTAGCACATTCTTTCAGTAATCAAATTTTTACCAAAAAAGAAGAAAAACCACTGCAGTATATATGCATCTAATTTAACTGGGAAACCTTTATTTACCTTACCATTTGAGAAATACTATTATTTATTGTTCTGCTTTGTCTTTTTAAAAATATTTTGATACAATGAAAAGAAAATTACCATATAAAATTGGATTGTGTGTGGTAGTATGAAGCAGTGTAGGATGCTTTCATAAAAAGGTTTTAGAATGGTCAGTTCTAGTGGTTTGTAGTGGGGAATAGAGGCAGATGAAAGAAATGGCTTTTGTAAGATCTGATTTATGATCATACCAAACTGACAGCTTGTTCCACACATGTAGTTTAGCCATAATATAAAAATTCTTTTTCAGCTTTGAAATTGAGCAATAATAAGCTTTTATGATTAATGTATTCTTTCTACTATTTTGAATAATTTTTTCTTGGGGTGGGGAGTGGATGTTCTGTTTTGGCATTGACAGATTTATCTTTATCAGTAATGAACATCTGTTTTACCATCAGTTATGATGTGATATGCAGTTTTATCTGACAGAAAACACACGGAGAGAGAGGATTTTGTAAAAAACTAGGATAGTTAGAAAAAATGTACTATCACATCTTCCATTTCTTGTGGGTATCATTAAAGTTTCTGTTGCATATATTGTTTGAAATATCAGTAGTCTTTGATACCACGAGGTCAACCAAAATAATTCTGTCCAGCTGGTGTGTGGCTATTAACAACAACAACAAAAAAAACTACTGAACAGCTTATACAAGGGCTTATATTGTTTTTGCATCTCTGAGAATTATGAGGTAGAACTAGAGTATGATTCTGTAATGATCAATGATAGTGCTCTGTATTAGCTGGATTCTTCATTTATGGCCATTAACTCAACCACATTTTACATCATCTGTGGATAGAAACATAAAAATAATAATGTGTGTGTTTTCAAATTACTTACCTGTATGATATTAACAGCTGAGTTTCTTGCATCAGGAATGACTACCTGGCTGAGGAATATGTTGCTGTTATAGTACTTCAGTCGGACCATGAGGTCTATCACATCAAAGTCTTCCTCCTTAAAATCCTTGTCTACTACAGGCCATAGTCCTAATTTCTTTCGGAATTCATGCAGTGGATTCAAATCCTGCTCATTTATTAAAGCTGAAAATCACAAAGGCACATTTTTACTGTCTATTTCTACATTTTGGGGATCAGGGATTTTATATCTATCAGAGTTATATGATAAAAATAATTAAGGATACATTGTAGTATTTTTAGAAAAACTATTAGCCTTATGCAGACACTACTGGTAGTGATGGTATAATTTGTCAAAATGTATAATAGTGCAAGATTATACATGCAGAAAAAACAGTTCTGTCATCAAAATCACTGGAGATAGGCTGGGAAAAATGTATTATGTGTCAGCAAACAACTTTATAAATTTCACAAAGCTCAACTGGGACAAGGTATTGGCATAGTGCTTGGTATAGTATAATAGCTAGAAATATTGAGTGTGTCGAAAAACTTGAATGCTTTCCCGTGTCAGTAGATGAAGGTGATGGCTTGGCAGAAACCTTTGAATAGCATAAAGTCAAATGGCATAAGATATGTAAAGACGTTTTTGACAGCAACAAAACTACAGAGGAAAGAGTTGTGGAGCTATAAGTACAGCAGGGGGAAGTGATTTTTCTGTGATAAGTCATTGCATGTTCTCCACAGAATCTCAACTCTCAGACTTGACCACCAACTCAAAAAGTGTACTACAATCTTGATAGAGAGATTGCTGTTGAACAAACCTAATTCAGGAAATATAATAACACTTCATAAGAAGTCTAACAGGAAAAATTTCAGTGGTATAAAGGAAAAGAGAGAAAAGTCTGTTGTTATACTAGCAAAACTTTCATAAGGAATGATGGTGAGAACATAGCCTCAGTGTTCAAGTTATCAAATCTTACAAAGATGTATGCAGCATCTCTAGAACAGCTTGAATGTAATATCATTCAATAAATATACAAAAGTATTAGGAACAAACCCACTTTCCAAACATGCAAGCCCAAAAATTTGGTTGAGATGTATTGTTAGTTTTAAGTGATGATATTGGTTATTCTCAAGGGGCAAATGAAAAGAGACATGATGATGAAACTGCTATTCTTTCAAGTAGCTAGCATTGTATGCAGAAAAATGTTGAACATAAAAAAGTATATATCCATCAAGAGTCAATTTTGCAGTATCTCTCAATATTAACTTCTATGATCTCATGTGGTCCTAATATTAAAACCCAATCAAGCAGCTTAGTTGAGACTCAACTTGCTCTGTGTCATAGCTATTACAACATAACTAGTGCATGTGTTCAGTTTTTTATCACACCAAGAATCTTAAATCTCCATTGGCAGTATATGTGGATACGGAAATAAGAAAAATGGAAGATATTTATAAGCTGTACAATGTGGTTATACCAATTTCATATAACAAGAGTTGGTTTTGTCTACTAACTTAGAAAATAGTGTTTGGTTTAATGAAAAAGACTATTTGTCCAACTGAATTTTGCAGTAACATTTTCACAACATTATATAACTTTGTATAAAATTGATCACAATCCTAGTTCCACAATAGCCTGGGAAGTCTTAGATGGAACTGATATATCCTTGTTCCAACACCTAACTGCACTTTACTAGACAGGATCAATGTTGGGTGATCCTTAATCAGAATGAACCTAAAGAGAAGACTATAAGTCTACATGCAGGTGTGTCACGTGTAACATTAAAAGAAAAACAGCAGGCAGTACTTCAGGTTTGAGTTCCTTTAACGCATGAATGTGAAAAAATATCTGAAACCATTTAATGATATGTATCATATAAATGATACTCTGAAAATTACCAACCAGAAGCTGAACAAGGTGTATGAAGTCCAGTGATAGTGTAATTATGGCATTATTTCTTGTCTGATTCAGCATGCTCACTGGTGGTGGTGAATCAGGCAAGAAATATCAAGTCTGACCACACCTGGCCAAAGGACAAAGGTTGGGAAGAGAGTAGCGATATAGGAAAATACAATATAAGGTATTGGGAGAGCATGCATATATTAAAGTAAATAGCTAAACCATCTATGTGTCTCTCTAGTTTTGAGAAACAAACTGATAGGTTAATTTTAAAATTAACCTATTTCCAATTGGTTAATATAACTGTTTTGCTTAGTTAGTGAACCTAGCAATGCTTTTAATTGGTTAAATCAAACTAAGCACCTTATACCACTTTCAGATCCCAATAGGCTATAAAAATTGGCAAAGAAATCCCCATTCAATAGACAAGTGACCCAGTCAAGTCAGGTCAAGTACTGTTTATATCTGTATTTGTTTTAGATATTTTGTTAATCACAATTTTTTGAAAATGCATATCAGAAAGTTTTTAGCAAAGTGGAAATTAGAAACACCAGAGAAGAAGGCAAGAACTTATGAACAAAGCTGCCCTATATCTAGTCTAGATTCAACAACAAAAGTTAAATGTGATCAATCCATTCATTCTGATGATAATCCTAATTTTATTGGATTGCATGTTAATTTGTCTATTAGATTAATTGACAATCTTAAACACAATCTACTTGTTAAAAATGACTCATCTCTTGAGAATTATGATTTCAAAAAGGATGCAAAAGTAGCACACAATTTTCATTATGTGGCTAACTAAATCAATATTCACCATGACTTAGTTATTCCATATACCTAAAAGGAGAAATTTGTGAATATTGTACAATTTTCCTACAGCCAGTTCATCATGGAACTCAGGGAGCTTTCATCATGGCACTTTTTACAAGGTATAAAGACTTTCATGGAAGTGCAAGAAGTCATATTCTTACCATTTGGCACAGAATTGCACAAGTGGATGCAACTAAGTTTTTGGCCATCAGGAAGAACCTAAAAATGAGCATTGTGTGTCAACTGGACAGTGCTTAGAAGTAGGGCATTAACAGAACTGGATAGTATTATACCCAATATTGTCAACCTTCCTATTTTATTATATACATGACATTGCAATGTGATAGAGGAAGCAAAACTGGATCTTTTCATAGCCTGTTTAATTTTTGTATCAAAGAGATGAGATGCTACGAAATCATTTGGAAAATTCTCTGGTTAATGTTCGCTATACACCTATTCATGTAGAAAATGAACTAATCATTCTCTGTGGAGAAACTATAAGGAAGAAATAGTTTTTATTGCAAATAATTTCTCTGGATTTTCAATAATTTAAAGTGCTGATGTATCTGGAAAGGAGTAATTGTCATCTTTGGTATATGTTTTGTTGACACAATGACTGCTGAAAATATCTGAGAGAAATTTCTTGGATTTTCAAGACGATATGAACTGGATGCTACTTACACTACCAAACTATCATTGATCAGGGTACAAACTTTGGTTTGAATCTAGAAAAACTACATAGCCGAGGTGGATTTGTCAGGTGCTCTAAGATCGCAGGAAAGGAAAGGGTGTTGCAAGCTGCAATAAAATGTAAGTATCCAAAAGCTGTTTTTGTCCATTGTGCTGGTCATAAACTCAATCTGGTTGTGAATGACTTCAATTGTGTACCCGAGTTATGCAATACAATTGAGTCCAAAGAGAAAATTTCTTTTCTAAAATGTACCACTACTATCTAAAACTTGTTGGATTGTCAAAACACAAAAGTATTAGAATTTTTTCTGACAAATTTAAACACATTTTTGTTCAGTTAAATATACTAGTGAATACAGCTTCAGGTAAAAAAAAAACAAGAAGATGCTTACCAATTAGAATTTGCTTCAATCACAATGATGATTGTTTTTTGTCTGACTGCAATTTCTAGCTAGTCAGCAATGCTAGAATCTGTGACACAAGTTCTCTGAACTGTTGAACTTGATAGCATAAAAGTGTATGATCATGTTCAGGAGCTTGTGTGTTTTTTGTGAACACCAGCAAAAGAAGAACAATTCAACAAAATTTCTGAAGTTTGACATTTGTCCAAAAAAATGTAATATTGAATCATCTATTTCAAGACAATGCAGACAGCAGACATTTTCAATTAATGTTTGCAGCTCATTTGTGGAGAATATTTTTTTCAAATTTTGTTATACCATATTTGGATGCAATCATCTGATCACTAGAGTGTCGGTTTGCTGCATAAAATAATAAAATTTCTGTCTTCTCTTTTGCTTTTGTCCTGTACAAATGGTGCTCATTGGACTTGAAGAATTAAAAAATCAAGTTTTAGAAATAAATAAAGTGTATGAAATTGAAAACCTGGAGGCTGAAGCTATCACCTGATTTGAGATATGGTCCAAAAAGGGGAACCATGTGTTAGAAAAGGTAAAAAAATGGACTCATTGATTTGTTAGAATCCATTGATCTGTTCCTTTCCATTCATCAAGCAATTCATATTACTATAACATTACCAGTAACAACCTGCATAGCACAAAGGTGGTTTAGCACAATGAGAAGGGTGAAAACATCGTTAAGATCAACAATGGTAGATGATCGTCTGTCTGGAATTTTTTTTTGATAAGAATTCATAAAGCAAAAGTTACACCTAATAAGCAGGAACTTATTTAAAAAGTAATGGATAAATTTTGACAAGATCAGAGATGTTTACGATTTGTGTTGAATGAAATTGGGTTTTTTGTTTGTTTGTTTATTGTGAGCTCTGATAGGGTAGCACGATAGCAAAGGAAGCAGACTAATATTTTTGAGTAAAAAAGTTATTGATCAAAATCAAATACCTTTGATAGGAAAAAAAACAAATAAACATCTTTTTATTTTTTGATGATATGTTTGTTTTCATTGCTCAGCATATTCTCCGCAATTGATATTATTTTGTCAATCCCCCCAATGTAATTTTGTGGATGCCTATGGGTGTATGTATCTCATGGGCAGCATTTCATCCAAGGTAGAAAGGTATGTTTATGATTGCAGAGCTTGCCTCTAGTCTCTTGATTAGCTGGAAATGACTCTGGTCAAGGAATAGTGTAACATCCCATATCTGATTTGGTAGATACCAAGATGTGTACAAGCTTATGTTAGGTCACTGGTGGTCATGAACATTATTAAAACCTTTTCTGCCAATATCTTTCTCTTTGATTAGACTGGTGTTGGTGACATTGCCGCACCCATTTTAGACAGCACTTTGTTTTCACCAAAAAATTTTTCTTAACCTCCATTGACATCAGTTATTTTTTAATGGAGTGTTTAAATCAATGTGCAGGTTCTCTTCATCCAGAATATGAGCATGTATAAATGTATTATTCAAGCACTACAGGTTTGGAAGTACTTGTTGCTTATTTTTGTGAGTAGTATATCTGAGAGGACAAGCATTAGCATCAACTTTGAAACTATCAAGTGCAAGTGAGTGGGGTTTGAATAGTTGCATAGACATGAGAGCCACTCTTGATAAGAATATCTGAAGTTCCCAAGTCCTGGTAATAACTTATTCTTTGTTGGTATAACTCAGGAGTTGGTTGTAGAGTAAATTGCAAGTATAGGAAGGACAACATGAATTACAACATGAATTACACTGCACTATGTCTGTGGTCCAGTTTTTTTCATCTGGGATACAGATTGATTTCATATCTGAAGAAGATGTTAAGACTAACTTAAGGTTGTCTCCCCTCTTATTATTGAATGTTGATTCTTTCTCTACAAAAAGAAATAGAAACATTAAACATGAAAATCAAATATCTTAGAATTATTATATATTGGATTTATTTTCCCAGAAAACAGTAGTAGATACTTTAAATACAAATTTAGCATATCTGTAGATCAGAATATATATTTTTCTCAAATTGGTAGGTGGAGGTGACCATTTTGAATTTTAAAGACTAATCATAATATACCCTGTATGCCCAAAACACAAAAATAGATGATAAAAACATGACTCTAGTATTTCTACGAGTGAAATTATATTAATTTTTTATCTTTGGTAGCCATCTTGGAAACATTTTAATTGGTTCCACACCCAATTGTTTAATAGTTAAAAAAACTATCATTATGCTAAATTTGGTACTTTTAACACAAAATGCACATTTCTGTTGGATTATCTGAATTGTAAATAATGAATTTCATTAACACTTATCATTTAGCATTTGACAAGGGTGGGAGACAACAGCATCTATCTTACATTTCGTTACAGATATTTCACAGTACTTAAAACATTTAAATTATAAATTTCATATATTGGAATGACTTGTGCTAGATGTAGGACATCACAAAAGGTAATTTGGCATGTCACTTTTATTGGCACAGTTGTAGTAACTCGTATTCTTTTTTTGCTCCTAAAGAAATATTCTCTAATATATGGTCTTGCAGATGAATTAGTTAATTTATAATTTAAATGTAATTGTTGGCAAATAAGAAAATCTCTTGTCAGTATATATTGAAAATCCAAAGTAATTTTAGATACGTGTAACTTGTTTTTTGATCAGAAGTACAAACTTTTCTCTTTTGGTTTTCTAAATCACTGAGTTCTGAAAGATTCTGAACCATATTAATTCTTAAATATGTCCATGTCCTTTAAATAGTAAATTTTGTACACCTAGTTGGAGTATGTTTTTGATAACACCAAACTAAGTATTTTGTACTACATTGATAAGTTTTTTTTAATTATTATTATTTTTAGAGTTGGCTTAATCATTTATAGCAATTGTTTTCATTTTCAACTCATAGATCACATGGCCTGTGCAGTCTTTTTATATGCCACCCTCCCAGAATTTTCAGCTTTTCAATATAGTAACAACCCATAAATGACAATGATCCTGTAAATATACAATATAATATTTTCCAGTTATCTAAAACATATTGCTTGTGTTTTAATATACTACAATACATACAATCAGTGTAATGTGTATGTACATTCACATTATATCAACATGGTGATAAACAGAAAGCATAAGGCATATTTTGAAAAAATAATTTTTAACAAAGCTTGGAGGGAAAATACTTTGTTATTTTTTGATCAGAAAATTTATGTCCACATTTGAACATAATCAAAGATATTGATTCCAAAGAAGTATAATGTAAAATGCTACTATGAAGCTGTGAGGAAAGCAGTGTAACGATAAAATTCAGTGGATAAAACAAGGTTTAGCACACAGTCCAGGCATTTCCACCAAACCAAGATAGCTTGTTTGCAATGCTGCTTCAGCTACCTATCTTGTTGGATTGCTTACATTAAAAAGTCAGGGCCATTTAAAGAATGGAGAATTTGTCAAGGATTATAAAAGATGTGCAATGTATTTGGCCAGAAAAAATATTTTCTGTGTCTCATATCAATTTTTCCACTCAGACAATCGCCTGCTGCATTGCTATAATCTCACTAAAGATCAAAAAGGGGGGTGGCTACAGGTTTTGTGGCTTATTCACTGTCAGCAGAGGAGAGCACAGATGTAAGTGATACTTTGTAAATGTTGATAGCAATTCCAGAATTAGAGAACTGGCAGCAGTGGTAAGCTTTCCTAAAACAATACAAGGTATTGACTTATTTAATGGTATTGAAAACACACTGTTGACTCTCCATCCAGATGCTGAAAAACTGGATGCATTAACCACAGATGAGGCCTCTGCCTTGATAGGAAGGACAGATGAAAGAAAAGTTTCAAAAGGATGACCTGATTCATTACCACTGAATTATTTATCAAGAATCTTCATGTAGCAAGCCTATTGGCATAAATTATTATGTAGTTATGCCAGCAATCAACTTTATTAGATCTTGAGCCTTAAATCACAAGTAGTTAAATCAGTTCCTTGAAGAAATTGGTGCCAAACACCATGATTCGCCTTACAACACCAATTTCAACTGGAAAAGTTCTGGAACGTTTCTCTGGACTGTGGCTTGAAATAAACAAAGTTAAAAAAATATTCTAGAGTTAATAGATGGTGATTGGCTTGCTTGATAAAATTTAAAAGAAACACTTAAATGTAGTCAATACCCATTATGAGTCTGGTTTACATGTGAAATGTTTGGCAGAATAAGAATATTTCACATCAAATTGCTGCTTTTTGAAAGCCACTTTCAGAACTCTTACCCTGCACAGTTTTTCCACTTCGCAAGATTTCATAACAAATGGAGAAGCTTCAGTAACTGCTGGCTACTTAAAGTATGTGACAGTAGTGAAAAAATTTAAAACAGAAATTGAGAACAGATGCAAGGATTTCTGCCAAAATTAACTAGAAACAAAGTTGTTTTTAAATCCATTTGATATCACTCTTGATTATGTTAAATATAAGTTGCAAATGGAAAGCATTGATCTGCAATGTGATATTATGTAGAAATCAAGATTTACAGAATGCATTCCAAAATGGTTAACACATTTACAGCTGTAGAAATTTCCCGACTACATTCTGTTTGTCCAAAGGATTTTTTTTCTCATTTGGAAGCACACAAATATGAGCAAACATTTTTTATCATGGAAATTAATAAAACTGGATGTAAATCAGTACTGTTGTATCAAAGTTTGGGAGCTGTATTGAAACTGGTTAGAACAAAAAAAAAGCCTGATGTTACTAAACTTTTAAAGACAAATTTTACATAACTATATATTTTGTGAATATTTTAAAGCTGGGTCACAAACAATGCCAGCTTTCACATGAACATTAATAGGAGTATTAACAAGCTATGCCTTTTGTTTTTCTATGTATGTATTTAGTACATTAATAATAGGTTACTAATAAATTACTTAAATTCATAGTACTGAGCAATGGGTGTGTTTCTGCCCCTCATTATGATGACTATGAAGTGTCTGACCAATCAATAAAATGTTGGAAAGCTTTGGTTTATAGTGTCTTGTTAGCTTTACAGACAGCTGTAATCGATTGCTTTTTGAACATGTATTAATAATAATTAAGAACATTTTTGTATCAAACAAAACCTCTCAGATGCTGCTGCTGAATGTTTGTTTTCCTTATCCTAAAACATTTACATTCTTTGGTTGAAATTTTTATGCTGATGCTAGATTCATTTTTTCTGAATACTTAAATAACTGTACGGACTTTTTTAAATTTTGAATTTCTTTTACTTTTTTTTACTATACTAATATCTTGCTATGCTTTACTTGAAAAGTATATCTCATTGTTATCAGATTAAGCACAATTTTTAGCATCATCAAATTTTTTTAATAAATGTTTAGAAAATTACCAATATATTTGAGTGTAAATTGAGAACAAGATAGGACTTAGAAAGAATTTTTTCAAAACAGCTACAAAACATTCATAGAACTTCTGTTAATTTTTCTTAGATTATCACTTATTTGTTGCATTCCATGAGAGATATCTTTATGAGGTATTGCAGTTAACAGAATATTAGCATATAAGGAGTAGAAAAAATTTCAAATAGTATAAAGTGTGATACTCTAAGAATTGTCTAGCCGGTTTAAACACTTTGTTCTAAAAAAAATGATTTCTTTGTAAAACCATGTTCTGACTTCAAGATTCTGATGACATTTCACAAAGAAAGGAGATAGGTGGGACAATGGTCTTGGTGACCAAGCAAGTTATCTGAGTATGATTGGGGGGGTCTAGAACAGTGATCAAGGTATGAGCTATCCTCCTCCTTGATTACTTGGAATATAGCTATGGTAGGAAAGCAATGCAGATGGACTGGTAGATAAGGGTAAAAGACCATAAATGCAGGAGATTGCTAAACTGAGTTGGATCCCATTAGAAACTAAACCTGGGTCTTCATCCATGGCAGGTTTGTGCATTACTCATATATGGCCATCCCCCCAGTTACAAAATTTAAAATGTAACATTGCAATTAAAGCTCTGATTTTCCTTTCCTTTTCAGATGTTCTGTTTTTTAATTTTCAAATTTGCTAAAGAAAATTCAGTAGATTATTTTGTTTAGAAAACTCTGTAGCTTTTCTCCAGTCAAGTAATCCATCTTAGTAAAAGAGTTTATCTTGTTTTTTTAGAATATGATTTATTACAAAATTAATGACATTTGTTGTATATGACAGAAATAAAGTAGGCTCATTTGCAGCTGTGTTTTTGAAAATGTGAGTGCAGCAACTTTTAAATAAATTTGTTATTGAGCTTTCTAAAAGTGTCTTGTAAGTGTAACAGACAGAAATTGGATTCCGTTGCAGTGCAATCAATCAGCCTGATTTAGCTAGGAGGGAAACTCTAAGAAATAATACCTACTTTCATTTATACATGATGTGTACAAATATTTTGCTTTCTTAGTTGCCTCTGTTTCATTTTCTTGGACAGGAACTTCCAACAGTTCTAAAAAATAATAAAAACAAAAAAATTATCTCACAGCATTTTAATTAAAGTCTGTTTTTAGGTCTAATGACCATAACATGTATGGATACATTATACGAGGTTTGTGCAGCTTTGAAAAGATTTTGAATTTCCTTATCTATTCATTTCCCAGAATAAAGTTGGGAAAACTGAGCATTAAAACAATCATGATAGTTTTATTTTACATGAAGTAAATAGAAATATGGCACATTCCTATGACCTAACCTCCATCTCAGGTAATTATGTGGGAGGTCCTCTGTTGGAAGGTTAACTATTTTCCTCTTGCTTGCAATTACCTGATTGGTATTTCTATGCTAATGAAGCCATCAGAATGAACATGTTATCATATCTCCTCTTGCATTTGACCTTTTATTGGGCAAAACGCTACTAGCCAGAAGATGGGTGTGACCCTGGAAACTACAGCCAGACCAAAAGTGCCTAATGTGTGCTCTAATGCTATACATGAAAAGGTAAAGGGAATCAAAAAGGCAAATGATAGGGTTATGGTCCATACATGTATTGCTGCAGGCACTCAGAAATGTAAATTGCATGTAGTAGCGAAGAGTATAAGGCTTTATGCTCTTAAAGTTCTTTCTGTAATCTACAAGACTAACACACGGACTTGGATCTCTCAAGCTATAACCTTAGATTGGTTTAACCACAATTTTATACCTGAGGATCATGTCCACTGTTGTAAAATTGGGCTGGAAGCTTATTGTAAACTTGTCCTTCTCTTAGCTAACTGCTCAGCACACCCACCTGTTGAGCATATGGATGCTGATAATGTTTCTTGTATTAATACAATACATATTTCACTATCAGTAGATTGTGTTTTGCATTTCCAAAATCTATTTGTTTGAAAAATTTGTAAAGACCCATCCAAGGATACCAAATTTAAAGGACAAGACTCTATAAATAAATTTGGATAATTTAATCACCTCAACATATCTGACGTTTTAATTAAAATTCACTATAATTATGCTTATGATCCAGCATGAATCTCTAAAAGTTAGGTTAAGTTTTTTGGATTTGTTTATTATAACATTTTATTAATTGGTGATCCATGAAAATTAAAATTTGTTCTTGAAAAATCTTCAGAATTTGGTTGGCCAACTCTGCGCGAACCCTAATGATTATATAAATACATGCAGATTACTGAAAAGATAGGGCTTCATCTTATTTCTAAATGTGCTGACTATCGGGCAGACAGGCAGTTTCACTTATCTAACACTTTATTCTGAATCTACACATACAATACATATTTGTCCAATTAAGTTATCTTTTTATATTATAAATTAAAAAAAAAAAAATCAGTTTGGATATATTTTTTCTATGCATCAGTGTTCTTTGCTGAGATCCAAAGAAACTGATTCTGATACTAAAGAAGAACACAATCTTTCATGTGACAAAGACGGATGACTAAAAGGAATCTTGCATCTCCATACACTAAAAAAAAATACAAACAAACTTAGGTTGTTATAGCCCTTGTTTTATCTACCTATTTTTGGACCCAGAGAGATAGATAAAAGATTGTATGACAGTGAAAATAATGGCTGCCATGAAAATGCCCAGTACACTCCTAACAGAACTCCTGTTAAGCTATGGAAGAAAACAAGAGCATCCTAAGGAAACCTATACCAATGAACTAGCGCAGTAAAAGGAAGTGCAAATCATGGTATAAGAGTTTGCTACGCTGATTTGTTGTCGTACACAAATCTCAACAATAGAGATAACCTTTCTATCGTGAAGATGACACTGATGAGGAAACAGTTATCACTAGAGGGCATTACATATTCTTTACTACAAGAGGTGGCTTGGGACTTTCAATATTGGCAGGGAAATCTCCATTAGAACTATTCATTTTCAGCTGTGGGAGGAAACCAACATTACTGGCTGGTGAAGAAGAAGAAACCATGTCAGAGAGAGATGTCAAAAAAAAAAAAACTGACCATGACCAGGAATTGAACTTGGTGTCTTATCCATGAAATCCAGTAAGCTAATCTCTGTGCTACTGGCCATCCTGCTAAAGTAAATTAGTCCTCAGAAAGAAGCAAACTTGATGCTGGTACACTAAGCACTTGGCCATCTGCTACCTTGCTATCCCGGGTAATATCCAAAAGTAGATTTACACACTGTCAGGTATTTAGTGTGGAATTTAATTCTTGTTGGACTAAAGCCAGTTAGCTTAAATGATTTTATGCAGATCATTGACAAAGTATTTGTAAATTATGTGAATTGTCGAATTGGACAGTGTGTGTAAGTTAGACTGATTTTCAGTACCAGTGACGAATTTCAATGGGTAGTTAACAGCAGTTTAAAGTACTAGGATGTGCATAGATTTGGAAAAGGGCTAGCAAGTCTTTTTTACCCAGGAAGGAACAATGATTTTGGATGGGCATTTGTTTTGTAGTTAAAATAAATTTTGCATAAATTCCAACTACAACAGCAACATTCTACAGTGAGTCTCACTGTAACATGAAGGACAATGAACAGGCAGATAATCATGAAAAGTTAGCAACCAGATAGTCCAAAATAAATCACCATGTCTCCTGCCATGAAGTAGGTAGAAATAACATACAAACTATCAAAACCAAGAATAACTTGAAACATCTAAATAGGAAGTAACAAGTGGTTATATTCAGATTAAGGATAGGCCACTGCAGACTTCTCTAACACTTGCACAAACATGCTGGTACTCTGGGAAATGTCCATGTAGCACAGGAATGCAGACTTCTGAAAGACAAAGATGCTAAAAAGGCAGTGCAGCAGAAGGAAACTGACTTTTCAAATGAGCTATGGGGCTTGTGGGGGGAATTTACTATGCACTTTACTTTATTGAAGCAACCAACCCTGCAAATATAAAAAGTATGGTCAATTAATTGCTGAAGAAATAAATCTAAATTTTGTTACATCTATCATCTAGTACCTGTATCTGATCAAGGAATCATTAATTGTATTCATCATATTCTGTAGGAAGATAGAGCAACATGCCATGTGTGGAATGGACTGTAGTTGCTTGTCTGAGCCTTTCTAAGTTTAGATATAACTTGTGAACACCAATGGAAACATTTGAATAGACATCTACAGGCCAAACTAAACTCAATGAAGGAATATTTTCAAACTTCATGGGAATAATTGGATCCGATCATTATTGATGGATTCAATATCTAGAAATTTACAATCAATGCTCAATGCAAAAAAAGAAGTACTACGAAATAATGAAAATTATTTTAAACAGTTATTTTACATATGTTTAAAACCTGTGCCATTATTCAAATTATGGAAGAAAAGCTTGCATGTTAAATATTGCTCAGAAAATTTAAAAAATCATGTTGCTTACCTTTAAGTATGACCTGTAGTTCTTCTCGTAATTTGACAAATGTGCTGTATCTGGACTGACCAGTAGGTATTGAATTCTTTTTGTTCCACTGGCCACATGCATACTCAAAGAAATCATCACATGGATTGATTTTGTCATTCATCCCTTCCATCAGTCTTACAGCTTCAGAAGAAAAGAATTTCACAAAATTCAAATTTTGTTTTATTAAAAATGATATCACTATATCATTAGCTCTGGTGGCCAACATAAATGACTTAGGAGCTCTCAGTATTTAAGATTTACTCAACACGATAAATGCCATCTTGATGTTTTTAAGAAGTTATAAAGTTTTGAAAACTTGTCTATTCATTGTGTAAGAAAGGTATGTGATGCTTGAATGATTCTTTTGAGTAACGACTAATTGCTCTTGGGTTGTATACATACCTCCTCTTGTACAATCGGATGTGAAACAAATTTGATCTGGCCTGGGATGTAATGAGGATGGCTGCACTGTAAGAATGCTACCTAGCAAATAAAAAGGATAACACAACATTTTTTGGTGTTGCATACAAATTAAAGTTACCAGTAATACATCTTTAAACAGTTTTTGATTTTAAAGAAAAGACGCTTTATGTTTCTGAGTTTAGTGAAAGGTGGAGAAATTAATTCTTGAATGAAAAAAAAAAGTAGATTGGAGAGACTGACAGTTTTCAAAACCTAGTCATCTTCCTCTTCTCATGATCATTGGTCAGATAGCTTTTCCCATTAAAGACAAAACTCCTTTTAGTGGTAATTTTGCCACCAAATTGTCATGTTTCTTGGCTTTTTTTTGCCAAAATCCACATTCCATCTCCTTAGAACTTTTGTAGTAAATCATGTTAAATCCTTAGCAACTTGCATTGAAATCCTTTACTCTTCTGATCTTGCATATTTTGTCAGTTGCCTATTAAAAAATATAACCATGCCTTCTTCCCATGGAACAATTCTCACTGATTTCCTCTGTTATTTTTTCTTTCTTTTACTATTGAGAGCATAAGAACACACGTTTTTTAGCACACCAGTTTTGCCTTTCACCATTTGTCCAGTTAGCCAGCACCCTTCTCTTTACTTAGTTCTGCAGTACACTGCATTGCCACCAGACATATAAAACAATCCTCCTCTCCGTGTTCATGTTGATGGCATTCCTAAACCCACTTAACTTTTAATACATTATACAACTTAAACCTATAATTTTGGAAGTAGCTGATGAGAGATAACGCACTAATTTTAATCTACTGAAAATTTTTATTAGGAATATTGATGCAGTTGATTTTTAAAAAACATTTGTACAGAAGCAGAATGCAGTTCATGTATAGAGTAAAATGGTTAAATTAACTTGAATGTTTAGACAGACATAGGGTGTGTGAGAATCTGTGATGTCAGTAGAGGCATGAAAGTGAAATGGTTAACTTAAAATGCTATTTGGAGTATTGTCAAAAGGAAATTTAAAATCAATGAATTTTTAGAAAGTTGGTATTGACATATTCCAAATGTTGTGTACAGCATAGTCCCAAGATCAGAGTAAAAATAAATATCCTATTAGAATAATGACATTGCTCTTTAGAGTTGCACTGTAGCATGTTATAGAAGTGAGTTGTCCATCGAGACCAAAAATCTGCTTTTTTTCCCTCCTTTGCATTGTCTTTGCTGGCATTTTGGGGGTTATTTGTACTAATTTTTGTTGACCTATTTTGGTTTATGATAATGTACATTATTTATTAATTTTTTGTAAAATACATCCAGCTGTGTGCTTTAGCAGGGGCATTCAAACAAAACCTAGCTGAAATAGCATTACCATAACAGTGTCCAGCTAGACTTTATTTGAATGTTCCTCGTACTATACTGTGACTCTCTGTAGCAAGTCATTGCTGAAGCCTGCATCAGAGTTGGTTTCTTGTAGCTTAGACATAGCAAAATAAATCTGTTCTTTGGTTTTGATGTTGTTGTTGTTGAGCAAGTTGGACTTCCCAACAAGGCTCTTTCAATGGCATTGCATCCCATAAAGACAAGTGGTCTGTTCTCTGTCGAGTTGTCCTCGTGATTGAGAGACGTTCACCGAGCTGACAAGCTGACAAGCGGCCCGTCCACCTGACACTGGGGGGGGGGGGCACCAAGGACCCAGGGAGGTCGCTCTCGCATCAGGCTGGTTTTGATGTTAACAAACAGATGAAAACATGATTTATACGTGGTTTAGCTAGAAATATCTTTATTAAAAGAATGTGATTTATAAAGTTCCTTTTGATCAAGTAGGGTAGAGGGAGCACTGTGAAACAGAAAAGTTGTTTTCACTCGTATCACGTCTATTAGTTGAACTTAGTTCATATTATACTGAACTAATATTTTTGTAATGATAATATTAGATTAAGAAAAGAATATGAAAAAGAATAGTCGTAATTTGCTTCTCTTTGTTCCACCAGTGGGGCAGAGTGAGATGCCCTATGAAGTACATTGAGACAGGGTAGGGAACACAAAAATAGCTATCATCCCAAATAAATATTATTTACATTTTTATTCAATGAATGTATTTTGTTTTGGACTCTAATATGTAAATTGATATATAGATAGTTCTATATTTTTAATATTTGAATGTATGTATTGTTTGAAATTTACTATATTTATTTAAATTTTATTGGAATTGATGCCTTATTGTGCCACATCTTAACCTGCATTGATTTTGGGGCATAAATCCTGAGCTTAGTACTTTCTTCAGATCATTTGTACTTGCACTATTAAAGCATTTTTTAGGTTTATCATTTGCATTATAATTGTCACTTAATAATGCACATCACTGTTAATAACTTGAAATTTAATAAATGTCCAAAAAATTCTTATGAACAGAAAACTCTCCATACTTAAAGATTTTTGTTTTCAATATGGCAACCATAAATAAAGTAGGTTTCATGTGCTTGGTAGTTGTGCTCCATGTTTCACTGTGTTCCACTCTTCCATGTGATTTTGACTATAATTATGGATGCTTTTATCATTGATTCTCTAGAGTGATTTGCTGGAAGCAGTTATATTAGATACTAGATTGACAAATGACTAATAAAGCATGCAGTAAAAATCATAAGTTTTGATTATTAAAGATAAAAGAAAATCAGTATACCCACAATTTAATATAAGATGATTTGTTTTAATATGTTCAGCTTTTTCCTTGAAAGGACAGTGATGTGATCTTTTTTCAGTCTTCACACAAATCAATATGGTCCAGTCTTCTTTGCTTTTAATTTAAGGGAAAAAAATCAGAGATCAGGTACTTCTGATCATCTGAAGTGTCAGATTTTCTGCACCAGAGAGTTTACTTTAGGAGGAACATTAACTGTTATGTATATGTGAAATTTCTTGCATTGCAATCAATACTTGGCTATTAATTTTTCTGAAAATGTTCATTCATCAAATATTTATTAAAGATAACATACCGACTTTAAACACCACCGTGTAAATAACAAAACAGAACTTCTTTCACTCCAGCATTTTTTTTTAAACAAGACGGCATGCAACTGCTAACTCAAATCCTTTTCTGAGTGAGCCCAATGATGATACTGATGGTGTTTACCTTAATTAGAAACCACCTGTATCAGCAAAGATGCTGCTATCAAAATTAAGATAGTGAAATTGATGGAAGTTTTATATGCATGCTAATCAAAAACATTAGGATGGGAAAATATTTGCTTCATCTTTTTTTGCTGGTGTGATGTAAAAAAAGTTAAGGACTCTACCTGATCGCATCTGGCAGCACAACCCATTCAACCATTGTGTTCTTTTGTTTGACTTTCTGTAGCACACACAAAACTAAGGATCTGTGCACACTAGAAAACTGCATTGGTAAGAAGAAACAACCTTTAAAGTGATTATAAGCTAGGAAAGTAGGTTTATCCAGATATCATATCAACAATGTAGACTTCTGAGCATGGGATTCCTCAATGGGAGGGGTGGGAAAGTGCTTATTGGTACCTGATGAATCAGGAAGAAATAAGAAGTCTGCATCTGGCCAAAGGTCAGGATAATATTATAATATAAGGAACGGGCTGACCATGCATATCTATCCCCTCCATTTGTAATTTGTTCTATGGATATTTTTTGTCACCTCCCATTCCACCAGAAAAACATACCGTGGATGCCCGTGCTTCTGAATTATGAAATTTGTGTAAACAGCTGGCTTAAAATTAGAGTAGTGACTTATAAACAGTTGTTTTGAAAAGAAAATGTGACTAGATTTTTTTTTTAAGTACTTTTCTGAGAATAATTAGAGCTGAAGACTTTGCAAAGTTTTTGTGACTGCTACAAATTGATTTAAGAACTACTGATCAGAATTCCACTAAATGGATTTGTGGCTCATTATACAAATGAGTTCATTAAGACTAGATTAACTCAGGCAAGTCAAAATTTGGTCCAAACACATCCAAGTTGCTATCTGTTGAGCAGCTTAGCTGATATAAGTAGAAAATCAGTGGCTTTTTGATATCAGCAGTAGTGATTGTTAAAGATAATTAGAAAATAAATACATGTAAATGATTTAGCACAATCAAAGGAAAAATAAAAGTATTAATTTTATGAAAGTTATAATTGCAATAAAGATGAATCAGAGTTATTGATACAAATGTGTTTTTGACCAAGGACATTTTTGTTTTGTGTTATTAAAGTTAATGATGGAATTTTAGGAGAATAATGATGAAATTACAATAAAGAAAACTATGATACTGGTTGTGAACCTGATTGACTGTAGGTAAAACAAGAACAAAAATAGTTTCTTTTAGTCTCAGAGTATCAGGATGGAAGCAAAATAACAAGTAAAGAAAAAACATTTATAAACAATAACTCAGGTGGAGAAACAGGATGTGAAATAAACGGACACTTTTGCAGAAAAAAGAACCTGGTGCTCAACTTCTGCATGTGTGTTTGGGGGAGCTGGAAAAAAGTGCTTTCTTTCAAAGATGTGGTATTGTGAAATAATGCTGGTTAAAGGAATATCAAAGACAGTAAGGGGAAGTGAAGTGTAATGGTTGAGGTATTTCTTAATCATCAAAATATAAGAACACAACTGTTTCTATTGATGATGACAGTTTAATATATAGTGATGGATACTAACATTTTGTAGGATCAAGTATAACAATTGTAGTGTGTGTGAGTTTATAATGTAGGTGATTAATGTTCAGATATTGTGGGTGCTGTGGTGCCAATAGTTCTTTGGTGAATTTGGAATTTATTGTGTAAAATTTGTTTTGCTGTCTGGTTATGGGTTAGTGGAAGTTAATCACTAAACATTTCTCATTTTAGTAGGCAACACTGTAATAATTAATGTTTTTTCTTTCTCTCTCTCTCTCTCATATATATATATATATGGTGTCTGCAGGTGCATGCAAAGACTTGAGGTTTAGAAACATTTTTAAACATAAAATTTGTGGTGACAGAAACACATTGGACATTAAAAATAAATTTAGTACAGCTTAAAAGAATTACTCAAGCAAAGGAAGTCATTTTTTATGTACACAGTGCTAAAAGTCAGTGTATTTTTAATAGACATTTGCTGACTGAAAATTTTCAGACAAATTAACATTGTCAAGCTAAGGTTTTAGCTGAGTATTGATTGCACGCAGGAAATTTCATCTCAGATATCATCTGTTTCTTTTGTATGGTAGACTGGCCATATGTAACATTGATTTTTCTCTTACAAACTCTGCTGTTAACTTTGCCTCAACAGACAGATTTCCTTGCCAAAAAAATCCATTTTTATAATTTATTTTTGTTTTGAAATGCAAAAATCTGTTTATAATTATATAAGATTATTAAAAAAACAAAAACCAGCAAAGTCTATTTGTATTTCATCCAGGGCAGACCTTGGACAACTAAAAGAAATTTTGAGTCTAATTAAAAAAAGAGATAAAATCAATTAAAAGAGCAGCAAAACGAAATCTGTGCCTGCCTGAGATTTTGATTTATAATGTGCTTATGGTGGGAAATTGTCAGCATCTTTGTATTGGTCTTGTTTTGAAACTTTATCTAATATAGCTACAGAATATCGATTGATACCTACTCTTTAACTCAAGGTTTACAGTAAAAAGGTAAAACTCATTCCCAGGAATGTTTGTCCAGAATTCCCCTATTGTTGTTTTGTGAGAACTCTTTCCATGACTACACCGGGACATTAAAACTGAACTTGAGACCAAGAAAGAATAGTCCACATTGACAGGGCTTCCTGCTGACAGTTTTTGAAATAGCAACAGGCATCAGTGATGGAAACACTGCATGCCTTAAAGATTGCTAGAAGCTTTACACTTTAACCATTTTAAATTCCTGATGCTTTGCTGGTGAAAGGGGTAATACTTAAGTATGTTACTAGTTTCTCCATATTAAACAAATGTGTTTAGGTTTGTAGGAATAGGGTCAAACTTCTGTATTAAGCAAAATTTGTTATTGCACAATGAATAAATGAAATGAGCTTTACAGCTTTCGTTGGAAATTCAATTTTTCTTTGGCTATTTTAAAATATATCTTGTGAATCTAGCAAATAGTTTAATTTATGTAAAAAAAAATTTTTTTCTCCTTTTAGTTTAGAAAAATTGTTGAAAAATATGCAATAAATGCAAACATTTAAAATTTTTACCCTAAATCCATCAAAAGATAACAAAAATGGATTATTATTTTTTTTATTATTATAGTTTCTTGCTCAGTTATATTAATGGCATAAGTAACAAACGTTAGTTTACATTGACTCATGGTTTGTGGTAATATACACTATTGTAGAGAATTTTGTTTCCAGAACCTGCTGTCTGCACGTGTGTGTGTGTGTGCGTGTGCGTGCGTGCGTGCAATGATTGAGTTTTCCTGTGTGAATTTAGATTAGCAGGTACTGACCTTTTTCTTTCACAGGAAATTAACTTTAATGACTCTGGATGTCAGCTGCATTGATTGTCATGCACTATACACTGGTTACTGCTTAGAGTACTTCACCATGCTGGTCAGTACAGTAGGGTTTCTAATGTTGCCAGCTTTTTATTTCTTGTCATAGTGTACAAAAGAAAAAGAAAACACATACATACAGTGAACCATAAAAGTATTTGACCACCTCAGAGAAATCAGTTTTTTTGACAAAAAGCTTATGAGGTGTGTCACCTGAGGTGTTCCTGCATATCCACTACAAATATGAAAAGTGTTATGAATATCTTCACTCTCATTTACTAATTATGTTTCTTTCTTGCAGCATGAATATTTCTGCCAAACGGATACTCAGCCAGATTTTGAGATTTGCTTAAATGAACATGACTATAAAAAGATATCTACACCATGTGCACATTAATTAAATAAATGCATTTAAATATGAAAGAATGGATTTTTAGAATCATGCATATATAATTTCATTTACCCAAGATGATAACAGTCTGTAGTATTATTGTGAAGTAAGTAGCAGCTTAAAGTGTGATTAATGAGCCTAGAAATGGTTGTCTATGGAAGATAGATAAGGTAGAGACATAAAAATAAGACAGATTGCTAAAGAGCTGTAGGAGAGTGGAAGAGCCAGTAGTAGTATTTAAACAAGAAATAGGCTGCATACCAGTGAATAGCTTGGAAGAGCAGCCAATCATAATTAAGAAGAATAAAGCAAAATGATTATACTTTGCAAAAGAATACATATGAAAGATCTCAGAATTTTGAGATAAATTTTTATGGAAAGATGAAAGTAATAAAAAAAAAAAACAACTATTTCATCAGATTACTTGATTCTGGAAAATGTGTAGTGCTCACTTTTAAGATTGGCAGTCAAAAGGGTCTGTTCTGGGGTCATATGACCTCAAAAGAAATTGGTCAGTTGAATTGATGGAAGGAATCTTGGACAGATATGCATACAAGAAAAATTTTACCATCAGCAAGGAAGTTGGGACAAAATTATTTTTCTCAGAATGGTTCTTTAAACTATGTGAAGTTTTTCTTGAAGAAAATGGTGAATTTGCTGGGCTGATCTAACCCTAATTGAATGGTGGTTGGAAGATATGAAGCAGAACGTGAATTTGTTAAAACTATCATTGTTGAAGGATCAAGATCAAGCTATAGTGAATATTATAGAAATTTGGTTTTCTCCATACCAGAACATGTGAAAACTGTTATTAAGACTAAGGGTGACCATTAACACTGTGAAAATGAGATTATATGAACATAAATATAAATATTTTGCAAGTTTAAACAACTGGTTGACTATTTATTTGACAGAAGTGTTTATGCTATTAAACAATACATCATGTGACATAAACATTATGTAAACACATTTCTACAACAAAGCTCTGTTTGTATGCATTTTTTGATTCACTGCACTTTCGGCTTAAATATTGTTTACTAGTACATGTACAGTATATGGGGTATAGATCCTACTTTTAACAAGCATAACCTTTTAAATGATCAATTTATTATTTATTTAAGTCTGTGTTCTGAGTAATTTGCTTAAGTTACAAACCACCTACATAATATGGCAAGCAAATGGGTTATCTGTCTTTGTGGTCAATATACCAGAAGTAATTTTAGTATTTTATTTCATTGATATAACCTGCAAATCTTAATCCTTTATAGTCCAGAATGCACACAATATAATTTGTGCTGTAAAAGGTAATTTAAGCCCTTTTTGCACAATCCTTACACAGTGTGCAAGGATTTCTCATCTGATACATGTGAGTTCTTGTGTCTACAGCAGTATATCAAACATGAAGTATGCTCGTACTCTGACTATAGCTTTCTTGACTAGATTTTTGGGAGGTTTATTGAGAAAAGGGAACTGACTCAATTGTTATTTATACCTCAGCTGATGGTTGCTCAACTAGGCTTCAAAAAACTAGTTTAAGTTCTTCATGGATTATTGATTGATTGTTGCTTTTTTTTTAGTATTACTTGATGAGATTGCTGCAATCATCATTGAATAGTAACTTTACTGAACTAAAAGTATATGGTATGATAATGCAGTATGAGATCCATTTAACCAGTGAATTTTACAATTTCATAGAAATCTAGTTAACTTAAAAAAAAAAATCTATTTTAGGAAAATTACTTTTTAATTTAAAAAATAAATTTCTGTATTTTATAAGTCATTTAAACGATTTGTATAACATTCATAAATGTTATCAGGCATTTCTTCAACTTATTAGTGAAATATTAGGCAAACAAGCTGAATCAAATTTGACTAGATGTTGGATAAGCCTGTTGTTTTCAGCAAGTTTTAGTTTAGACTTTTTACAATTTATATATTGTTTTTATTAAAGAAGCATTTATATGATAATAATAATAATAATAATAATAATATAATAATAATAATAATAATATACACTACGCCTCAACAAAATCTCTCTTTTTTAAAAAAAAGTAATCCAGTTAATTGTGAATTTCTCTGTATGCCAAATTTAAATATTCCAGTTATCAATATTTGCAGTCATAATTATGACTCATCATCTGTTAATTTTTGATGGAGATAAAAATCAACAATGGCAGCCAATGTTAAATTATAAATGTATTTAAAATTTTGAAAACATATTACGTAGAACTTTCCACTCACAACAGCGGTAACAAGAAGTTGCCTTTGTATAATTTTGTTTGCCTATATTTAGATCTTTTAGTATTTGTAGACAAGAATATATAAAAGTTATAAAAACACTTGACATAAGTAAATAGATATCCAAGTTTGAAAGAACACCTATTTATTCTGGAACCATGTATAGCATTGGCAAAATATGAGTTTGGTTAATACTTTGTGTTGCAACTCTTTTTTTCTTATGTAAGGCAGCAGTGTACTGTCATAATAGGTGAACAAAATCAGCAATCCTGATTTACAGATCTGTAGTCCATTTCTGGCACAGAATCTCTATTAGGGAGTCCCAGGAAGTTGGTTTATGGGGATGCTTTCATAGTTGAAGGCAGTTTGTGTGTGCTTAGTGAGACTTGAGCATGGGGTTAGCCAGAAAATGGCATAGTTGTGATGCCTTGACTGTCTTTCCATTTTTGTGTTACATGAGTATTGTGAGCTTGGCATCATCTTTCATAAAAATACTGCACACTGTGGACAAATGATCATTCATGAATGTCCAATAGTCCAAATTGCATTCTACAATATGACAGACAAACTGACCCTATTTTATTGTTGCAGATGGTGTAATGATAATTCCTATGCTGGATGGTATCACACCTGTACATGACCACTGTCTGAGAACTGGAAACCTGGGCTCATTGAAAAAAAAAAAGTTTTCAAAAAGACAGGGTGAGGTAGCATCTGCATTCAACTAACATTACCTGGGGTAAGGAGTGGTTTGGCCTTGATGATCTTTTGTTGTATTCCATGCTGTAGAGATAACACTTATGGTTGGTTTTTCTGAACACCTGAACTACTACTGCCATATTTGCAGCCATTTTCAGGGTTTAACTTTTATGCCACTTCTCAGAGCAACAATTATCTGTTCTGTTGGCTTTGGGCACTTAAATGCAGATGCACATTGGTTTTATGGATTCTTTTTCAAACTAGACAATCACCTATTAATAATAGGCAACAAAACTTCTTATACTTTGGAAATCATCTGCTGGCTTCTACCATTGTCTAGCTAGGTGCCTCCTTTCAATGTGTCATTTCTTTTCAAACTTTTGTTTTGGCACAGCTTATCTGTACACTAAGGCTTCTTCTGGTTCCTACCTGCTCTTGTAGCTTGCAATCATGTATTTCAAGGACATCTTTTTTTTTACTTTGTCAAGTCTTTTTGTATGTTGAAATAAAATGGAGAAAGAAATATTTGTAGATAATCGTTGTAAATGATTTTTAAAAAACCTGTACGCCTTATATATTATATTTTAATGCAATTTTATTTTAAATATTGATCTAATTAATTTAGATTTTTTTTTACTGTCATTCATTTTAATTTTAGTTTTATGGAAAATAAGTTTGATTATTTTATGGGAAATGCAAATAGAAACAAAAGAAGATAACTCTTGGAATATATTTAAATTATTGTTACTTAGATATTGTATTTCTCAATATTTAACAGAAATAATTAGAATTTCTAAAACTATGATATTAGAGAGATGTTACTTCTCAAGGCAGCAATTGACAAATTTTCAGTGTCATGAGGTAGTTAAAATCCCAAACTCAGCATGGATTTTTAAGAAAAACTGAAGCCTTGGCAACTAATCAGAATCTTTTGGAGTTGTTCATGGCTAAAATTCCACATGCCATCACAGTAACTTAATACTACACTGGATTCTTTATTCTGTGCTTGATACAGAATCCTAGACTATGCTGCAGACTCATGGCAGAACTAGTGATTTATTCAGTAAACCATACTTCAGTAGTTTTACAGTGTAATTGAATGCGCCAAATATTCTGTAGACTTAGCACCTGCAATATTATTGTTAGTTTACTCCTATCGACTTCTGTATTAAATCAGATGATGCACTATTACTCTTGGCCAAGCTATGATGATAACATCAAAAAACTGAAGTTGCGTAACTAAAATCAGTGGTGGCTATTATTCATTAATTACTTTTATTTTAGTAAATAGTGTAGTCATCTTTAAATATGCTTTCAAGATTTTTGTCTGGCTATTAAATTATCTTCACATAATATTCAAGACTTTGCTTAGTTCTGCTTTTCTGACAGCAAGAAATTTATAAAATATTTCTTTTGTAACCTATTAAGCTATCTAAGCTTTAATTTAAATAATCTAAGATTAATTCTATCCAGGTATGTTGTATATGCAAGTTGTCTAGTCACCATCCATGTATAAATATTGATTATTTGAGAGGCTTTCTGAGCAAAGTGATCGGTTAATACCTTGGCTATATTTGAGGTTTTCCTAATTCTGTGTCTAATATGGCCAAAGAATAGCTCAGATCTAAGAAAAGAGACTTTTGTTTATACTTCTGGACCCATTCTCTAAAATGCTAAGATAAGTAGGTTAGCAATTTTGAATTTTTTAAAAAATTCTGATGTAAACACTATCTCATGTGAACCAACCCTCTACTTGTATTTGCCATTTTTGGTATTTATTTACACTAAATATGCAAGGATTACTATAATAATTATAACTTTAGTTGCATTCATTGAATACATAATATTGTAGGTATAATTTCTCTAAAAATAATTTCCAAGAATACGTCAAATTGTAAAACAACTTTAAAAAAAAAAGGATATAAAATCCTACTTAAAAAAAATTAGGGTTTATTTGGGTTTCTTTATCTTGACATTTAGGTTTACTATGAATATTACTTAACGACAGCTTTTCAAAACTTGTAGTTGAGCTAATAATATTTCTAAATTTGCCATGAGCACAACATGGAGTTTGTATTTTTTGGCATTATTTCTCTCAGTTTTGTGTTTGTGAGCTTTATTTCCTTTTTTAAAACATATTTTTGGAGAAACATAAAAAGCTCCTGATTGGTCTGGGTTGTTAGATGTCCTGTTAGCGGTGTGGCTTCTTTTTTCCTAACTGCATCTGATTGATCAGAAGAGTTCTCATTGCCATGATGCTGATGAGCATTGTTTCTGGTAACAAAACACACAACCTCTTTTCTACTTGAAAAGAAATCTAAGTCCTGCCAAGGGGCATACTATACCAGCTTCTCTGGATCCTTTTATTTCCTGTTAATTAGTGCACAGTCCTGTCTCTCAACCTACAGTAATACCAATTAAAAGGTTCTTATCTGATGTTTGAATTATTTTTCATAGAACCATAATGTACACAGCTTTTTGGTAATTAGATCTCTCTCTCTCTCTCTCTTGGTAATGTATTTTTATCAAAAGAATGGTGTGGATGTATGGGATACACATGTGCCCAGCTGCTAACACAAGTATTCTTGCCATTCAAAAACTTAGCCTTTTTAAAAAAAACTACAACATGCTCAACCATCGAACCAAAAATACCCCAAAACTTTCTTCTATTTTACCTTCAAATGAAAGAACACAGAAACAATAAATGGCTATCTATTACACCTTATAAATTTGTTATTATCTTGTTACTTACTGTATACAGAGATGTTCTACTATTTTTGAAGTTACCTCTATGTTTCATTAACTTTTTCTACCTTAACATTTACCTTCATCTGTTCTCAGAGCCAAAACAATGACCAAGGCTACAGCAACACCAGTGGATATCAGCGATATGAATATAAGAGCTGCCTCTAGCTGAGTCCTTTGTATGCACCATCCTGTTCTCCTGGGAGATTCAAGACTGAAATAAATTATAAATCTGGTGAAAAACAGTGTTGTGATTAGTGAAAAGGATCTCTAGAAGAGCATTTTTTGTTTATGCTATGTTGATCTGCTTAGTGAGTATTAAATCACCAGTAGTAGTCAGGATGATGTGTAATGGTTACTGCTTGATTGATCTACGTCTAGTGATAGGCAGGTAGTTAGAATGACAAATGAGCCATCATTTTGCTTGCCTCAGTTTTTCATGATAGTTTATCAATAGCCTTGTTCCTTGCAATCTTTGTTGGCTCCCAAGTTTTTTCACAACGAAGCCCTAAGCTCTAGTTTTCTCATTAGATTTTTCCTACTGTTCATGCTGAATTACCATATTTTTCTCTTTGGAACTCATTGTTTGTTGATTAGATCCTTTTTAATGGAGCTTTGATATTGTTCATAGGATAAATAAAACCAAAAAAAAAAGTTATAAAGGTTAATTTTTTAGATTTTTACTAACATTTATTTCTCTTTCTTTCACAGCTCAGAATCATAATGAAAATTGTTTTCTTAAAAAAGAAAAAAAAATTATTCTCAAAATATAAATTAAAATGTTTTAAAAATCTAGCTAATAATTAGCTTTAGCTTCTGACATTTACATTATGGTATCTAATACTATTCCAATTCTGTTTTTTTTAGAGCTCCAATTTGACTGTATCACACATTTCTGCCCATCTTTGGATCCTTCATATACCTGTCTCATCAAAATGTGTCTCACAACTAAACATTGGTGACATAGAAATATTTTCCAAGTCTTGCAACTTGCCTTGTTGATTGACCTGCTTGAAACATTCCTCTCTATTGCTTTATCTACTCAAAACTGCTTGGTTGATATGCTTGGCTCAAATGGAAACATCTATCAGCACTTTCTCTTGCAAGGATCTTTAAAATGTCAAGCTTCTAGCATGTGAATAGTGAACTTTCACTGTATGCATACACCATAGCACTCATCATATGAATAAATTTCATCAAACAATGTTGTCAACAATTTGCAAGTGGTGTGTTTTAAAATTTTTTCAATACATATAAAAACCAGACTAAATGACAATCATTGTTTTTCCCCCAAAGTTCTGTTAAATACTGTTAATACAGTGAGTTATGGGATATTTCCACCACTAATTTATTGTGAAATAGTCTATATTGGTGCCCACTGAAAGTATCGCCTGCCATAATACTGGCGGTTGGTTATTACACTGTTCCAGGGAAATGACTTAATGGGGAAAAAAATCAATAAGTCAAAATCATGAACTGATTTCTTTTGCAGAGATAAAGATTAAAAGCTGATATTACAAAATGCAGTCATTTCATGATGACATTTGTGCTCCAGTAATTTGACAGACTTTGGGAAAATAATGACACGTTTGTTCTACTTTTGTTTTTACTCAGTCAGCAAAGAGATTTTACAATGGCTTAATTCTGAAGTCGAGAGGGAGATGCAGCTTCTTCATGTTTTCTATTTCACATGGCAATATTCAATTGTAACGATATGTTAGTTACTCTTTTTATTTTTGGTTCAGAAATTTTAGTATGATTACAGAATTGACACAACATTTTAATTCTTTAAAGTTTCTAGAAGCATACTTTTGTCATATAGGTCTTATAGAATCTGCTTGTTTTGTGCTACCTCTGCAGTTGAGATTTTCACTAAACTCTTATCTTGGATCAGGTTTATTCTGTAAAATTGGAGGAAAAAGCAAAACAATGTTGATTACTAAATTATTCTAAATACTATATTTCTATTCAGGTCCTAAAAAATCTGCTGCTGTAGATGGGCGTCACAGTGACAATTTCTATTCTCTGACAGATACATTGTATAAGAAGCCGAACCAGTGGGGTCCCCGAAGGTATGGGGCAATGTATTGCAGGTTCCCTACTGGAGAGTGATCACCAGCACAGTTCACTTAACCTTAAGTTGGAAATCATAAGATAGCTGCCTTCAGGCACCACTTGGGGATTGTGCTCCATCCGAAACTATGCATCGATTTGCTAACCCACCCTCTCTTTGAAAGAAGTCACACACAAACATACCCAAAACACACTTAAACACATGCCACCACAAAGAAAAAAAAATGTAGACTGTGGCAGCTGACAGATGTGCAAGCAGTCACTAAATTACATCTGTTAGGAATATAAAGTTTGGCCTCTCTGAATATTATTGGCTGGTGAATTGAATTTATCAGTTAATTGATTAATTAAAAGCACAAACTAATTATTTTACATACTGTATGAAGATTGAAAGGCCACTGTAATTGAGTTTAATGCGTACAGAATTTTTTTTATTTTTTAAGTGGTAAAATGTTTAACTCAGAGTGATGACAGGAAGAGAAGCTAATCTAGTAGACCCAACCATATGAAGAGTTTGAGAGTTTTTGGGATAAGTACCATGTTTTCACCCATCCACGTTTGAATTTATTAAAATTCCCTTTAAATCACTGACATGGGTGATCTATTACAGAAATAATCAGTTTTTGAGCAAATTAATTCAACTCGTTAACTGTTTACTTTGCCTTTAACTTTAAACTATATTTTACTTAATTTTTCTTTTTTCAAACCAAAGCTGGAATGAGAAAACCTATCAATAATTATAGTTGTGTGTGAAAAATGGCTTTTTTAATTTCTCCTATTGAATTGGTTATGAATCAAAGTTCCAATTTTAGTATTTTTTTGTTACCTTCCCAGGGTACAGCTTGACGTGACAGCACTATTACCATGGTTGGTTTGATCTTTAAAAGGCATCAAATGTCAGCATTGTGCACACATGATTACATCTCTTCATTATCTTACTTCCCATGATAAATTACAGTTAAACATTTTGCTAAGCATTGGATAGAAGAGAAAAAGTTTATATTTGAATATTTATTAGTTTTCCAAATATGCTGATTTATTTTTTTTCTAAATGGAATCAAGATAGATATCGACTAAGTAGTAGATGGCACACAGTGGAAAATATAAAGTGAAATATTATGTAAGAAAAAGGGTTAGAATGAAAATGTTCTGTTTTTAGCTGGTGATTTTGATTAACATTATCAGTTATTTAGAAATGAAATATTTGTCCTGTTTTCATATAAACAACATCTGAGGAAATCTTATTTGAATCTACATGTCTGATATGCTTAGAAACTAGATGACTGTCAAACCATGAGACCTTCAGTTTGAACAATGTATTTATTTTGAACTACCAACAGCTTTTATTTAAAACAAATGCTTTCTTATAAATAATTTAAAAATCAATAAGGTGACTGATTTAGGGACCTGACTTCATAGATTACCATAGATATCCAGAAACAGCTAAGATATAATTTATAAGCTCTTTTTAAATATTTTGTGACATGGTGGTTAATTTATCAGATTTCTAAGGTTGAGGGCCTGATTTTGTTTCCACAAGGGACTGACTTGGTTTGCTGTACCTCCTTGACAGCCATGTGGGTTTTCCTCCAGACTGTCTAGATTCTTCCCACATCTAAAAATGAAGGGTTCTAGTGGGTACTTTTGCTAGCTTTTTCCTGAGCAGGCAATTAGTATCTTCAAAAACAACCAGTGTGGAAACCCACCACATAAGTATCATTTCTCCCTTGTCTGTCTTGGATCGTGGTTATCCAAGTTTGTCAGCTCCTGGATTGTGGATGGCACATGGTGGTGGTGATAATTTAAGAAAATATTCATACATTATCAAAAGTCAGTAGCAGTTAAGATTTTATTTATTTGTCATTTCTACTTTTTCTCAACTTTGTCTTACATTCATAAACAATATCAGTTATAACAAGTGCGTTGTGATAAAAATATTCATGATGCATGGAAAAGTATCTTCTAATTAAATTTTGATGCGTTGATGGTATAATATGTGCACATCTGTGATAGGAGCATTTAGACTGCTGTCATGGATAGTTTATCCCCCCCAAAACACCTATAATTAAAAGTTTGCAGTAGTTGTCATTGATACTGAAAATTAAAACTAAACAGTATATAAGAAAATGGAGCTGGTTAATGTCAGGGTTAGGGTTCAGTTTTTTACTTGGAACTTCAGAATTAAAAGATAGATAATTCATTCAGCAATGGACCAAGGCTTAGTCCAAAATGGTGGAGTATTTGAAGGCATCTTTTTAATAAAATTTAACTTTTTTTTTTCCTGAATGGCAAATATTTAGATATCATCTGGTAAAATGGTTTTGAACTACACTTTTTTTTTTTTGAAATTTGGAACAGATTAAAAATTATATAATTTAAAATTAATTTTAAAGTTTACTGCCTATCTCTATCAACATCAATGGAAAAGATTAGTTTAGTTATTATATGAATTAAAGGTTTCAGGTTATTATTTTGCAATAATTAAGATCAAAAAAGGAGGAAAATTACTATGGAATGTAGGAGACAGACAAAAGTTTTAGAACAAGGATAGTTTAGTTTCAGACATATACTGTGTAATTAGTAGGGTTTACTGCTTCCAGGTCTTGTTAATAATGGTTGTTAATTTGAATATTGTTAAACAAACTGTTTCTTATAGCTGCCCATTACATCATTTTTAGCATCTAGGAGATCAGTCTCAGTTAGGTGATTACATTTGCTAGCTCCATGTAACGATGAATAATTTATAGATCCTGCACTTTATCTTGCTTTTTATTCTACAAGGATCTGATTAATTCCCAGTGCACCATACATGATTTATCTTGATACCTGTCTCTGAATATTCAAGAGTTATAAATCAAGCTGTAAGTTATTACAGACTGTTTATTTGCATTTGTTTGTTCAAGCCATTGTTAGATGTTTATGGACCATCAGTCTAAGTGGCATATCTGTCTTAGATAATTTGCAACATGTGTAAATGTCAGACCTCATTGGAATTAATGTGCACATCTCCTGTGATAATTTTGAACAGTTGGCTGTAGTTTCATGTTAGTCTTAAGAAGAAAGCAAGTAGCACATCAAGATAACAGACATTGTCCAACTTAGCTAGGCCTAGTTCTTGACTGCATTTTCATACTTTCACTATCTGGGCAACAGCATTTTATCTTGAAATATAAGTCTGTAAACAGATTTTGAATAAATGAAATGTTTATTAAAAAACAGAAAATAAACTTGGCAAATATCAAGCTAGACTTTTTATTTCTTGATAGGAAGGACATTTTAATGATATAAAATTGGATATATTAGGACAGAATACAGCTAAAATATAGGCAAAACATGAGCCAGACTGATGCTTCATGACACATTTATCATGTATGTAGCATGCAGTACAGTTTATTATAAGGAAAAAGCTATTTCTGACTACATGAAAAAAAAATATACATGGTAATTTGTTTGTTTTTCAATCATTGCATTTACTGATGTTTAAGTGAATTCAAGCTACAGAACATTAGGCTATTTTTTTAAAAAATTTTTGTTAGCAAAATATCACTTATTTGACTGGCCAGAAACCTATAACCCTGGCTCACTGTTTAGGCTGTACTGTTGCTCTGTATAAATAAAGGATAATAATAATTGGGTATTTACTTTTTGAAAAAAAAACATCCATTTTCTATTCTATTTTTTAAATTCATTATAAATAAGGTTAATAATTTATGGTAAAAAAGATTTTTATATTGTCTTGGCAGTAGAATCTGTGAGATTTAATATATATATATATATATATATATTTATATTTATAATGAATTTGAAATTAAATTTTTAAGTTTAATGTTATTTTGAGTTGTTTTACATCTTTGAATGGTATAAAACAAGGAAAAATGAAGATCTTATGCAAACTACAAATTATGTGTTTATATACTAGAGCTCTTTGAATAAGGTTCAGTTGTATACCATTGTGGAACTATTCATAACTGTATGGCATCTTACAAGAATCAAAGAATAGCCTTAATGGCATGCAATAGTCTGTATCAATAACCTCATAAAAGATAACTATGATTTGCCCTGTAATTGGTAATTTCTGCTGTTTTATGATGATGGCACATTGTGCATGTCTTTGAACTTGACCTAACTTGTAATTACTGATGTTTCTCTTTTCAGGAACACCTATAATCACTGGGCTAGCTGATTACATGGATAAGCAAGCCAAGTACTATCTCATTCTAGGTATGATATTTTTGCTTTTTATAAAATTGTTCATAATAATTTGCTACATTTTTTTTAATTGTTGTTGTGGAAATTCTAATATTAACTTCACTTGAAAATGCTTGTTAAACTGCCTATCAACTCATTTTTCTAACCATTCAGTATCATAAGTAGTAATATAATGCATGTAATACTAAGGGGTGGCAAGCATTTTATCCTGTGGGCCACACAGGATTATAAACACTCACAGCATCTACAACAAAGACAAAGTCAAAGAGCCAATCTGCTTGTTTGAGGTGTGAGAAATCGTTATCTTTTCTCTGAATTTCTAAGAACACATTCATTTCCTCCTCCAGCTCCCATACTCTATCTAGAACTTTTCCAAAACTATGCCAACAGACTTTGGTGTGATACAATACGTCTGTGAGCTCTGCATTGATGTCTTCAAGCAAAGCAATGAACTGTCATGATCTATTTCCCAGCCTGATTAAAACTAACCAGCTTAATGAAGGTGCTCACCAAATGGATCAAGTCCATAACATTTTTACAAAGCAGCATCTGGTGGATGATGCATTGAAGATATTTAACTTCTTGATCTGGGTTCATTTCTTTGACTTTCTCTCCAATTTTCTTCAAAAGTCTAGTGTGCTAATCTTGTAAGTTGGGAGACCCATCTGTTATGACACTAGCCAACTTTTGCCAAGCTAAATTGTGTCTTTTGATGCAGTTCTCCAATCTATTGAATAAATCTTGTCTTGTTGTTGTACCCATAAATTTTTCAGTGATTTCGAACTGATTATTGATGCATTTTATGAAAGCGGGTATTTCCAGTGTTTATTACTGGCACTGAATAATTGGGCTTTCTTATGTAACTCTGCTGCTGTGTTCTCTTAGATAGACTGATGCTTTCAAACTTCTTTCTGTTCTTAGGACAAAACTGTATTAGCCACATCAATTATGTATTGCAATCTGAAAATAGCTTACTGTGCCTTGTGATTGTGTGCACCAATGCAGCTTGTCTTTATTCGCTAAATATGGTCTGCTGTTTCTGTAACTAAACCAAGAGTTCTTGACTTTTCTTATTTTTTTCATTAGCTGACAGTTTATTGCAAAAGCCTGTATGCTTGGAATCATAGTGGTGACTCTCACTGTAATTAGTGAAAAATGCTACACTTTTGTGACAAGTCAAACTGACAGTTTTTTGCCTACTTTGTGAAAAAATACTTTGTCAGCCACTTTTCTCTTCTGTGGGCACTCATGTTTTACAAAAGGCATGAATACAAATCACCACCTTTGAATTGGAAATAAGGGACACGTTGAGAAAAATCCATTGACTGCTCATACGAGGTGTAGTCAAAAAGTATCTGACCTTTGGCCAAAAAAACAAGTAATATTAAAAAACTCACCATTTTGATTTATTCGTCTTGGGAGTCTACACACTTCTGCCAGCATTCCTGCCACTGCTGGAAACATTTCTGGAAATCCCATTTTGGGATGCTGTAGAGCTCTGCCTTCGAATTTTGCTTAATGTCCTCTGTTGACTCAAATCTTCTCCCTTTGAGTGTTTTTTTGAGCTTTGGGAATAGCCAAAAGTCACGGAGCCAAGTCTGGGGAGTAGGAAGCCTGACGAACAAGTGATGTGTTATGCTTGGCGAGGAATGCTTGGACGACATGGGCAGAATGAGTGGGTGCGTTGTCATGGTGGAGTTGCCAGTTCTTTGCTGCTCACAGCTCACAGGTCGGGTCGTTTTCGCCGCACAGCTTCACGAAGGCAACGAAGAACCCCCAGGTAGTAGTCTTTGTTAATTGTCTGACCTTGTGGTGCATATTCATGGTGCACAATACCTCTGTAGTCAAAAAAACAGGTCATCATCAGTTTAACATTGCTGCGCACCTGTCTTGCTTTCTTTGGTCTTGGCGAGGATGGATGCTTCCACTGGGATGATTGCAATTTTGTTTCAGGGTCATAGCCGTACACCCATGTCTCATCGCCAGTGATGATAGTGTTCATGAAGTTTTAATCTTGGCTAGCACATACCAGCATGTCCTGGGAGATTTCCTTTCTGTTTTCTTTCTGCTGGTCAAACAGCAATTTTGGTACGAATTTGGCCGACACCCTCCTCATGCACAAATCTTCTGTTATAATTGACTTAACTGACCCATGGCTGATTCCAACTTCGGCAACAATCTCTTCAATAGTTACACGACGGTCTTCATAGACTATTCCTCGAACCTTTGCAATAATTTCGTCGTTTCTGCTAGTCGATGGTCTGCCACAATGTGGCTCACTGTCCACTGAGGTGCGGCCATCTTTGAACTGGTTTTACCACTCCCTTATTTGCGTTTTTCCCATAGCATCATCTCCAAAGGCCTTCTGAATCTTCTCAATAGTCTGGGCTTGCGTATTACCAAGTTTTTGGCAGCATTTGATACAGTATCTTTGCTCAATGCACTCAGTCATCTTGACTCAAAAAGAAAAATCACACAGCACACTCTTCACGTCTGTACTCAACGCATCACTGCGGGTGACCGGCGCAACCTACAGACACGAAAATTTTTGCGCATGCTCAGGAAGGATGCAGCCACCTAATACCCATGCGGATTTTGCTCACACATTATTATTTTGTTCAAACAAATTCAAGGTCGAATACTTTTTGACTACACCTCGTATAGTCGTTATATACCATATGGACTTCCATTATCTGTCACTGCATCGAAAAATTGTACTGGACATTTAACGTCATGGTTCATTGATGAAAGAGGGCTATGGATGTGTGAGCCATTTGTTTTCTGATCATTGATTGACAATTACTATAGACTGTAATTGTGTAGTACTCAACTTTTCAGTTTTTAATTTACAAGTCATCATATCTCAGTCTGGCACACCTGCCAATGTACTGCCATCATGCCCAATCAAAACCAACTGAATTTTCATCTTCAAAGTCATTCAGTGGCTAATAGAAGGCGCCAGTGGGATCTGTTCTACCACTAAAGAGCATGGTGACAATGCCCATCACTGTTATTTTATACTTGATCATGTAGTCAAAAAGAAATTACTGGACATATTGGAAAGTATTGAGATATAAAAATGCTATCTAACTTTCTTCTTATTGTTTGCCAAAGACCTGAGACATTTGCTAAGCAAACTGTCTTCAGGCAAAAAAAGCACTATTATACCTGGGAATATTCTTTGAGATCATCATACACTTCCTTATTAGTATTTTAGTAATGTGTCTCATGTTAATTAAAATGATGGTATAGGTACAAACTGAATAATATTACAACTGTTTAAACTTATTTTTATGCAAAAAAATTAATATTCTCACATGTAATGCAATCATATTGACTGTAGTAATTGAGAGAATATTTATCTTTTAAATACTAGTGTTCAAAATAAACTGAGAAAGGAAGTCTTGGAATGAAGTAGTGTAATAGGTGATGCCTGCATTCTGTTCTCCTCAGCTTAGGTGTTATATGCCAGCATTAAAAGAGGTTTGAAGAAGAATAGGTGAACAAAATAAGTTACAAGTTATGGTAAACATATCAGGAGTTTAGAAACTTTTGCAAAAAACTGTTTAGGTATGGAGCTCCACATTTAGTTAAGGAAAGAGAATGCGTGATATAGGTTTATAGAAATGATGGAGGGCATGGAAGCTCATGAATATTGTTTGTTTGGTTACATCCAATGTATCCAGTATTATATATTATATCATCAGCTTATTGAAACTTAAGATTTTGAAAGGAAAACAGACAAGACAAGAAGAATTGTGTTCAAATAAAGCTTAGAACTAAATGTAAGTCATAAGACTTGCTGCCCTCTGTTTTACTCCAATTTTATCAGAATTTGTGTGTGAATGACTGACCAACTAGTGACTGATTTTTAATGAGAAGTACTTGACTGCAGCTTTACCCTATGAAGCACATGCTATTCATTTGTAAAGGATGAGTTTAGTAAATGTGAGCTTAGTCTAAGAATGAATGCTTTGCACTCATTCAAACACACATTGGAAGAAGTGGCAAGAGAAGTATTTTGCCTATTTAGATTCAAATCAGGGTATAATATAAACACATTCTATAATCTCTGATTTTAAATCAGTGCAGTACTCTGCCCAAATCCTGACCTTCATTCTGATTAAATTTATGTTCTAGCACCAGGATTTTACCAAATAAAGATTAAATCACTCATAGATCCACTGTTAGATTTTTTTTTTTTTTGTTAAATAAATTTGTGATTTTCTCTCGCTCTCCCCCTCTCAATTTTAAACTCTACATTTCTTTTAGAAAAAAGTGTGATATACATTTTAAAAATGTTAGAAATTATTTTCTACAGGTGCAATGCACACTAATTATTCGTATGGAAAAGAAAAGGGGGAAAAATGTTTTAGAAAATCAGAATAATGGGGAAAATGTTTTAGAAAATCAGAATATGTAGAAATTGTTATTCAGATGCTGGATTTCATGTTCATCGTTTTTAAAATTATTATATGTGCTAGTAACTGAGAATGCGTGTGTTGTTGATTCATCTAAACTTCTTAGCATCAGCACATGATGGAAGCAGCGAACCAATATAGTAGAAATGCACAGAGGAAAAAAGATGTAATGCCAATTAAAAGCAGCAATATTGGTGTGAAATAAAATTACAACTCTGTTGTTCGGTGTTGTTTGATCTGCTTCAGAATTGCCATATACATACGCCATAGTCTGCATAAGTAAATATTACTGGTTGATTAAAGATGGATGGTGGTGAATAGTGATCTGGTGTCAAAGCTGAACATGGCACTGTTTTTATTTCAAAATATTTTGCTTTTAACTTGTTTTTTTTTAAAAAAAATGAAACGTTGTCTTTCAATTATGTATAATTTGAAGAATATATTCTGAAATGAGATAATTGTAGGTGCACTAAGTGAGAAAGAAACTATGAACTATCCAGGGACCCTTGTTGGAAGACTTTGGGTGTTTTCTAACAGCATCTTTGATACATTTTTAAAATATCAAGACAGAAGTGTAAAGAAAAAAGGAAAAGTTGATTCTTTTATACTTTTTACCAGTTGTAATGTTTATAATTTCTGAGATGTTTTTTGGGGGAACTATTTTTTTTTCTTTAATAGTAAAAACAACAAAAAAGAATTTCTAATCAGACTCCATTTTCTTTTCAAGTTAAAATCTTTAATTGGTTAATCTAAAAGAAAAAAAAAGAGAAGCAAACTAGCAATAGTAGAAACCTTTCAGAAAATAGCTAATCAAAACTTCACAGGAATTTATCATTGGTTCACTGCAGGAACCATTTCGTCTGTTTAATCTGATAAGATACGAGAGCCGTATTTTCCCACATGTTTGTTTCTTGCCACGGAAAAAGTAAACTTTTACCCTAGTTTCTTATGTGGTGCACTTAGCATGTTTGTCAGTTCTTTCTTTCTTTCTTCTTTTTTTTTATAGTTTGTGATTTATTAGGAAAGAGGAAGAGTGAAGTGATTAAGTAAAGTAATTTTGTCCCACCAGTGGTTTCATTTCTAAGTTGGTCAGAATTAGGCAGGTATTTAGGTAGACAGGTGCTGGCTGTCCTACACATTGTCCTACCACTAAAAAAAAGGGGGGGATAATAATCGCAAAGTTTATATATTTATGGATGGTTACCTCTTCATAGGAATAATCACAGTAGCAAACATAAAAAAGGAAGAAATTTTAATTTAATTATATAAGTCTTTAGCTTGTCTGTGTTGTGAATATGTTATGCAGGCATGGAAACTGTGTTTAAGGAAAGATACTGAATTATTAGAAAGAGTTCAGCACAGATTCGCTGGAGATTTCCCAGGTTTACACATTTGGAATACGCTGAATAATCAAAATTAACTAGTTCCCTCTTAAAGTGTTTGAGAGGGGACCTAATGAAGGTTTGCAAGAAAATTAAGGGCTTTGAATGCTAAAAGTGAAATTTATAAATTAGCTGACAATGCAACCAGAATTACAAAATGAATGGAATAAACTACTACTTGGTAGCTTAATAGTGACAGTGTATATCCAATTAAAACTGTGTTGATAATAGCATTTGTCTTTCTTGGTGTCTTTGCATAAGTAACATTGGCTTCCAATTTTCATGTAACCACTGCATCCACTACTTGGTGGGTGCATAGAAGGGTGGGGAGCAGATGGTTTCCCAGGTTTGGAATCGTTGGGAGAGAAACATAATTTTGCTCTCACCCCCACCAAGAAAAAAAAAAGTCACACCTCTGAGTGAAACAAACAAATATCAAGTCTATCAGTGTTAATGTTCCTCAGTTATACATTGTCTTATTTTTAGTTAGACATCATAGTTTTAAATCAAGGTTAGAAATAAGGCTGTGGACAGGGTTTTGGGGCTACAGCTGGTTAAAAAACTAGACTAGTGGGGGTGGCTGGGGAACTTGTACACAGAAATGTTTTTGATCAGATAACCTTAAAGGAAGTTGCTGAAGAATTTTTAAAAAATGGTGACAAATTGAATGCAAATTTTTGAAAGTCTAAACTTATCTACATATTTATGTAAAATATATCAAAGTATAAATTTCCTTATCATTATTTTTTTTTAATTATCACATTTGAATTAAACATTTTGTATAAATATTTTTGATTTTAATTAAATTACATTATATTTAAAGTGATTTCTAATTTATACATAATATTATTAAAAATCTTTTATAAAATTCTGGAAGAAATATCTTATCCTTGTCTTGGCTATAAACGATTTGGGTTTCATTAAGAATAAACATTGATATCCCAAACACTTTTTGAAATATTTAAGTTTATATTTTGAATTGATCATTATATAATAATGATTTATTGAACCCAATATTATTTTCAAGTGTGATTTAAAATTTGTTTGAAGCTTTGAAAGTAATAAATAAGATATTTCAGCTTTGAATATGCATGTTACTGTGAAATTCAATGGGTGAATGAAGCAAAAAACCAATTGGCTTTCACCAGAGATACAAAATGAAATATTTGAACTGATGAGTCATGAAATTCTTAATCAGTCTATTTTAGAACCACTCTTATCTTGCTGATGAAACTGCTGATGGCAGCAGAACAGGGCAAACAAAGTCCTTATGTATACAACATAAAACTGTCAGATGATCTGGAACTACAAGAGTTCATGTTTGGACTATATTCTATATTTGTTAAATCAGTGTGATTCAGAGTACACTGTGATTAAAGTTTTTTTATTGTGTTTTGGATGTAATATCCAAATGTATAGGACTCGATGCTATGATGATGCCAACATTTTTCAAGGAAAATTCAAAGAAATTGGAGGTTTTTTGAACAAGAGGAAACCAGAGAAATATGCATGTATTTCTAAATGCAACCACTTTATTTAGCCATTCAAGACACTTTCTGAAAATACTTAGTATTGTCTAACAGTTAGATTCCATTCTTTAAAAGCAATTCAACCATAACTTGAGATCCTACCTGATGTACTGGAAACTATACAAGAGCTGTCAGGTGATACTTCTGTCAAATCTAAAGCATTAAGCTTTCAGGGAAAAGTTGCATTGATTCAATTTTTTCATATCCTTGAAAATAGCCTTGAGGATTTTCAAAATTACTGATAGGACCAATAAACTTATTCAGGCTGAAAGAGCATTGACTGGGGAAGGTGTGAATTTTGTGGAATAAACATTTAAAGAACTTGTTTGTTTGAAAGATGATTTTGACTCTATTTGAGATAATAATATTTCAGATTCTGAAAAACAGCATGCAGATGTTCTAAAACTGCCCTGACAATCAAAAACTCATTGCTGTTTTCAGGAGTCAGAAGTCCACAAATTTTTAAACATGAAAGATTATTATCAAGTTTCTTTCTGTGAAATTATTTACATGGCTATCAGTTCAATAGAATCATGGATGACAAATAAAGTAGCAATTTTGTTATCAATTTAAAAAACTCTTGTTGTCCTCACCTCAGGGTGAAGTACCAAAGAGTTTAAACTGCAATCCAAACTCATGGGTATGGAAACTCTTGCATAACTCAAAGATGTACAGTATCTACTATTGGAAATCATATAGGTCATCAGGGAACTAAGTAAAAGTTATGATTTCTCAATTTGTGCAACTTTGCAAATTGAATTTTGTTGTTTTCCACAACCACAGCTCTCTCAGCACACTGAGAAGACTAAAAACTTGTACAGCACAATTTTCATATTCTCATTTTAAATCATATCCAGAAGTTGATAAACTAAAAAACTTGTGAATCATTTTATTTCATCAAGTGATACTAAAAGACAATGCAATTGTATATGTAAATATGTGCTTTTCTTCTTTTTTGTCCAAGTGTGGAACCAGTCTTTTCATACTTCTATAACAAGTTCATAATTCCACTAAATATTATTTCTGAAAATTACAAAATATTGTAGATTTAAAGCAGAATCTTAAAAATAAAAATATAGTTTTAATAAATTATCTTTGTTCCTACCTCCATCAGTGTTTAAATGCCTGCTGGTTGGATAGAGTGATTTTAAGATCTTTCCTCTGTTTGCATGCCAAATCCATGCAGATAATTTTGAATTGAAAATTAAAATTATCCAATTATGAAGAAAGAAAAAAAACCAGAATTGTACCAACCTATTCACTCATTTTGAATTCTATCCTGGATAGTTCATGTAGGAAGCAGATGTTTGAATAGTAATGATGTTGAAAGGGAAGAGGAAATACTAAGGAGTGAAAGAATATGGAATATCATCTTTAGTAGGAGTTGGGAATAATAGTTTTAGTATGTTCAGTGGCATTGAAAGCTTGTGTTGTTGCATCTGAGTCAGTTACATGCCTGTAAGGTCTATACATTTCTTAGCACGGGCTGCCTGATGCCATTAGCAGCAGGGAGCTGGCACCTGTACTCTACATAAAATCTGGGTTAGACTCAGCAAGAGACGGTTAAAGAAATCAGTTTTCAAAACTTTACCAGCTGCTGGCATCTGATCCAAACAATAGAAATGATTATGGAAGTAGAAAAAGAAACCTCTATTGTCTATTTAATTAATATGAATGTGTCAATGTATTCCAAGGAATTTTATTGGTAACTGTTTATTGTAAGTCATCATATTCATCTTTTAAATACTGCATGTTGAATAAGATGTATAGTGTTTATTTATTTTGAGTCAGATACCTAGTAAGTAGGTAGGTTTGTAAGTGTAGCAGTGCTTTTAATCAAAGCAAGAACAACAACAAAACATTTAAACTTGAAATGCCAAGCAGAGGGGTACAATAAAAAACAGGAGGCACTACACCATCAACCAAAAAAAAACACCCACTCACGCACCCACATTCTCTCTCTCTCTCTCATGTTGTCTTTTATTCACACACATGTGCATGCGCACACTATTTATTCATTTCTGTTAGGATTTTAATATTTTTCTTGATGTGCAAACATTTTTAATGAATTTAAATGACCTGAATTATAAAGCATTTGGTTTCAAATTTATATTTTTCTTTCTTCCTTGTTCCAAAATCATCATCATCAACAAAAATTAAACTCTTATCTTTCTAACAGCAGGGATTGGCCAGCCTCTAGATTATAAATTAAGGAAGTCTCTTTTTTTACTTTCATTTTCAGACCAGTGAGATTTAAGCATATATATCAGCCTTTTATTTAGAAGTTTTATTTTCACACTATCCAATCAGAAATGAAGGATAGCATATAATTAGAATTTTATGATATTTGCACATAATGTTATGAGAAAAGAAAAAAAAAATTATTCATATGTAGCTTTTTCAAAATAATTAGTTTGTAAATTTTTTTCTATTGGATTTTTATCTAAACACCAATTTAAATATATTTAAAATATAGGTGCTTGATTATGTATTGTCATTGTAGCACACACACACATGCACACAGTCTTCTGCCTTTAGAGTTTTTATGTGATGTCTGTTAACTGTAACATAATTTAATAAATGAAGAAGATACCAAACATTCTGTATAAGCACTTGTTGGAACACATCCAGCTTTGTGCAAAGAGGATAGTGCAAATAATTATTACTTCCAATGCAAATTTCTGATGAATTAAAGACTGACAGTTACATATTTTGCTTATTTCTAATTAATTATGCCTCTATCTGGTAGGGAGGTAGTTTGTTGGTAGCCTCATATGAAGATATGTTGAAAGGGGTAAAGTACTGTAATATTTAGTACAGAATAAAGCACACTAACTCTCTTTAAAGATGCACATCTAGCCTACTAATGCCAGGTAGCGGATTATGAACATGCTTGATTGGAAAAGGAAGATTTGATGCAGTTTACAAAGGTCACTGGCATGATGTGATGTTTTTAAATGTTGAACATGGATCCTGCCTGACTCAGGCAATCAAGCCCATTTGTTAGCATTCAATTAAGAGATTGTAATACTAAAGAAAATAAGGCATGGATGCCTGTATGAAACCACCACATTTGGCTGTTATTACCCGTTAATGTAAAGGAAAATCGCCATTTTCTTGTATATACAGGTGCATCTCAAAAAATTAGAATATCGTGGAAGAGTTCATTTTTTCCCATAATTTAATTCAAGCAGTGAAACTTTCATATATAGTCTAGACTCATTACACACAAAGTGAAATATTTCAAGCCTTTTTCTGTTTTAATTTTGATGATTACAGCTTACAGCTCATGAAAATCAAAAATCCACTATCTCAAAATATTAGAATATTTCATAAGATTGATAAAAAAAAAAGGATTTATAATATAGAAATGTCAAACTTCTGAAAAGTATGTTCATTTATGCACTCAATACTTGGTCGGGGCTCCTTTTGCATGAATCACTGCATCAATGCGGCGTGGCATGGAGGTGATCAGCCTTCAGCTTGTCTGTATTGTTGGGTCTGGTGTGTCTCATTTTCCTCTTGACAATACTCCATAGATTCTCTATGGGGTTCAGGTCAGGCGAGTTGGCTGGCCAATCAAGCACAGTAATGCCGTGGTCAGCAAACCAGTTACTAGTAGTTTTGGCAATGTGGGCAGGTGCCAAATCCTGCTGGAAAAGGAAATCAGCATCTCCATAAAGCTTGTCAGCGGATGGAAGCATGAAGTGCTCTAAAATCTCCTGGTAGATGGCTGCGTTGACTTTGGACTTGATAAAACACAGTGGACCAACACCAGCAGATGACATGGCACCCAAAATCATCACTGACTGTGGAAACTTCACACCGGACTTCAAGCAACTTGGATTCTGTGCCCCTCCACTCTTCCTCCAGACTGTGGGACCTTGATTTCCAAATGAAATGCAAAATTTACTTCCATCTGAAAAGAAGACTTTGGACCACTGAGCAATGGTCCAGTTCTTTTTCTCCTTAGCCCAGATAAGACGCTTCTGACGTTGTCTCTGGTTCAGGAATGGCTTGACACTAGGAATGTGGCTCTTGTTGCACTGACTCCAGCCTAAGTCCATTCCTTGTGAAGCTCCCCCAAGTTCTTGAATTGGCTTTGCTTGACAATCCTCTCAAGGCTGCGGTCATCCCTCTTGCTTGTGCACCTTTTCCTACCACACTTTTCCCTTCCAGTCAACTTTCCATGAATATGCTTTTGATACAGCACTCTACAAACAGCCAGCCCTTTCAGCAATGACCTTCTGTGGCTTACCTTCCTTGTGGAGGGTGTCAATGATTGTCTTCTGGACAACTGTCAAGTCAGCAGTCTTCCCCATGATTGTGGTTGTGTATACTGAACCAGACTGAGAGATTCATGGTATTTATACTGCATAAATAATGATCTACTCAAACTGGAAATGGAATATTCTAATATGTTGAGATACGTTTTTTCTGTGTTTTGCAGCTGTAGGCCGTAATTATCAAAATTAAAATTAAAATATGCTTGAAACATTTTAGTTTACCTGTAATGAGTCTAGAATATATACAGTTTTCACTTTCTGAAATAACTGACAAAAAATATTGAACTCTTCCATGATATTCTAATTTTTTGCACCTGTGAATATCTGCAAAAGTTCCAGTTGAGCTGAATGTCTTTTTGTGCATAATAGGAAAAGCGGACATAGAAGAATCAAAAAGCGACATTGCTAGGAACACTTGGCCGCCACAATCCAGTTATTCCTGTGGTAATTTTACTGACACCTCGATTAATAAAACATTCTTACTCTGTAAGAATTTTTAGAAAATTTTGAATAATAATAATATAATAAAAGTGTTTTATTGTTTTCTCTAATCTGAGAGGGGAGGTTAGACTGTCAAAGCAAAAAGCAAAGATCAATTTCTGTTATAAACAGATCAGTTTGAATTTAATCAATGTTCACTTTAATAACCAAACCATTGCAGTTAACCAAGATTGACAGGGGAATGCACAATACATTTTATTAAGAAATGAAGGACATTACATGAGATGCACAAACAGAGCCAAGTACGAGTTTAATAGTAAGTACATTATGAAAGAGGATGTGATAAATTTGAAATATATAAGATTTTTGTTGAACTTCCAAATAGAGCTAACTATTACGAGACAATTAATTAGGTTACTTTGAAAAATCTACTTTTTGCATTCCACATCAATTATTATGGCTAACAGGAACGCTTGGCCAACCCAAAGATTCCAGCATTGAGATTGCCCATCAGTTCTAAAGTCAACAGTTTGACAAAATTATTTTTTTTTCAGTTGACATAATATCAGTGGGTGGCTTGATTTACTTTTGTTTTGACAGTGGTTCACTGTTTTCTGATCCTTGATTAATGCTTTTAATGTTAATCTACCATCATGGCATTTTTGTAATGGTTAACCCTGTTCATACTTTGGTCAACATTTATGTCCATGCATAACTGTTCTTCAGAACTGAATACCATGGATACAGCCTGAACCAAAAAAGAAGATTATTGCATTTATCTGTGTGTTTTTAATGAATAATTAACTCACTATAAGATGGAAAGTATCTATATTAATCAAACAGTAGAAATTGTAATTAAATTCAACCTTATATGATGTTTTCTTTGGATTTTAATTTAGCTTGAGTATGAGTTAAATATTTATATCTAGTTTAATTGTCACAAGAAGCTATTATGAATTATACAAGGGTTGACATAAATAAATAACAGCAAAATAACATTTTTAACATGCAGATATATATGAAAGAAGAGTATTTTTACTATGTCACCAAAGCTTTTCATAAATTGCACTAAAAGAAGAAAAAATTTTGAAAAAAAAAAAAAGTATTTTTTTCACAAACTTCCTTCCTTGCCAATTAGCTACAAGATTAGCCTGATTGAGCAGCCTTGGTCAGCATATAAGGTCATTCCCATGGTGAATGTAAAGCAAATTAGGAAAAAAGAAAGTATTGATTTGTTGGTAAATAGGAATTGTTAATAACCTCTAGGGTGTTGATAACTGAGTACCTTAATGTTGCACAGAAAATAATCCTAAACATAATTTTTGCATTGGTTTTTTGGAGGTGTTTTACATCATTCTTTTGTCATGTTAACTCCTTCAATGTATGGTAGTTGCTTTTGTTTCTTAAACTTGACCAGGTACAATATGAATTCAATAAAAAAAGCTTCATATTTAAAGATTGGTTAGTACATTTAAGAAAAATAGATTAGCAAGAAACTAACAGCTACAGACTCAAAATCATCCTAGAATAATGAATTTTTGCCAAGTGTTAGCTCCAAAAATTCTTTCACTCTCAGTTTAATGCTTAATTTTTCGGGCAGTTCTTTCTCATGTTTTGTAAATTAAAACAGTAAAAGTATTAAATCATATTTAAAGAGCTTAGTAATGACATTAATTTTTGCTAAATCTAAATTTAGGTGCCTAACACAGATCATTTATACCAGCTTTCACACCCAATACCATTTGGCTTGCGTGATATTTCTTCTTTGTTTCTTTCAGTCGAAAACCATGATTTAAGTTTTTCAATCAGTTCATATTTCTAAGTAAATATTTGTATTAATTATTTGGCAGTCTCTTACTAGTTACATAACCACTCAGTAATTAGCCATTATATTGTGTTTTGGGTATAAGTAGAGATTTTAATTAATCACAGACTAATCAAAATGCAAACTGATATTATATAGGGAGCTTATTTAGGAGAAATGAAGGTGGCGGTGGTAGGAGTTTTACTAAAGCTTGGCTTTCATCAGATTCACTTCAGGCTTCAGTAGATCAAAAGTAAAACAAAAAACTAGATGTAAACAAACCAATCATGGTTGCTCTTAAGAAATGGTACTGGATAAAGAAAAACTGTAGATTTTCTAAAAATGCCAAATCGACATTCCTTTCTACTAAATCAGTTAAAACTTATTTGTACTGAGGACTCTCTGCTGCTTCCAGTATTTTCCTATCCTGGTATATATATATATATATGAGATTGGGGTAAGAAATGTTTTGAGCGGTGTAGAAGCCATTGATATCCGTGTGGGAGCATCCCTGGAGTTAGCTGTCCATACCGGATATGCATGGTGAATGATCTCTCTGTATGAACACTCATGTATGACTTAACCTTTTTTTTTTTTTTAATACAAATACAAACAAAATTCCTAAACACCAAGTGGTAAAAGTTACAATCCATCAAAATATTATTGTTATATATCAATAAATCAGCAGTATGGAAATGTTTCTGTAAAAATAAAATCTAAACTACAGAGAAAAAATCTGAACTAAGATTGATATGCAGATATCAGCCTACATAATTTGGGGAACAGACAAAGTTTACTGTGAACTTTGTGTATAACCAGTAGATTTGTAGCAGTACATAAAAAAGAATAAGATGTGCAAGGATCTTAGTTTGATACGAGTAGCTCATTATTTCCAGAAAACCATCTGTTGGTTGAGCTGTCAGTAGAGCATATTTGATTGAGCTTTTATAATTTTATTCTTTGTTTAACTTATAAATGAAAAGTATTAAGTATTAGTCTTGTTGTATGCTGTCTGTTAGGTGATGAAGTGGCTTGTCAGCCATTGTAATTTACAGTGGTGTGTAGTTGTACAGAATAGGCAGACAGGTCATTCTTACAAGACACACACACACACACACACACACACACACACACACACACAGAGAGAGAGAGAGATGGACATCTCTTAAAACTACACAATTAAAAATGCAGTTATTAAATGTTCATTTTTATTTATTCTACATTCTGTGTAACCTTTTCACCATGTATTTACAGTAACCTAACTTCTTTTCACTGTTTCATTGCCTTGTTTTTGGTTTTGAGATTACTAAAAAAATTTTTAGTATATCATAGAAAAACCATGTTGATTTTATTTTTATTGAAACTGCGTTTTTTGAAATTTTGTGTGTGTATAAGCGCCTTTGAAAAGCCTTGGTATTGGATAATTTTACTGTAAAATAAACAGCATGTTCACAGATTGTATGTGCAAAATTTTAATTTCATTTTACAGTAAATGTGATGACCAGAAATTATGGATTAGAAACTTGTATCATATTCTTTCTTCTAGAATAATAACAGCTACCCTCTTTTTTTCCATTTGCTTGGAAATAAATTTCCTGAAATAGCAACTTGAAAAATTTTCTTTTAGAATGTTTGTTCTACTTTTCAGCACAAACTGTCTGATACATGCGAATTATGGATAATAATTACACTGGACAGGACAGGTGACAATTTGTCATCTTTAGAATCTTTTGAGTATTTAATAGTAACGGGTATGCTTGGGAATTATTAAGCAATGACATTACATCATATTGTTGGTTATGTATGTCATTCATTTAGAGACCATCTTTATATTGTATTAAATACAAGAAAGTAAATGCCATGTAAAGATATATTTTTTTTGTCAGTCATTAAAGATAAAGTGAAGTTTACATCAGTCACCAGATACTTTAGTTAGAGAAGTCAGGGTATAAACTTGAAATGCTGCTGTATATTTATTTGATTATAATATGAAGAGTTTATTATTGGTTTTGATCAATGAATTATTTAATCTTATATGACACTGTTATGTGTTCTGTTAAACAACTGCTGAGACCACCACATTGGTTTAGATTAACAGACACAAAACCTGGTTTCTACAAGCAGACTGTGGTGCTGGGTTTGACTGGCTGCTGCCAACATCATTTACCTCTGAGAGAAGCTGTTGATGGAGAATAGGTTTATTTCTCAACACAGGTCTTGAGACTGTATTCATTTGCTTCTGGATAAGTGTAAACAAATGGATAATGCAAGCGCTGGATCAGTGTCAGGAATTCAGTGAACTATATTGTTAGCAGACATCTTAATGGCAACATTATTCATCATGACTGTTGTAAGTTTAAGGAAGGTTGATTTTAGAAAGCCACATACATTTTTGGAAATATCTATGCCATATTTATAGCTTCTATTGTTTTTTTCTTCCAACATTGATTATCATTAGTTTTGGAATGTGGAAAAACTATACCTTTTGTTTGTATTTTCCTCACTGAGTATACATGTGCATACAATGTACAGTAATATCTAAAGATTTCATTTCTTGTAGAGAAACTAATAAATAAATAAACAAACAGCTATTTTAACAGGGTAGAAATTTGTGATTGACCGAGTGCAAGAATAAATGTGAATGGTAAATATGAAGAAGGCTTAAATGTTGGTTTACTTCTGTGACTAATTCTGAACATTTCAAAACCCTGCTTTGAAAGGTATTTTTTTGAGTTTCTACTCTATTCTTCAAAATTATTATTTAAAAATGCACAACAAATAAATTGTAGATATCCCATTGAAGTTTTGAGGAGGAATGATGAAAATTTTTAATAATAAATGAGCAAATGCTAATTAACTTTTTCTAGATGTTGCATAGTTAAGATTAATTATTAAATAGTAATATTATTGACATCCAAATATTTAAAAAATAAAAACAGCATCTGACGTTTACTATTAATAAAAACAAAATGTGAAAAACCACTTTTTAGCTGCTAATAAAATTCTAAGAATAATTGTATTATCAAAAAAAATCAAAGAAATTCTGCTTTTTATGTGGTTTGTCCACATCGTAAATATGCTTTGCAGGCATTGAGTCCATGATTAAAATATTAGAGAGAGAGTTAAGTATAGATTCACTAGAATGTTTCTAAATTTTCAGTCTTTGGAAAATACAGAAGAATTGAAAATATTATATTTACCTAGCTTGGATATTAGATGTTGAACATCTAGACATCAACAAGATCTTCCAGCTCTCTACAGCTAAACAATAATAGGGAATGAGGCATAAGTATAAAAAAAAAAGCTAAAGCATCATCATAGCTTTAATAATGATCGAGTAAATCAATTTAAAAACCAAATAGATTGCCTTTTTTTTTTTACCCATGAGTTGAAATTTGTATAAGCCATAATGGCTTCTGCCTTCTATTATTTATCTAGAGCAACTATTTTTCCCCCCTCTTTATTGGTATCTTATAAATCTGGTAATTTCTTTGAGCCTGATATGGGTTACAAAAGCACTTGATTCCTTTCCCAGATAATAATTATAATAATAAGGAATTCTAAAATTAAGAAATTCTCTGTTTTTTGTCTGTAATACAGTTTTGTAGCTTCACAGTTTTTCTTTCATGAGATTTAAAGCATTGTATGGGCTATGAGAGTAATCTGAAAAGCTTTTATTTATATAGTTACAGTGGTTTTCTGTTTTAGATATTTGTAAACATCTAAGTTAGGATAGTTTAAGAGAAATAATTCAAATAACCAAAACACATCAGATATCCTTTGTTAGTTTTTAGTAATTAAATGATAGTGTTACTTGTTAAGATCTGGTATTCAAGACCCCAACATAATGTGTAGTCAGTAGTTCAAATACCGCATGTAAAAGCAGAACTATGAAGCAGATAACAATCACCTCCAACTGCTAGTTAATCAATGAAATATGGATTCACATAAGTTACTTGTCATGTTTTTTAGTTCTATCAATACTTTTTAACTTTTAAAGTTCAACTGTGCAAACTAATGACAATGGTACATAAACATTTTGTTGCTGTATTAAAAATAAAACACAGGAAAAGTGTTCGATCATATAAAATGCTTTTATAAGAAGTAGAGAAACAAGTAAAATTCCATTATGGATGGAGTCACTCATTGATCTATATAACTATTTTATGACTTTCAGAATTACTTTTTAAGGAACAATTGTAATGAATTTTAATATCTATGATTGTTACATGAATTAACTAGTATTAGATCAAACCCTGAGTACTCCATTAAGAATGCCCTTCTACTTGATTCTTGCTGCTGTACTTAATATTACTGAAGCAAATGAAAAAGCAGGACAGAATGGTCTGTCTATATATGTAATGACAATGTGATCAAAATAATGCAAAGGCCTAACGGTGACAGGATGCTTCACGATTTACAGCCACCGTTATTTGCATTACACTTTCAATTAGTTGAAAGTAAAACTGTATTGAGAAGTTAAGCTATGACCAAGGATTACCCTGACTGGTTTATTCTCGCTTTACTCTGTCTTTTGTCTTTATTTTGCACATAACAAAATAATCTTTAAATTTCAGTAGACTTAAAAATGTTGTACTCTGTACTACATCTGATTTCAACAATTTTGGTTAACTAAAGCTCAACCCATACGTTGTACATTCTGTGAGGCCATGGGAACACATTTTCGAGATTAGTCTGTCAGGGGCAAAATCCACTCTCTTGTGTTTTCCAAGCAAAATGTGCAAAATTCAGTTTTAGCCAAGTGAATTTCTGAGTAGCTTCATTCATTCATGTCATAATGCTTGACTAAAAGTGGCCTTCCGTTAATACTGTATAATGGTGATTGTTTCATACATTTCTCTCTCAATTGCTTAATATTATATTATATTTAACATTCATTTATTAATGATTGTTCTTCAATTTTATTTTAAAAAATATAACAATATTAATACTGTCCCACAAATGTATTAAGAATCTTTATGGAAGCACTATTTAACTGGGCAATCCTAAATTATATCACAAATGTAGATATTAAAATTGTGTGAAGTACACATTGTTTTAATTTTAATACACCCATGTCTTTATAATTATCTGATCTGTAATGGCCAAAAATAATTTTTAAAAAACTTACTATTATCTATTGATTTAAATATGTATAGAATAAAAGGATGGCTGTGAATAGTGTTTTATAAATGTCTATTTAGAAATGTCATTTTATTGATTTACCTTTTCTGTGTTTTATCACTTCTTCTTGCAAGCAATAAACTGTCAAGAGTCCTGGAGATTGTCTGCCTACTACATCTGTTTGGCCTGGTTTAGTCAGCTTTATCATTTAAAAAATCTGGCAATATGTGGACTTCTGTGATATACACAGCAGCTTACAATTCTATAACAAGTACCTATGTAATTTAGAAGGGGGCAATTAGAAAGAAAGCATTCAGTTTGCCAAGTTTTAGCTTAAGCAGGTTTCTCGGCTGTAACTTCATTATGTTGGTAAAACAGAGCATAAGTTCCACTATATTTTTGTATTCACTGGAGGTTTTTATATACAAATTGCTAATAATTAAAATAATGTGTCATGTGAAATAGATTTTGTCTAAAAAAAATAGTTTGTCTGTTTTTCAGTACTTTTAAAAGTATTTAAAAATGTCAATTCATGCGCATTGGTTGAGGAAGGAAGATTTTACTGGTAAATTGTTAAATTTTACAGGGTATTCAGTTAATTTTATAAGTGGAAAGAAGAAGAAAATATTGTCAAATAATCTTGAATTGCTTTCCTAAATAGAGACAGCTTCTCATACCTGATGCCAAATTAAAATACTATGATTTTCACTGGTAGTAATACTATTTAAAGTATTTCTTTGGGATTTTCTTAAGATAAATAAGAATTACAATTGGATATTGAAGTTGTTATAACTCTCATACATTGTTGAGAATAAACTAGATGTTATAAATTAACTGGAAGCACCATTATTGAACTTTTGCTTTGTATGCTCCAAGCAATAGGGCTCTGACTCAGTCTCCCATCTAATAGTTTATAATGAAAAAGAAATAGCTGGAATGGCTAACTTTTAGATAACCTGTAGTTTCCATTTGTTGTCTGAAGCTTAACCAAAATATTATTATACAGCATGTTTCTAAAATAAACAGAAAATATAGTTACATAATGATTACTTACCTTCTTTCTTCCATTTTGTGCCTCAGTTTGTAGTAATTTTGAATCTAGTCCAATTTATATGTGTTTTTGTTGTTTTAAAACTAAAAATGCTATGAAGAATCCTGTTGGTAGGTTGAGAAAATTAATCTAAGTATCTGTTGCCTGCCAAATCATAAATCAAGTTGTCCATCCCACTCTAGCTGTTTTCTTCTTTCTCTTAGTTCATTAGTCAGTGACATAAAAGATGGGTACAGGCAAAGGTCTACAAATCCATGAATCAGGGAGAGGTCCTGTTATTCCTATTCCAGCATGTTGAACAACAAATAATATAAATGTCTGTAGGGCCCTTTAAGACAGTTACCACCTGATGGCCTTTCTATCTCTCCATCCCAGCAGGAGAAATGAAACTGTGGTTACAGCTGTTGCCTCTAGTAGTTGATAGCGTCAGTCTTCAAATGATCTGCATTCAATGTTCCAAATCTCAGTACTGCATGCTGCTGAATCAAAATTCTATTTGCAAGCAACTGTAAGCATTTGGGTCACCAGTGTGATGAGGGAGAGGAGGATATGATGATGACAGCAATGTATACAGTTTCACCCACTTCTCTTTGTGGGAGCACATGGCCCCTCCTTTTTTCTCCCACCCAGATCCATTATTAAAGGTTTGATCAGGCAACACACTAAAGCTAATTTTCTTTTAACAATGAAAAGGAAATTAGACAGAAATCTTAAGCATTCTGTCAATCGATTAAGGCTGGCATGAAATGCTTCCTCCTCTCCCAGCCAGCCTTAGTTTCTCCACACCACAACTCTGCATGCTGACAAAAAACAATGCCATGTTTCATTTGTTTTGTTCATGTAAATGAGCAGCACATGGGCAATGAGGTGATGGACACTTCAGTGTACAGGAATTATTCAGCAAGCAGATGAATTCTAGAGTATTGTAGCAACAGCAGCATCTCATTCCAACTCCCTTGGTGATCAGTGTTGGCATCTGATATATGGCCAGCCAGGCAAGCCACAGAGTGATCATTTACTCTGTCTGTGAACAGTAGTCTAGCTACCATTGAGCTGCCTTCCACCTGCTCCTACTCCTCCTCCTCACTGGAATAAATACTCTTCTCACCTGAACATAGTTCTAAAATTGACAGCAGCAATGAAAAGTTTGATTTATAAAAAATTTTTTTAAATGCAGAGCTTTTAAATTAAAATGCAGAAATGTTAATAAAATTACTATAATAGACAGCTGCTAGAAAAACACAAACAGATTATCTGTAATATTGGGTTTAAATTGATAAGCTGAGCGGTTACAATAATAACTTAAGAGAAAAACACACAGTTTGCTCAAATTTAACAAAAATAACAAATTAAATATTTTAGCTGATTCTTTAGTTGGTTTCTCAAGTAAATGCTTGTTAACTTCCACCAAATCAGGGAAGGTATCAGCAGAAAAACTAACTTTATGTGAAGTTGAATAAGTGCACACACACACACACCACAAATGATTTGTCAGTCTGCCATTCTAGACCCAGTCGAAAAAGAATTATAATAAAGTTGTGAAACATTTACAGTACTCTGTGAAGATCTGCTTTTGTCATCCATGAATCCTAGTGCTGATGTTATGGCATAGTTTATGAACAACATCTGCAGTGTGAAAACAACTAATACCATTTCTATAAAACTATAAAATAAAAATTACTGGGAAGTAGGGATAAAGTATAAAAAGTAGAGAAACACAGCTATAATTTTTTTTAAAATGTTACAGTAATGCTATTTAATGTATAGTTTTTATATCAACTGTGGAATTATTACATGTCATCCTGGTATTATCATTTTGTTTTTAACAATAGACAAACAAAAGACACCAGTTGTAAACTGTAATAGTGATTTTTTAATAGAACATATATGTATGTTAAATAGGTTCACTGTTTGTTGTTGTTTGTTTTTTCTTCATTATTGTGTTATACAGTATTGGAAATAATTATGGAAACAGGGTATACACAAATAATGAGTAAGTTCAACTAATAATACATTATTACAGAAAATATATAAAGCAAAAAGAGTATTTTGTATGGTGCCTTAGTAGTTGGAATGTGAGCCATTTACTTTATATAGAGCATGACACCTTATCAATGTCTGACTGTGGATTGTTGTCCCAAATACCCTGTAGCACTTTTCACAATTCAGTCAAGGTGTTTGATTGTTGCTTGACTTGCTCAGTAGTCCTCAATAACATTTATATCAGAACTTTATGCAAACCAAGGAGTTTTCGTTGTTCAATCAGCCTCTTTACATTCCAAATAGTTTTTCACCTCACTGCCTGTATGCTTTGGACAATTTTCATGCTGGTAGCATGTGTTGCCTGTCAGCACATCTTTGGTTTTATGCAAATCTCCGACTCTTGTTTTTTGATATGCTGCCCTACACTTGTATTGATTACCCCCTGCTTCACTCTAGCTGTCATACACTGACTGCTATACCACTCCCTGGTATGCCTTTAAATAAACTGGGGTTGATTATTTCCAAGTAGTTCAGGGTTAGACTCATCTGTAAAGAGCACCCCAGGTTTGGTCATCTTTTTCATTTCTTCTGCCCATTTAAACCTTGCTATTTCATTCTTCTCTTCAGCAAAGATATTCTTGGGCAGCTATGCATTGATTGAGACCACTTGGCACTAATCTTATTGTTCTTGAAGAAATGTTAACATCTGCATTTGCAGCTAGTCATCCGCAAGATCTCTTACTGGCTATCATCTATCATACCTTGAAATACTTAGCCTAAACTCTCCAAAAACGATGATGTCTTCCTTGACCGCATCTGTTGTCAACAGTATCAGTCTTGTATACAGCTCCTCTGAAACAATGTTTGGCTGTAATTTGCGGCATGGAGAGGAGCCATAGAATCCACCATGTTCACTACACTACAGTGATATTAATACCTATACTTTTATAGTCCTTCAGCAGGTGTGGTACTTTCTGATTGCTTGCATGACAACCATTCACAGTCTATTATATGAACACATGACTGCACTATGAAGCATTTAACACAAGATGCAATTCTATAATTTTTTGCATTTTATACCAAGATTTTCCTGTTTTCATAATTATTTTCAATACTCTACCTGCAGAATATCTCAATATTATGTTTATTGAAATAAGCAAAACAATTAATTTTAGTTGAAAAATCAAAAGTGCAAAAAAAGAAAAAAGTAATTGCTTTAAAGAAAGAAAAACTTGAACTTTATTATTATTTGTTGTTAATGCTTTAATTTAAATTTCAATTTGATTTGGTTTTATAGACTGATTTCTGTTCTGGTATGCACAGCAGCAGTGGGTATAAAGAATGATGAATCAAATGCTTCAAAGCAGCTTCTCAAAATCATTAGATCTTTGGTGTTAACATTGAGAAAAGAAAGTGAGACAAGCTGATTCTATCTTGTACATTACGATTTATAACACTGTTATGTATTTTTATAGTAATGATACAGAGCTGTTGATGCATAAAGATTAACTGCATCATAAAGCTTTGTGTGATTTCGTGTTAGGCATTGATGGAACTTGGATGTGAGGGAAGATAAGTAACAATGGATCTCTATGCACTTTTTCACAGATGGAATAATAGTATGAAGGAAGCATGGTTGATCACATTTGTGTTCTTATATCTTATGCTTCAGATAAATCAGAAATACAAAAAGCACATTCAGAAAAATCCCTCATAGCTGCAGATTTTTTTAAAAAATCAATATTTATAATAAATTTTATATTATGAATTACAGGAAAAAGAAAAAAAATGAAATAAATTGTCAAATCAAAAACAACAAAAGTTTGAATTTATATTACATTGCTTTGTTCTGATTAATTCCATAAATACTTTAATCTGCTAATTGTCCCTAAACTTGAAAAGAATAGTTTAGGTTTAATTGCTGATTTTGTAATTTGTTAGAATCTGATGATTTTGAGAACTTTTGAAAAGGCATTCTAGTTCTTGACTCTGAAATTCTTGATACAATTAACTGGAGAATTTAGATTGTATCTGGTGAAAGAAGATTCCTTGGTCTCTCGCATAGTAGACTGACAATAAAGACAGCAGCACGAAAAGAAAATATCATTGTAAATAGCTCAAACAAACACGTTTAATGACAAAAGTTGTGTAGTGCAAACAAATTCTGATTGAAAAAATAATAGAAAAGCAATATTATATCCATTAGATATTTTTATTATAAGAAACTTTTAAAAATTAAATTTTAAATAATTCTTTTATTTCAATTTGCTCATACAATTTCATTGCAGAATTATCCAACAGGGCTGCCACAAATCTTTACTTCTGATTTTCTCAGATTAGATTTTATTAAATACAGAGTGTGTTTAGTCTAAATCGCAAGATTCCAGCTATTCAGAAACTGATCATTGGAAAAAATTTAATAAAAACATCACTTCTTTGTTTCCACATATTAATATAAAGAGAAATTGGAGCAGGTCCCCTTGTGGAATGATGACTAACTTCATACTGAAAAGAGTTAATATTCTGATCCTAAAAACTTACTCCTGTTTACTTGTACATTTTGTAGAAGAAGAACAATTTTGTTAAATATATTCTTTTTTGAAAAAAAAAAATTTTTGATTTAAAGGACTGATATTTTATTTTCAGTTGGGTTTGAAGTCAGATCAGGTATAGGGTGGAGCACTGATATCAGTTTTTGCTGGGAACCTGAACCTGAATTATTTTCGGTATTTTTAGGATTCTTTACATGTAGTAAATTAAAGGGGGTCAGTAAATCATCCACTGTGTACTCGTGTGCATGTTATATGTAATTAAAAAATAATAAAATTGGGATGGTCAAATTCATTAGGTGCTCTTTATGCCCAGGTGCAGTTTATAGCTTAGAATTTATGGTATATACATAAAAAATTTTTGCTTTCTAGATGGAAAACTTTTAGCTGATATCTAATGTCAACCAGTGTCTAGAGCTAAGAACAATGAGAGATGACTGATGGTTCTTAGACAGAACCCTTCAACCTGACTGAGGTGGTGGTGTTTGCGAACAGGCAGTTTTCACCTCCTCCAGATCTTAGCAACCTAACCCACTCTTCTTTTTTTCCAGCCCTGTTGTGCTTCCACTTTGAACACACCTGTTCATGGGTGATGGAATGTCTGTGAATCATTGGCAATGGAGAAAGAACACGATGTTCTTGGGTGTTCTGCTTGGATGCTGAATGCTTTACTTGCATCATTGTGCATTATCTTGCATCTGGTTCAGAATTTTGTACGTGGCCTTTAATTATTGTCTGAACATTTTTATTTTAATGTCACGTGTGTTGCTATTAAATCTATGGTAGACAAAAAAGAAAGAAAGAAAAAATTTTTTTTTAGAAATTAGTAGCATTTTCTTATTTATCCATTTGATGGTTTTCTTGGTGGCGAATATCATTTTATGTTTCTTTGAGATCAGAATATGTAGAGGTTTTTGATCAACATTGAACTCTGCAGGATAACTAATGGCTATGGTCTGTGCAGGTTTCCAACTTGCTATCTACTGATTATAGTTATTTCTTTTCCAAGCCAGTGAAATCAAAGGGTTTTTCCCTAATGCCTAGATACCTGCTGCCAGTAACCACCTCAGACTTGATTAGGACATTGGGGCAGAACAAGAGAATTAGGGCCAAGCTTGTAACATTTACTTGTCTCTGCTAATTACCATGTTGATGATGATAAACTGGGTTTTGACTCCTGGAAGTGACCAAGAAGACTTATTTTGTTTAAAACCTTAAAAGTAAAAGCAAATTATGGTAAATTTTACCAAAAAAAAAGACAAAAACATTTTTTAAATTTTAAGTATTATTATTATTATTATTATTTTTAGGAATTAAGATATCTGACTAATTTTTTTAAAAAATGAATAAATACATCTGCATTCTCCTTTCACTTATTACTTCTCCAGGTATTGATAGGCTGGTACTACTTGTATGTTTTACTTTCATTTTTGGAGGCTTTATTTCTCTTAAGTAATGAAAAGAAAAGATGTACCACTGTTCTTTGAACAGGTGGCTGGTATTAGGACTATCTTCATTTATAAAGTATGTCTACTTGTAGATGGTTGTTTTTGTTAAAATGGAAAGTTCTAATTTCTCTGTTAGAAATATGTTGACACTTAGAAGTACTAACAACCAAAGCAGCCGTCTTGACTTAGTTTCCCAGCTCTTTTTCTTTTTTTTTTTAAAAAAGAAAAATTGTACAAATAATTTTTCCTCCATGAAAGAAGAAAGTGAAAGAAAAGTAGTGATGGCAGATGCAGGCTGCATTACTTTTGTGTGCTGACGAATGCTTGAAGAGGTTTGCTCACCAGAAAAATTCATAGTTCAGCACAGTGGGGAATTTTTACCTGGTGCATAGCTGAAAGAGATAGTTTTGGGTTAGAAAATTATTGAGATGTTCAGGGTTTGGTTCTGGGGCTTAGAAAAGTCAGACTGGAGAATAGTGGAATATGAAAATGTTAGGATGTGTTGTGCAGGAAGAAAGCTGGTGTCGTCTTATCTAATAAACAAAATAAGGAAAAACTTGAACATTTTGCTGATAAATTGTTTTAGTTGCCGACGCTCGGTGTCCTAGGTTAAAGGGGCTGCAAGGCTTTGCCGAAGGGAGGTAGGGTTAAGACTGTCCTCACAGATAAACTAAAGGGACCTTGTATAAGACAATGAAATCCTGCTACTTGTATAAACTAGACCAGACTTAGAAAAACAAAGGTGTGCATTGTTAATCTTCACTGTAGCTTCAGTGTAATATCTCAACATGAAAAAAGAAGTGAATTTGCTTTAATTATGAGGGTGCCTTTAAAGGATTCTAAACCATGACATGCATACTAATTAGGAGAAACCGTTGAGATATTAGGTGGCTTTGATTCTCAAACTTCAGTAATGATTCTTTTGATATCCTGAATGGGGTGGGAGGAATCTCACAGATGTGATTAGCTGAAAGCAGGAAATAATTTGTGTGTGAAATTAGTTCTTTTTGAAAGTATGGCGCCGTAGATAGAAGGTTGGTTTTAATGCGGCTGAGGCAGCTACCGACTTGATCAATCAATCAATGCGCCTTTTTCCTCAGATTAATGAAACACTACTTTAATTAAACTGCTGGATAACCAACATGGAATTATTTATTTTCTTTGTTTGTTTATTCATTTTAGAAGTCAATAGATGACTGCATTGGATGCATTTTAATTATAAATTGAAATATGAGTAAAATCAACAAAAGCAGGGAGTTGACAGTAAATGGCTAACAAGAAAACGCCAGGCTGGTGATTATTTCAGACAGCTGACAAGCTTTTTTTTCTGATGTTCACCCCTATTCCCCTGCTGCAAATAAACCTGACCCAACCCTTCCAATTCTAAATAGGCCTGGTGCTCTATCTTATGATTGATCTTGTGAGAATTTAGAGGAGTTAAAGTACTGGAGACATCCACATCTCATCAGTCAGTCAGTCAGGTGACATGAGATTTATCCTTTCCCCAAAGACCATTCTCCTGAAGCAGTGGGACAGAATGAAGTTGCAACAACACCGTTGGTCAGCAGCCTTCATACCTTCTCTGTTCTCTTTCCCAAAAGAACACCACAACAATCTTTGTTGTGCAAACCTAGATTGGTTTGCTGACTATTTTACACCTGAAAGTTTTTAATTGGTACTCCTTATTTCTTAGCTTAAAAATCAAATCAGTTGAGCATCAAGAACAGCAGCAGATGGAATAGTTATTTTGTTGCTGGTTTTATCCACTGTGAATTATGGTGCACATTAATTGAGAAAGTAATTTTAGTATTTTTTTCTTTATTTGAACGAGGATTAATTTAGAAATCTCCCTTTAAGAAGTTGTATTTATGAGGCTTTTTTGCAACAGTTAATGGATATAAACTTGATATGTATAAATATACATAATAAGTGGAGACTACTGTTTATTAAGAATAGTTAAATGTGTATAAGGATTTAGACATGTTAATACTCAGTATGATTGCCTTAGTTGAAGATAGGACTTTTAGCACAGTTTGAAGAGCTCTTTGTAAATTATTCTACATGCATCTAAAAACTAAAGATTTTGATTAAAGATTGGTTTCAGTATTATTGTATCAATTTTTGAAAATTTGTTTTATTTGCTTCAGAGAACTTATGAAGAAAATAAGTTATTTAATATTTATGAAATAGCTTTTGCCTCTTTGTGTACACCTTTCATAGAAAGTATTTTGTAATACTGAAGCAGCTGTTCTCTCACCTGTCTGGTTTCTATTTTTATTCTGAAGTTAAAGAGTCTCTTGAAGAAAGAAGCACACACACGTATTCTTTTAACTCTGATTGGTCCTATTTTAACATGGCAAATAGATATTTAAAGGTGAACATGCCATTTGAATTCTGAGATGATTGCGTTATAGCAACATGCTGAAAATGAGATAGGGAATGCTATACACATATGGCTCGTGAAAGCGGGGTGTTTCTGCAGTTACCTGTGCCAATTAAAGACAAGCTTTTCTGCCAAATTTTGTTTCCTTGTCAGCGTTACATCCATCTCTTTTGTGCCACCTTTTGTCCGCCCTTTCATCGCATTATTTCCCTGCATGCTGATGCATCTGGAATTATCTTTCCTTTATAGATTTAGCCTTTTCAGTATCTGTTTAATTGTTGATCTACAAACTATAGTCTTAGTAAGCCAGGTGAGGTTTCTGTAGATGCTACCTGTTTGTGCACTCACAGATAGGGACTTCATTCTTTTATTTAAAACCATTCACTGGTGACATTTAAAAGAAAAAAAGAGAAACATTTTGATGCATTTCCACAAGTTGTTGATGAACTGAAACAGCTGGAAGTATAAATCTGTGTAATAAACCTCTAATGTGAACATTATTACCTAGGAACTAGATATATTCAAGACTAGTTTTTTTCTTTTTAAGACTGTGCAGTAGACCCTAGACAGAAGATTAATTACTTAGTCTCTACAAAATGGGTCTGATAGTTATTCATGGCCAGGACAATGCTGCGCTTAGTTAATATGACCCTACAGCTTTAAAAGGCTACAGTTCAGAATTTATGTACATAGTTTGGCAAACTGGCACTTCTAGATTTATTAACGGCACAAATTAGTTACAGTTTGATGACTCATAAATATCTGCTGCAAAAGTTATGGGCATAATAACACTTTAAACTAAGTAGTAGCATGTCTTAAAAAAAGAAGGAAAAGGAATGTGTAGGTGGATGTTTGTTTTTCATTTTCAAATAAGAACCTTTGACTAACCATATCAGAAGAAGAAATTGTAATGGATACATTTGATTAAAATGAAAGGCAACATTTTTTGAGGTAAATTTAACTTCTCTCTCCTCTTATACAAAGCTGAATAATTCCTAAATGGGATACATTTCAAAGCAAATTTTGAGATGGTGTTTACATGGTAAACCAACTTTTTATTTTTTAAATATAAGAGACAAACTATGTAGCCGAATAAATATATTCCAGAAAGGGAAAGAAAATGATAGGCTAGAAACATAGAAAATATACTGTCTTTTCTTGCAATTATCAGGATACTGTTTATCCAGATTTCACAGTGGAATATAGAATCCAAAATAATCTATCCACACAGTTGTATACATTGCCATTAAAAGGAGTTTTTGATAAGAGAAGAGAGCTAATTATTCTGTTCTTAAAAATTAAAAAAAAATTAGTATTTTCTGGTTTTAATCTGTTTCCTACTGAATGCAGTTATAGCCATATTTAAATCTATTTATGTTCACCAATGCCTTAATTTGACATGTTTACATAATGCTTTCATTGTTCTCATGACAGATGCTGATAGACAAGCAACTTTATAGATATAGTCTTCATTTTTCAACTATGAAGAATGATCAATTTAAAGCAAGCAAATAACAAGTATGTTGTATCTGGAAACTTGTCAGCATTAATGTACAATCAGCTTGTGATTATCCAGGGAAATAAAGCAAGAACACTGATATTACAAAACACATTTAGATCTGTCTACGAGAACATATTTATTATATCTACCTCAAAAACTTAAGTTGAAATGTAAAATGGAGTTCTTAGATGTAAAGAAAAAAATTACAATGAGAAAAATGAGAAAGATTTGTAGTGTTTTGTTTCACTGAGTGACTTTCCTTCTTGCCTATTTATATGTAGCCTACATAAAACTAATTTGTCATTCATCAGGGTGTTCTTTTGCTGCTCTAAATAGTCAAACAGATTTTCAACATTCAGGAATCAACTCTTGTCCTCCTCTCTCACTTTTGATTGACTCAGCTATTCACTTTGAACTTGCTTCACAATCCCATTGCCACTCCTCGTCAAATTCTTCACCATTACTGACCTGAATAATTTGTGGCTTTCTGTGGTAGCTCCTCTTGAAAACCAATGACTGATTGGCATAAATAGAAAAGCTGATCATCACTTGAGTGTTTAGGCGTGCATGCTGCCAGGTAAAAATCCAACTCTTAATCTGACCACCTTAGGGCAGATATGGGCATTTATTATGCAATATTCTGCTTTGCAGAAAATACTCATGATATTGGTTAGTAGCTCTTGAATGTTTTTCTTACTTCAAGATTGGTATTACTAACAATATTTTATGAGTTTGGGATTCTATAAGCAATACAACTTTCATTGCCAGCACCAGTCAAAGCTTTTGTGCCTTATTTGAGCTAATATGTTAGATTGCTATCTCTAGCTCATGTAGGGTAAACTTTGTCAGAAGCCTTCTCAATATGATGATTACATTTCTGTAAGAGTTTGTGGACCCTTTTTTCTGCACATTTTCTTGTCAGGTTTCAGATAGTCCAGGCTGCTCACTTTGGCATAGTAATCAGTAACTTTGTTCTTTTTTCCAGATGGTGGTGTTAATGTTTTCGATAGTCTCTTGTTTCTGCTCAGTTCTATGGAGCTTCCACAGACTGCTGTCTTTGGTGGAGTTAATATTCTAGGTTTCTTCCCAGTTTTGGCTTATGCATTTGTTGATGGCGAGTTTCATTTGTAAGACTAGCTTAATTGAGCTCATGTTAGACTGAGATTATATGGATATCTTTCTCTGTCTGTTCATTTTATTAATGCCGTTTGTCCAGTATGGTATCCACTTCTTTCTCTATCTGGAAATGGCTTGATCACATCATTAATGTTCAGGTCTATTATGTGTGATGCTTCCTCCTTGAAGATGTTTCTGAAGTGCTCCATTAGCTCTGTAGAAATTCCACCTGGTTTTTTAATAGTTGTGCTGACTGGTGGAATTTGAGGATTGACCACATATTTGGCTCATAGTTGGTTGCCGATCGTCTAGTGCAGACAGTGTTCCATAATTAAAAATAAACAGGTTATAATCTGAGAAAAGATCTACCTGGCTCACTGTTTGATCCAGTAAGTCTCTATCACTAGTTTACTTTTTGTGTTCAAGTTGCCAAACAGGAAAGCATTTTGGGTTTGAATGTTATGCTGATATAAATCTGAATTGAGCTGTTTCTTGGTTGGTTCATATAAACTGACTATGGGTAGTTTTGGTCTGTTTTCAACATGAATGCAGATTTCATCAGCTTTTGATTTCCAATATGGCAGTATTGGTGGGTTTCACTTCTGAATTTCAGCTCAGTATCTTTGATAAAGAAGACAAATCATCTACCAATGTTTTTTTCTGCTTGTTGTATATCCTTTAACTTAGAACTTCATATCCTCAGTGATCTTTGTCTCCTAGAGTGCTGCCATGTAGATGTTCTGACTGTGCAGCATATTCTTTGGCAGATTCCTACAGCCATCTGCAAGACTCAGCACATCACTTCTTCCTGATACAGTAAAATCTTTTGTTAGAAGCACTTGATCCTACCATAGTTATTTATCAAACACAGAGAACCACAGCTAATGTGAATTAATTTTATCCTATCATAGTTATTAGCTGACATGTTTTATTGAAAGCTATGTAATGTTCTTTATACGAATGCTAGATTGTCAAAGCAATCTCCTAGAGTACAGCTTTAATATCAGTGTTCTTTACCATAATTGTTTTTAGTTCAGATGTGAAAATTCTGTCCTTGGCAGTTTGCCTTTAGATCAATGCAGGCCTGTCTGATCCACCTGTCACTAAGGGGCTTGATAACAATGTCAAACTGTCCACATTATTCCGAAGTAATAAGCCAGATATTATTTTCATGTCTGTATTTTAATTGTTAAATACATAAATTTCAATTTTAAAACTACAAAATATGAAAAACAATCATGAAAAGAGATTTTTTGAGTTATTTCCCTTTTATCATAAACAATGTTGGAGAAAGGGAAGGATGGAATGTATTTAAATTGTAGTTTTATAAACAGTTGTGAATAGATAGTAAATTTATTTTATTTGTCTTTCAGTTTTTTGATATGTTGTAGACCTTAAGTTTTCTTCACTCTGTGGTTAAATCAAGTTAATTTTTATTATTGTATTTAATATTAGGACTATGATTACAAAAATCTAAATTTCATGAAATAAAAACTACTACTTTAAGTGATTAATAGTATATTTGACTTTCTTTCCTAAATGAAATAGGCTAACTCCCCAACTGTTGTAGGTAGTTGGGATGACTTCCTGTCTCCTATTATAGGAAAGCTAGCTGTCTACTTTGCAACTTTGGTGGATCAAAGGACTGAGGAAATATTAAGGAACTGCTGCCTATGGTTATTGCACATTAGTGTTTACACTGTATGGAAGCTTGATATGTTCATCTGCCTGTTTGCTGCGGTGGAGTTTCAGAGTTTCACTGGTCAAGCAGCAACTGAAAGATCTGAATAGGTACCTTGTACCATAGTAAAATCTCTTAGAAACAGCAAAACTGTTAGTACAGTAAAAAGGCTGTTTTTTTACTTGTTCTGCTCTTTTGTAGTATGCTGCAGTTCATAAACAGAGAAGGACCCTGGAATATTCTTGTAAATTAACTCTTTCCAGATTTACATGTGACCAACAGCTGCTTTGGGGGTGGGGGGTGGCTTTTATATTGTAGCCAGTTGTTTATTAATGTAAGGGAGATAATCTACCAATATAATACTGTTCATAATTCTATATTAACCCTTTATATGGGGAGCATATATAACTAATATTTTGTTGTTAAATATTTTTGTTTCCAAGCCTTTAAACTCACCAATTTGTTGGTAAAGAGTTAAGAGAAGCAGCCTTACATGTTTGTATTTGATAGGTTGTTTTGATAATTACTGGAAAAAAAAAAAACAACTTTAGTAACTGTATATATATATCGGTTGAGGTAATTGTTATTCTCAAACATATTCAGAGTTACTATGCCAAACAACCCCAAAAAATCCAGGCCAGAGGATTATTGCACCAGTAAGCTCTTGAGCTTTGCTGTTTGCATGACAAGATAGTAATTCATGTAGCATCCATGTGACGAGGGCAGGACAGTAAGCACTGAACCCATTATCTCTAATAATCAGGATCCACAGATTATTTTCGCTGCAAAACAAAACCAATAGCAATGGTGTTAACACAATAAATAGATCAATTTAGATGAATGTTAGTTGCACAGCTTGTGTAGTTCAGAGAAATGATTGAACCAATAAAAATTTGAGTTAACAAAAGCTAAACAAGCTAGACCAGCTGTCATGTAATCCTGGCTGGCTCTCACCCAACATTATTCAGATTGAAGGGTGTGGTGCAGATATTGCCATAAATAAATCCATCTATAGCCATCCATGGAGATATTATTGTCCAATGAAATGCTGTCCAAACATTTTTAAAGGAAGATTCACCTGGCCACAATGTTAGATTATCTTTACTATATCAATGATTTTCATGTCTGAGTATAGTATATCAGTCTTCATTTATCAATCTCATGTAATTACTAACCAATGTTTACAGCTAATTGCACCAGCTCAGAAAAATTTTAAAATTCAAATTTGTCTTGAAAACATCCATATTCATTAGACAATTGCTATTTTAAAATATACAAAAATAATGAAATACTGACAAAAAATATACAATATTTATTATTAATGTTGGTAGCCATTGGCATTTGATGCTGCCTCCATCAACTATTTTGTGAAAATTATACAGTATTAAAAAACCAACAAATACATATTATGTTGAAAATTTTTGTTTCCAGTCATCCTGTGGATGTACACTTTAGTATTAAAATCTAATTATTGATTATAGTAGTAATAAAATTTTTGGCAAATGATAAAAAATGATTTTCAGTTCTCAGTCACTTACAGGATAACCTAGAGCCAGATAATCTGATGTAAATATCGGGGCTAGAAGTTGTAGGAGGTTCTAAAAGACAAGTCACTTTTTAAAAATATCCAGAATAAATGAGACAACAACAACAAGTTTAATTCAATTTTATTTCTCACAGGAATATCAGATTAAAGTACGAAGTCTATAACTATAAATTACTGTCTATGTATAAAGCTTTGGCTTACAGATATACTTCTTATTTAAAGACTTGAATTACTGTATGAAAAACATTTTACAGATCACCAAAAAAAAAAATGTACATGTTTGAGTGAAAATAAAGTCCAGCATTATCAGGGTATATAATGAGCAAAAGACCTGGGAAATACTGCAGTCAAAGATGCTGTTCATGCACATGAGTAACCTAGTCTTCCTTCATCCATCTCTCCTATTAATTGGTTGCTCACATATTTTAAAGACTACTATAGTTTGCTAGATTAAAATAAGTTATTACTTAGTAGATCTCACTGATTTAACTGTTAGTGGATATTCCACTACTGCCTAAGTCTATAAGCGGAAAGTAATAAATTAAATAATTTCACATTTTCTTTTTACTGCTGCATGCATATAGCTAGCTACACAGACAATATAAAGTGAAAACTGAGAAGCACTTCATGTTTATAGAAGAGTTGTGTTGGAAGTATCTAGAATAATAACATATTACTGTTTTGACCTTGGAGTGCCTGGTTATAATGTTTGTTGCTCGTTTGACTGTTCTTTATAAAAAGTAAACAAAAAGTAGTGAAGGTCTCATACAGATTTGCCTGTGACCAGACTCTGCAGCTTTTAGCTGGAGAGTCTCCCCTTCTCACCTTAATGACACCATCTGCCCCTGGCTGTTTCCAGCCTTTGATACTGAACTTAATTTACTCTACAAATTTTATCTGTTAACTGCTCATGATGAAAACAAGCAAACCCTGATAAAACAGTTATTTGCCTTCAGCTTCACAGTCAGGTTATTCTGTTTTCATTGTACAAACAAACAGTTGCCTCAGTGCTCTCAGTAGCTGAATTACAATGTATAAAAATCCATTGTTTCAGAATGCGGGAGTGAATAAACTAAGGTTGTCTACATTGTTCTCTGGATTCTTAAGTTGTGTAGTTTAGTTTAATTTCTAGGAATAATTCTGTATGCATTTAAAATTTACGAATCAAACTTGGTAAACCACTGAATGATCCTAAGTCCTTACATGGCTGGACAATACCTCATGATTCACATTTTTCATGCAGTCAAGTTAAAAAAACTTTTTTCTAAATTGAATTTTATAATTTTTTTGCATGACATGGGCATCCATGCAAGGATTAATTACTATCCTTCCAGCAGTAATTTGTTGTAAGCTTGAGCTGTGTACTTGCTGGCAGGTTAAGGCATTTGTTTTTAATTTGAGGTCTCCTGTACCCAGAGTTTTCTCTGAGGAAACCACCTTTTATCATGGGTAGCTAAGCATCAACTTCTGTAACAGAGAAGGCTTATGAAGCTTGGGATCACTTTTATTTACTATGTCTAATCGTCTATCATAAACAAGGTATTTACTTCTCATAAACATTTGATGGATGAATGATGTCAAGTGCTGGTAACAACCTTACTTACAATAATGACTGATTTTAATTTATTGACCTGGAAAGCCACTAGTACTAATGGTCATTTTTTCTGCTTAATTGATGCAGACTGCGTATTTTTAAGAATGTTAAGTATTAATCATAAAAGAAACAGGAACTCTGCTTCAGGTTTTGTTATTGTTTTCTTCTTTAATTTACCATAATGATTACACTTCCCACACCATGTGCAAAGAAAATTGAAACCTTGAAGTCATCTTTTTTCTCTCATTTCTTCATTAGACTGATAATCACTATGCATGTATATCATTCCATTATGTACAGAAAAAATTCCACACAAATGCTTTTTAAAGCCGACTTACTGATATTAAGTATTTATTTTTCTATTTGCATTTAACCTCCCAACCTACTTAAGCATTTATTTCTTTAATTCATCAACTAAAGTTTTTAATAATGAATTATGACTAAGTTTCAAAACGGTACACACTTTCTTTACCCTGCTGATTTTCTAATTTTATTGGATGCCTATTTTCATATGCACAGAAAATCTGCTTAAATATAGATATAAAGCATGCACATTAACAAAAGAATCAAGGAACTTAGTAAAACAATGGAGATATTTATTTCACTGGTTCATTTTAGAGACAAACTTTGTTTATATTAAATACAATTTTTTCATGGACTAAAAATAACTGATTACATGCACATGCACAAAAGTAGAGAGTCCAGATAAATGATGGATTTTACTGAAGTATCTGAAATAATAGGGAACAGATGCCTCTTCCACAGAAGCAAGCATATACCTCTGAAAAATTTTTTAAAATGATTTAATTTTGTTACCAATATTTGTGGACATAACTTAAATGTATCTGAAACATAATACTCATTAAAAAACAATAACACAAGGAACTGAGCTCCAGAAAGATTGTTTCTGCTTTTATCTCCTTAGGAAAAAACTACTTGTTCCATCATCACCTTATCTACAGCTCACTTTAAGCTGTTTTGACAATGATCTTGATGACAAAGATACAGTAACAAGTAAATATGATATTAAAAAAATATACATTTATGGGTTAGTTTTTGTGAAATTTGCAAAAGTAATTTTTCTCATGCATATAACCATGTAAGCTGTGTAAACCACCTTATGTCAAAAGCAGAATCTAGGGAGAACTTGCACATTGGGATGTTCAGTTTACTTATCAATCTAATTCAGATAGTGATTGTTCAAATTTGACATGGATGCTGTATTACCATCAGGAGTGCCTGGCATAAAAAAATTACAGTAGAAAGAAAAGTACTTGAGAAGAGTACACGTTACCATTTTTAAAAGGTAAACCACAGTAGTCTGTTGTTCACAAGAAGCAAAGTGATGTTAATGGATTGGTACTTGATCTATCAAGCACTCTGATGAGAATGGTTACTGAACAGTGCCTTCAGAATTAAACAAAACATCTCTGCTGGCTAGCAGTGATGTTGCCACCAAAGCTAATGTACTTGTCACATCATAAGTGGATAAAATTGCTGCTTAATGAGTAAATCAGTGTCAGTATTGCACTGCAAATTTAGGGATGGCCTTGTGTAAGTTTATAGATCTCCTATTTCTAGAGCTGGTCAGAACAGCAATTTTAGCATTGGTAGGCATATTGCATTCTTCCAGTTCATCTGACTGAAATAAAATTCAGAGTTTTGATGGCTCTTTGGATCCAAAAGATCAAAATGATGCCTCATTCTGAAGGTAGAGACCGGTTTGGCTTTGAAGCGTTGGTGCTAGGCATGTCTTTAAGTACGAAGCAGCCATACCAACTTACTGCTGTTGTATGCATATCAGTGACAAGCTAAATCACAGAACTGTTTGTTATGACAATGCTGTCAAAGATTACGTTTGATTTTTTTTCTCAGCTGCTGTAATTCTGTATAAGTGATCTTTGCCCTATTATCCCATTCAAAAAGTGTAATATATATATATTTTTTAAAATTAAAATCTCACCAACTTCATCTTGGCTCAGTGTGACATTTTAACTATTGCTGCTAGATCTCATGTCTCTTTCTCTTAAGTGTAGTGAGTATGAAACAGGCCAAAACATCCCAGCTATTGTTGTTGCCAAGATGGGTCTGCTACCTACTCTATCATTTGAGTTAAGTCAAAAAGTTGTGGCCAATACATATTTGGATTTCCATTAGTTTTTACACCACCAAATGTTCAAATGATAACTGCAGGTACTGATGTGTCAAAAACATAATTCCAAAGTACACAAATATACAGTGCTAATGCATAAGGAAAAAAAAAGTAATAAAGGAATGATCCTGTTTTTGAAGACTGTTTGTTACACAGCAAAGATGTCTGCCTATTTATTGCATAACTCATCAAAGGTGTTAACATAGTATATTCAATAACTATTGTAATTTTCTTACTGGAGAAAAAAAAACAACAACCAACATGCAGTCTTTTTACTAACTTACATTAAAACCATCAGTATGCTGCAACCCCATCCTGGCTAGTTAGAGAACTGTTTAGAGATTCCAGGGAAGAGAAATATTTAGATACAAAAGGTAAAAATTACAATATTTTGTATTATAACAATAACTATTAAAGCATACAAACAATATTTTATCATAACAAATAAATCTCACTTTTAACAATAATAAATACTTCTATAAAATGTTAATTTTTTAAATACAAAAATGTCTACAACAATTTTCCATAGCAACAAACAAGAATGTTTGTTATGTATTGAAATGAAGATTCACAGTAGTAATTTTCTTGCTAATTTCATTGGAGCGCAGTGATATCCTTACCTTACATTATCTTCTTTGTTTCGAGATCAATCTCTAATGTGGTGTATGGTCCAGTTCAAAGTGAACAACTTTTCAACCAGAAGCGGTCATGCGAGTCATTGAGCAGCTGGGAAATATCTCTTGATTAGAACTAAATGATGATGAGTTCTTTATTCCCACTACTAAATATACTATGGTGTTAATTCTGTGCCTTGGTCACACTGTTCCTTTTTTACAAATGCTATAAACTTTCTAGATCAGAAAGTAACTATGCCAAACAACATTTATTAGGATTAAGGTAAAGAAATCACCAGGGACCAAATACTGTATAGAATTTTTCTGAAATTTCAGAAATAAGCTATGTCTAAAAAAACTAGAGATATAAAGACTGAAATTATTTAATACTGTTATGTGGGATGTAAAACTGAAACTGTTTCTAATGCAACCTCATCCCCTCCCTGATTTCCAGTTTCTCTAAAATCACATCTATCCATTCATTTTTTTAATTGGTGGCGTATATGAACTTGAGCAAGTCAACATGCTATGAATGGATTTTGTTTGTAACAACAACAATCACAATAAGTAACAAATAACATTCATTGAGAATACACCATTTGCTTTATGCTAACAATGGAAACAATAAATATTCCAGTTTAAGCAAGCAGAAATAAAAAAGGAGTAAATGCACATTTGTTTAAAAAATAAAGTGTAACTCCAAAAATAAACAAGCACAACAATAAAATTAAAGCTTATAATGCATTTAAGATTTTACAGTTATATATATCAAGCATTGTAATAATGTGTCATATGATTTCTTGTCAAAATAATCTCATATTTGAGATTACATAAATGGAATGGATGTAGAGATTGTGACAAAATGCTACACCCTTTTACAATGTACTTGCTGAGTACCATGGCATAACTGCTTAACAAGATAGTCTATTACCCCAGTAGTCTACACTAAATACATCCACTCACGATGAGATGTTTTAGCTTTAACTGGTAATAACATCAAATAGAAACATACATATCACTTTCTATAGAAGGCATGGTCGCTAGTAGATGCACGGATCAAGGTGGTGATGAAGAGCTGTGGTTGTCTACCAAACAACGCACTTCTTTATAGGATTCATTGGTGATTCTGCTGGACAGTTGAATTCCCTAGCAAACTCATAGGAATTGGAAAGGGTACCAATAACTCTATAAGGGTAACAGAAATAATAATGCATGTATATTATCCATTCTCATAAAATACAGGACATTTGTAAAAACTTCTGAAAGTAAAATATTTGATTTTTCTGAGTAGTAAACTGAATAAGTAAAAAATCTACTATTATGACTGGTTCAAAGTATCAAAATTATTTCATAAAATCATTAGGCATATCGATAATGCCACTAAATATCATGCTATCCTAATAGAATGACCAAAGCGTGTATTAACAAAGATTTAGCATCTCTTATGATCAACCATTGGGCATCCTTTAATCTATTGCTTTCAGAGCCAAATAATAAACATTAAAGCAGAAGCAACTGCCAATTTATGGTGTTTGTCTAACTTTCTGTATTCTGATGATAAATTTCACACAAGAACTGATTTCTTAATAGATCAAAAGCCACAATCTGTAGCATTTTTATTCTACCTTATTTTTGTTTTGAGGGAGCTGTGTTCATTATTGCATGTATATGCACACTTGCACAATAAACTGCCTAGAATTTTAATTAGAAATAACAATTACACAAGCTTTACAGTAGTTCCACAATCACTTAAATGGTGTAAATGATATTTAAAATGTTTACTGGTTTCTTATTTTAAAAGTAGAGTGGAATTGTTATGATGCTATACTGACTGGTCTCTTCTAGGTTTTGTTCTATGTTGATAGAAATTCTGTTCATGGTCAGGTTTTCTTGACCAATCATTCTAAGGTACTCAGAGACATTATCCAACTAAGTTAGGGCCCTTATTTATCAGTATGTTCATGCTTTGCATATGAGAGTACAGTATTATAATGTACCCCTGTTGTCTGTCTGTCTCTTTTCAGACCAACTTGGTCAACCATACATAATTAGTTTTAGAAAATTTGCATATGTACTACAGGTTCATATTGATCAACCTGAAACTGACTAAGGTCTAAAGCTCCATTGGTTAATGTGTAATTACTATAAGGCAATACCAGTGCTCTGATGTTGAAATTAAAGCAGCTGTCTGCCTACTAAATTAAATATAGGCAGTGTTGTGCATTTTACTTTGAAACAAAAACCATTGTTGATCTCTTGATATACTGTATAGATAAGCAACCCTGAGAAAACCCAAGCATTTCCAGTGTTCATGTGATTTTTTACGCAATAAACTAAACATTTATTACTAGCTAGATATGCACATTATACAATCAAATTAAAAAGAAAAACAAAAGCAAGTTGCAGAATCAAATAGCTTTAATGTTCAGCTTACATAGACTTTTGATTCTGTTTTTCTGATATCTTTAGAAAATTTAATTTCTTTTTGTTTCTGGTCCAAGATTGATATTTTGTATCTGCTTTGCAGACTGAAATCCATATTTGTACTAACATTCTTAAGTCTGAATCTGTTCTGCAGGACATTTCCTTCAACATTTGACAACGCTCACCAGCTGCCTAAACTCTATACCACTAATAGTGTCATTTGAATGTGTCCAATAGGGTTGGAAAACACGTCATTCATTATAAGACAATTTTCTTTTGTTACATCAGTATCACCTACTCAAAGCACACAATTTTTCTCACATACCCACGTAATCTCTGTAATAGATTTTACATTGTTAGCTGCTGCTTGCTTTGTCATGTAAAAGGAAGGAAACACATTGCCATCTTTATGCATAAGCTGGAAGCAGTATCTGTTGTTTTTTCCTCAACAGTATTGTTGTTGGTGTAGGATAGCAACTGGTTCTTTAACTGCAGTTCCTTTTTTAATCTTTAAACTTTGATTGACAAACAGCTTACTTAGCTTCTTTTGTTTATTTCAAAACAGGGTAATTATGATTAACACCCGTCTTGTCCAACAACTGCTTCATAGCTTCCCAATCCTGTTTTGTTTTAATTCAATTATTTGCTCAGCTTTAGATATCAGCTGTTAACAGCTGATTTGATACTGAGTAATATGTTCTGCTTTCAATGACCAATATCAGTAAACATACACCATTCATATGAGCTACAGATACATCACAGAAAACTGTTTGTTGAGCTATCTTCTATGTTAGCGCTGTAAGCTTCCAAGTAAGGTTTTGTCTTTGAGCACTTTTTTGAAGAATTGACTGAGAAAAAAAGGAAACAAGTGGCTTAAATTACATTTACAATTCGTCACTTTTGCTTACATTTTTTGTTCAACAAAGAATTTAAAGAATTAGTATAGAGGTACATAAAGTCTAAATGAGTTATTATTAGAATTCTGTGGAAAATTTTTATCATCAAAATGTAGAATTCCAGACAACTAGATAATATAAGACATTCAATGAATTCTGACTGTACAGATCTGTGTTCTAACAAAAGTAGTCTGATTTTTGCAGCATTTAACAAAAATAAATCAACCAAAATTTATTATTAAAATGTTTAATATTTTCATCACAGAATGGACCAGATTATTTTGAATTTTCCACCCATTTGGGACTAAACTTTCTTGAAAAGATTGTTCAAATTGAATATATGAGAACAATTAATCAAAAAGGTTTCTACACAGTCAAATTAATGATCGTCTTTGTGAAGTGTAGATTATATTTATTTTGACTAAATGTTTCCATTGTTTCTAATAAAATCATCATCATTGACAGTTATTTTCATTTTCCAGGCAATGTTAAGTAGTCTAAACATGTTTAAGTTTTTTTATGGCAAGAGCAAGACATCATTTATTTAATGTTGCTAAACAACCAGCATAACTCAGCATCTGATCCTATTGATGTGTTAAATTTATAGTGTCTCGTAAAGGCACGATTTAAGAAAGTTAATAAAAGATTAAAAATTTTTTCTTACCTGCTCCTTCCTTTGAAAAACTTTTTAAAATCTCCATTCATTGCCAAGTAAAACTCTGGGATTTGCTCTCTCATCGTGTAAGTTAGATGTATCAATCTTAATGCTGCTGTTCTCTCAACTCTACTGTATAGCGGAGTGAAACTTGGCATCTCTACGACAAGCATGTTCACCACTTCATGAAAATCCAAATGTGCCTTTTGTTGTGAATCATGGGCATTAAATAGCAGGGCAAAGTAACAAACAAAGAGAAATTATGATGTGCTGCCATGCTTAACAACATATAAGTCAGATGGTCCAGACACGTCACCCAAATGGATGACGTACAATTTAGGTTCTGTCTGTGCTTCAAGGACACGATGAAGAGGAATCTACACACCAAAATATCAACCCACAACTGGGAAAAGATTTTTGCTAACTGCTCTTGATGAAGTTGCACTGCCCATCTTGCTATGATCGTAGCTATCTCACAGCTTCACTCATTCGTTTTTTATTGTAAATTACAGTCCCTAACTTCATAAACAAAAACTTCCAAGTCTGATTATGAATGCATGAAATACTAGCCAATAGTTTTAATTACTATGTAAAATTTTTCTTATCCTTTTTAATTTAACTGAATTTACTCAGGAATGTGTTTCGGTGTTAGAAAGCAATGGTTTTTCTTGACATAAATAAGAGAGATATGAAGCCCATTTTCTGAGATTGGGAAAATTTTGTTGATTAATGGCAAGGCATTAGTTGGGAGAGACAATTAACAGATTGTCAGGTAGAGATATTGCTTTCAAACAGAAAAAGAAGTTATTTTCTCTCTCGTTATTCATATGTAGGTGTGTATGCTAGTTGAGAAATTCCAAGGCAGCATATGGCCATAATTGAAGATATTAATTATTGTTTGATTGATTTTATCGATGGAAAAACAAAGTTATGAAATATGGAAATTTCTAAAGAATTTTAAAAATCTGGATTCAGCGAACCTTCTCATGCAGTAGAGAAAAGCTGCTTTACTTTTTCCCATGGAACATCATATAAATGTCAGAAATCAGTAGTCTCCAGCATAATTGAAATGGGATGATATGCTTATCTGCAAAATCGTTACAACAATGGACCTTGAGAACTTATGACTTCTATAACTACTATATTGATTGCTGCGACTGACTATTAACAGATAACAACAGTATCTTACCTATACTTGGCAGGACTGTGCGGGTCATTTAACAGTTGTATATGAGCAGCTTCCTTAGTCGCTGTTGAGCACCAAACCTGCAGGAAAATATTGCTTATTTATTTTTGAGTTTCTAGTAATGTATGGGACTCAAAGATGGTTCTTAAGCGCTAGAAATAATTAGTTTTGATTTATCCTTGTAGATGTCCCAGCTGATGTCTGCCTTTTATGTTCATGGGCTGAACACTTGATACATTGCATTTTCAGTGGGTCAGCTAGGGAGATTCATATAATTTAAAGGCCATGTACAAGGGTTAAAAAGTTAAAAATATGTTATATATTTGCCAAATAATAGGTATTCAACATTGTTGTTACTGGTGCACAGTAATGTTCAGTAATGTGTCATAGACCATAGAAGAATGTGATGTATATTACACCTGAAATCATCATTACATTTCAGTGAGAAACAAAACAGCAATAGCTAAGGAACAATCTATCAAATTGATACAGTTGAATTTAGCTTATGGAATGCTGGGGTTACCTTCTGATAGACAAGAGATGTAAAGTTATTTAGAATACAACTACTTCTACTATAGTATTAGAGAAAGAGAGGAGAGCCTGGGACTAGTAACTGGATAATAAATTCAATTTCGTTTTTTAGCTCACTGACCCCCTGGTCATGTGACATAGTTGTAGTAAAAACATGAAATGGTGACACGTAAAAGCAACACCAGGAGTCAATAAGTTAGATGTTTCTGCTTACATGTAAACTGATTCTATGATTATAACTAGTATGTAATATAATTATATTGAAGAAAAAAAAAAAGCTAACTGAAGGGTGTTAAAAATTTTTCTGAAACCTACTTTGTAAATAGAAAAAAAAAGTTTAGATTTTAGCTGCATAAATAACTGGGTGTGTTAATAGTTTGGACTTTTTTCTTTTGTTAATAACATGAGTAACAGTTTGATCTGTTTATACTCTCACATGTGCACACGTGTCAGGCATTCAAAGGACAAGAGAGATAAGCAGTCAAATTAAAAAAATCTAAAGCGATGGCAGTAAAATCCTTATATTTGACACACACAATAAAATGTCATCATAAATGATAATTTTTGAATATGTGCTTGCTACACAATTGAAGGGACAACTATAAACAGCATAAATGGCATAAACCTGAACTAATTTATAATAGCTCATGTTTAATATGAAGATAGGCTATAGTAAACCTCAAAGCCATGTGTACTAAGGTTGCTTTTCTCACAGCAAGAATACATCCAGTTTTCAGTGTTCATACTGCTATATTTACAGTATAATTTAAGTTGGCAATGGTTTTTTATTATTGCAATTTATTTCATAACTTATGAAACACCATCAGGGAAGGAAAAATATTTGACAGTACAATTTTTACACTGGTTTTTCCTGTCAGCAGTTTATTTTATATCTAGTTGAAAGGTTTCTCCTTAAATGTTTATATCTAATTCTGAATATCTTAAACATGGAAAAAGCATCCTAAAGATTCTATGCTGAATATCTTTTTTCAGAAAAGGATGTCTGTATAGAAAATTCAAGATATGAAAGACAAATAACTGCAAATATAGTAGATTTAGAATGTTTGGTTAATTTTCCTTAGCAAATGACATGCATTTTATTGTATTAAAATAACCCCTGATTAACCAATTTAATAAGTTGTTGATCTTAAACCTCTCTTTTTTATGCTAGTATTAATATCATTTGCAAGCTTCTTTAAATAAAGAACAAGAGAAGTTTTAAAACTAAATCCTGTATCATAAGAATTTTTTTTATCCATAACAGAAATCTATTCTCTTGAATCTTAGAATCAAGTATCACCTTTTTAAAAACAGAACTAGTCCCACATGTGCCAAAAAAAAGACAAGGAAAACAGAAGTCATCATTATGTCGTGTTTGTTTAAAAACTTTTAATGATAACATTTTTGTTAAATATCAAAGGCTGGAATGCTTCTTGGTAAAAATAAAAAGTAATCCAGAAACTAATTTATTAAGAATCGGACTAATCTACTGTTTGTCAACAGCTTAAAGCACAAGTAAAACTGATTCTGACTGCTGTACTGTAATTCCTTTAGATTGATGGAAATATATTGATTTAACTTGATAAAGAATGCTTGAAGTAAATATAGGTTAGTAATCAAATGAAAACATCAACTATAATCTCCCTGAAGAGGACACCTTTTTAAAATTTTTTTTAACTTTTACTCTACAAAAGGATTTTTGATGAAAGTAGTCATGGCATTTGTAATAGAGTTTTTATGGTCACCAGTGTCTGCTGATAAAATTCCATCACTAATACTAGCTTAGATAAAGGCCTGTAAATTCTTTTGCAACTTAGCACAATTACAGACAGACTGGTGCTAAAACATAGCTGGATGACAGAGAAATTTAATAGCCATCTGCTGTAAGAGAGGTGAACATGATAAGATGGCTGGCAGCAGTTAGCAGAAAATCAATCAACAGCTAGGTTTAAAGTATATGAGGTGATAACATTAATTTCCCAACAGTCAGTGCTTAGCTAGATGCACACATTATGAGGACAACCTACATGTTCTTGCTTTCTGAAATCTTTAAAAATTAATGTGATCTTGCTGAAGGCACAAGAATATAAGTTTCCTGAAAGTTCCCAAAACTCTCTCTTTTTTTTATTTATTTTTTTTTTTTAGATATACATTTATGGAATATACAAATGTTTAGAAGAAAAGATTTTAAACAGTACTATCTTTTGGATGCATTATCATCATTTAGATACACATGTTAAGGGAAAAAAGAAGAGAGTATTTAGCCAGTAATATTGATGATCTATTTACTTATGGGATACAGCACTTTAGTCTAATTTGAAATTATTTTAAACACAATGACTGAATAAATCACAGTGCATGGGTGATATTGTTAAAACAGGGTTTGTGTTAATTTGGCCAAGCTTGAAGCAAATGGTGTTTTAAAAGTAATGACAATTGCTGAATACGATTCAACCATAATGGAAGAGTAATTGTTGTGAAATCGTGATTTTGTATACTGACCACTGCATTTTCAACTCATCTAAAACAGAAAGTAGCAAATAAGGATTATTTTACTTTAGTGAATTTTGAGATTTTATTTTTTACAGTCACTCGACTCAGGACTTGGAATTTGTGTAATCCGCCAGCCCAGGGGACCAGCTAGGTGGTGGTGGATTACGCGATTTCTGCTGTGTATAAATACTCGCTAGCACAGCTTTGTCATTTGTACAATTTCGTCGTTTCTGCTAGTCGATGGTCTGCCACAATGTGGCTCACCGTCCACTGAGGTGCGGCCATCTCTGAACCGGTTGTACCACTCCTTTATTTGCGTTTATCCCATAGCATCATCTCCAAAGGCCTTCTGAATCTTCTCGATAGTCTGGGCTTGCATATCACCAAGTTTTTGGCAGCATTTTATACAGTATCTTTGCTCAACGCACTCAGTCATCTTGACTCAAAAAGAAAAATCGCACAGCACACTCTTCATGTCTGTACTTGGCGCAACCTACAGACACAAAAATTTTTGCGCATGCTCAGGAAGGATGCAGCCACCTGATACCCATGCGGATTTTGCTCACGCATTATTATTTTGTTCAAACAAATTCAAGGTTGGATACTTTTTGACTACACCTCGTAATTTAGAATTTAAACATCTACTTTATTTCTAAGATCACTGGCAGAAATGCATGCTTCTTGTTTGATCAGAATTTATTACATTACCACTAACACCTTTTCTCAATTTGAACTAAGCTATCTAAACATAGATGATTTTAAGTAATTTAGCCACAGAATTTCATTGAAATATAATCCTCCACCAGTTGAGGCTGGTAATACCTTGAATCGCATATGACTTAAATTTATCTACAAGAAAATGCTCATCACCTCTAGGAGAAACCTTCAAAATATTTGTCAAATGCTGCAAGATCAACTGAGTTGAGAACAGTTTCCCATATCAACTCATGGAAACTGTAGATAATTTGCAGATCTTTTATTCAACTATGAAGAGGTATTCATCTAAGACCAACACCATAGTGTAGAAAGTAGGCATGAGATGGGAATTTCACAACAACTTATTATGGAGATGACTACCTGAAAAATGCAAGTGTTTAGACAACATACCAATCAGTAGGAGATTACCCTTAGCTTGGTCTATCAAGACCATATGTGAACTTGCATCTGCTGTGTTTATCCAGAAATTTTCTGTCGTTCCTTCCGATGTTGAATTAAACATTCTGGGTATAGTCTTCTAACTTTTTACCTTATTGTCTTCAGCATTAAAAGAATTATCCTGTAGTCTGAAGAGTATTTTGCTGAGATTTTGATTGTCAAATGATGGCAGCTTGATGAAGGGTCCCTGCTCTGGGCTATGAGCAAACACCCAACATTGTCTTGTGGGTAGTCTGTTGATAGACAGAGGCTAAGAGATTCAACCCTGATAGAAAATCTGAGTAGGGATCTGACAGGCAGATGGCATGGCAAACTGCTTGGTTTTCTGGCATTCTCTGCAACCACATCAGCTATCCAATGTCTTGGTTTACTGTGCTTTGGAAAGGTGGCACATTGTCAGAATAAACCAAGCATGTGCTCTCACCTCCCTATTGTTTGGGAGTGAAAAAGTTGATGGCAAGATGCCTCTGATTTGCTTTTTCATGATGGATGGTTGCATTCCTAGAAAAATTTTTAGAGGTCAGTGATGATACTTTGTGCTGCTGCGCAAAACACATTTAACTTCTTTCATAGACTGACAGTTCAGCAATGATGATCAGTAACACTTTCTATGGGGAATTTTAAAATTAGTTGAGCTTTCTGCAGATACCTGCCCAATTGAACCCTACATGATAATTATTCTTGTTTTTGATTGCCTGATGCAGACACTCAAGAATTTATTTAGCATATGAAGTGGTCACAAACTTGAATCAGTCTCCTCCATATTGAAGTCAGTATACTTTTGACTTGCAAGAATGAGTTTGGCTGATGTGCCAGAAGAGATCAAGGGAGTTTCAAGATCAACCAGCTTGTTCTCCAGACCATAATCTAATTGAACATGTCTGAATTTTGTCATTTCTCTGATGAAAAAAGTTTTACATTAGAATTTTCTAATTTTGCTTCATAGAGTAAAGTCAAATTAAACCTGCTGAATTTACATAAAAAGATCTAATAAATCATGATGACAAAGTGGTCATAGGTACAGTATTAAGCTATGAGAATGATTTGAACAGATTTTTTTATTATTATTGGCTATGGTTTTAGATAACACCTTGAAAATATCTGAAGTATGCTAAATTGTACTATCAGTGGTAAGACCTCCAAATCATCACAAACCTATAATCTCATTCCTGAATAAATCACCAAAGGAGCTTTAGTTGCCTAGTTTGAAATTTTTCCTGTGAGAGGAATGCGTAAAGACATTTCATATAGAGAGGTCCTAGGGCCCACAATCAAACAAAGTTCCTTGCCACGATAATTTGTACACCCTCCTGCAAACAGATCTGGAGAAAGCTGTTAAACATGATGCATTTGGCATGGCAGTAAAACGGATCTTGTATTACTGATGGCCAGTTCAATCAAGATGTTTTTGACCATAATCACCCATATCCTATAGGAAAAGTAAGCTAAAAGCCACATATAAGAACTAGCAATAATGACAGCATCTTAATGGGCTAAACAACCAAGACAAACCATAGAACAGCAATTGAAGAAATACCTGCAAAAAGTCACCATTGATAACACAGCACAACAAAAAAACAACAACTTGTTTAGTTGCCAAGGATGTTTGAATGAATTTAGGTTATTTTGGGGGTGCTGAATCCAAAAATGACATTATTTTTTCTGAATTGGCTCTAGTTTTTGAGGTAATTTATACCCCTCAAATTATGTTTTTACCCCAATACAACTTGTAGCTGCTGACATATGCAGCAGGGTTTGGTCTATCTTTTTACTGTTTAACATTGTTTTTATCTAATTTAATCTTATCTTTAGCATTGTTTTGCAGATTCATCCATTGCATATAATATCATATTGATTAATCTTTTTTTTTTTTTTTTTGCAGAGAAATATGAGTTCATCACGAAGAGGCTGCAAAAACAAAGGAAAAACGTCACTGACTTTGTAAAACAAGCATATCTTGCTTATTTTGGAGTCAATCTTGGAGACAAGTCTTGGGCTCACATAAGGTTTGCAAAACCCATGTAGAGTGCCTATGACAATGAAAAAATGGAGTAAGGAAAAGTTTTAACTCTGGTGTGCCTATCGTGTGGAGAAGGCTGCAAAACCACCACGATGATTGTTATTTTTGTGTTGTGAATGTGAAAGGCTTCAATCGCTACAATAAACATAAGTGGAAGTATCCTGATTTGGAATCAGCAAGGCAACCTGTGCCACACAGTGAAGACGTTTCCATACCAGTGTTTAACTCACTGCCTGACCTTCCATTGTCAGATTTTGAAGAAATGCAGGACCTGGAATGTAGCACAGGTGGCAGCAGTGAAAGTGAATATGAAGCAAGTTTATTAAGACCTAAGCAGTTCTCCAAAGAAGAGCTCAATGATCTGATACGAGACCTCAGTCTGTCAAAGCAAACATCTGAACTTTTAGCATCCAAGCTAAAAGAAAACAACTGTCTAAAGCCGGAAGCTAAGATGACAGCTACTTCTTCCTTACTTCAGCCAAGATGAAGAACTTGTATACTGCAGTGACATCCCTAGGCGGCTTCTCCAAATGGGAATACCGGAATATTGACCAGAAAAATTAAATGTGTTTTACTGCACAATGGTAACAGCTATGCATCTACAGACAGTTCGACTTTATGACTGCTCATCTGGCAGTGTTGCTCAGCCCAAGCCAGCTGGGCATATGATAGTTTCTGCACTGTGGCTGGCAACGCTCATCTTCCCGCTCTCAGTCGTTCACCAGCATCAGTTTTGTCTACATTTATTTATATTTCAATACCTCCTAAGCCCTCTACAATGTCCATCAAGAGGAAAATGCCTTAGTCTACGCCTGGCAAGAAGCAAAGAAAGGCCACTGATCTTGACATCAAGAAGGAGGAAAGAAAGTAAATGACATTGCACAAGACCTTCAGTATCCCACTCTACTGTGTTGACGATTTTGAAGGATAAAGAAAGGATTCCTTAAGCTGTGAAAGGTTCGGCACCCATGCGATCAATGGTAATAACAAAACAGAGAAATTATTTCATCTTTTGATGGAAGATCAGATACAAAAATGGACACCCTTAAGCCTTCTTATAGTGCAGTTGAAGGTTAGAAGTCTATTTCAGACTTTGAAAGAACATCCCAGATGGTTCAAGATTTGAACTTCATGATGTTCAAATTACTGGAGAAGCAGCTTGAAAGTCTGGACAAAGGGTATCAACCAGACTAGATTTACAATGTGGATGAAACCAGGTTATTTTGGAAAAGGATGCCAGAATGCATGTACATTCACAAAGAAGCCAAAAACAAGCACACATTGTCTGTCTACTTTTGTTCCAACTGTAAAGCCTGGATGATGCAGACATTGTTCAAAGACTAGTTCCTGAACAGTTTTATACCTCAAGCTCATGAAATTTGCTTGGAGAAAGGAATTCCTTCCAAAATTTTATTGCTCTTAGATAATGCACCTGGACATCCACCTCATCTAGACGACCTCCATCCCGATGTGAAAGTGGTGTATTTGCCCCCAAAACACCACTCCACTAATTAAACCCATGGACCAAGGATCGATCACCACATTTAAGGCCTACTATCTCTGAACAACATTTGCCCAAACCATAGATGCCGACCCAGATCTATCATTGCTAGATTTTTTGGAAAGCCTACGATATTTCGAAATGCATCAAGAATATCGCTATCAAGTGGGAGGCTGTGACAAAGAAATGCATGAATTATGTTAATACTTTAGATGGATTTGACAGTGAAAATAATGAAACTGGCAAAAGAACTTTCTTTGGAAGATGTAGAGGAGTTACTAGACTGAATATCCAAAGAACTTATGAAGAAGAGAGGAGGAACCAGAATGGAAATTGGAAGGTTTTTCTCAACTCAATAAAGTTCTTGCACATTTTGAGGGAATGGATCCAAATATTGAACGAATTGTACAAGATGCTCTTCGTCCGTATCGTGAAATAAACGAAAAATTCAGACAAAGCTCAGCATGTTTGTGAAAAAATACACCAGCACTGCCCATGACGACAACATCGATGATCCTCAGCCAAACATGAGCAGTCAATAGAATATTTTATTTTTTTGCAAATATTAAATCTATCAAAGATAATGAAAGGTTTTACTAAAAATAATTTGCAAAGGATGAAATATCTTTATTATACAGTACTATATATACCAGTACGACCGGAATGCGGTCGATGACTGTCTGTATTCCAATTGCTCACTGGATAGTAGGGCAAAGCAAGATCATTGGAAAAAGATTGCTTCAAATACATTTGTAGATCGTTCCTTGGGCTGAGTATGGAAAAACTAAAAGCAGGAATCTTTAATGGTCCTCAGATTCGTAAACTCATCAAAGATTTGAATTTCACAAAACTTATGAATGATGTTGAAGCTTCTGCCTGGTGGAGTTGCTGATAACTTCCTGTGTAACCACAAAGCAGACAATTACGAAGAATTGGTGAAAAAGATGCTCGATAACTTTGAAAATTTGGGTGCTAATATGAGCATAAAGGTACACTTTCTCCATAGCCACTTGGACAGATAATCTTGGTGATGGAGGAAAGGTATCAAGACGGATTGTCCTGATGACCCATACAAAAGAAAATCGTACAACGGCATTGGGTTTTTCAATAAGGTTCTGAAATTTTAGGATAAAAATGAATGTAAAATTAATTCCAGCAACAAATGTATATATGTGAAAATGACAGTGGCTCTGAAGGCTTAGCAAGCTGAACTCTCAAAAATTAGAGCCAATCTAGAAAAACTGATGCCATATTCAGAATCAGCACCCCAAAGTTACCATAAAATCGCTGTAATATCATTGGCGATAAAATTCTTGCCTAGACATCAACAAGCTCTACACTATTCAGGAATTAACTTTGAAAAAATGTACCTATTCAAAGTATTACTGAAGGAGCCTGTATACTACATTCTGGGTAAAAATGATTATATGAAAGCAGTATCTGATAACACTAAAGAAAACTATGAATCTACCAGGAATGCTGCATAATAGCACTTACCTGAGCAAAGCCAAGGAAAAATAGCTGTCTGTGTGTCAATCCCAGAGCAGGAAGAGGCTTTTCTGGTCCATTTTTCTTCATCCAGTTTTCATAGGCCTGTCAGAGCAAAACAGATAATTGTCTTAAAACAGTGTTCTACCAAACAATATAGTCAACTCTGAAAGGCTGTTTGCTTTTTCACAGGGATTCTGTTTTGGTATTAAATAAAGTATAAAAACTTACATAGAAAGCTGACTTAAGTCCTCCATTATCAGCAATATTTTCTCCAAGAGTGTTTTTTCCGTTAATCTGAAAGTACAAATTAATTCTAAGCTACAGTAGCCAAGAAATTATAGTTAGTCTCTAAAAAGGGATTGGTGTGTTTCTAAGACATCACAGCAAATTATTAAAGGTATATTTTTGGGTAAATTCTGCATTGCAGTAGAATAAGCTCAGTAAATAAATCAATGATGAATCATGCCATTATACAAAAACAAATTTGGTTTTGGTGCAATTTTTAAAAAAGAATGTGTTCATAAGAAAGTAGCTTTTTTCATTAAAAAAATTAATTAAATACAATATGGTCATAGCAGTATATGGTTCCTTTCTTTTTTTTTAAAAACACTTACAGCACATTTTATGAACTCTCTTCTTCTGCCATAAAAAACCTAAAGCATTCATTCTCTCAAGGTTGTTTTTGATATACAGTTGACAATCACTAATCCGGCATCATTGGGACCTGAAGGGTGCCAGATTAGCCATTTTTCCGGATTATTGATTGACACCTAACCCTAAAATTAAAATACCCAATAACTCTGTACAAGTTGGTTAATAAAGAAAAGAGAATTATCAAATGAAATTCAACTGAAATTTTAATAAAACCCAGGTAAAATAATTGGTCCACTACAAGTAATTCTATTGGTTTACACAAGAAATTTCATTTCTTCACTTTGGAAGTGGCAGTGATGATCTGTGCAACTAAGAGCACATTTACATGTCCTGAGTTGAAGGGTTGTCAGGATTCTCATCATCTTGTAAGGTGAGTGAGATATCAGGAAGTGATGGTGGCAACACATCTGGGTGAGTAGATGTCGAAGGAAGTGGATTTGCAAGTGATGAGGGGATGTCAGGATTGGCATCTGAGTGGGCAGATGTTGAAGGCACTGGATTTTCAAGTGATGACTCCTCTGAATGCTTTCTAGCTATTTTTTTGAATATATCTTGCAAGCTGAGCTGTTTCATATATTTTGGCCTTTGATTAGTTTATCCTGCAGCATGTAAATGTTCATTATTTCTTGCTCAGTTATAAAACTGCGTTGCTCTAGACCTTTCAGCAGTTCACCTGTCAGCTGAATTAACCGATCAATAGAAATTCTTTCTGCTACATCTTGCTCATTTTCATCACTACTTTCTCCTTCACTGGCTTGTTGCTGTGGACTTACAACCATTTGTACAATTTCTGAGTCAGTATAATGATGAACAACAGATGCATCTTCATCAGCAGTCATCCATTCCTTGATGCAAGATCTGTCACAGTAGGATTGATCAGATAATTTATAAGCTGTTTTTCCTTTGAAGGCCTAAATCCTGTAAAGTTTTGTTCAAGATGTTCACCGGGTGCTGTCTCAAACATTAACCCAGGTCACAATTTGTCCCATCCATTTTTCAGTGTGGATGCCTCTACAGATTTCCAAGCATTGGCAACACAGTAAACCATATCTCTCACATTATATTCATGAAGAAACTCATGTACAGGCTTCCTAGAGTTAACTCCACTCAGTAGGCGCCTCATAAAATGAGTGCGATACTTCAACTTTAAAGAATGTAATATGCCATTGTCCAGGGGTTGAATTAATGAAGTGCAGTTAGGTGGGAGATAGATACCGAAAACATTGTTCTTTACCAGGAGTTATGCTTTTGGATGTGCGGAACAGTTATCTAAAATAAGCATTATCTTACAGTTACGGTCCAAGCCAACAGAGTCACAGTGAGCTCTTGCTTCGGGGACAAAGTAATTCTGAAACCAATCCAATGTAATTTCAGGTGTTATCCAACCTTTTTTGTTGCCATGGTAAATTACAGGAAAATGTGTCATACCTTTGAAAGCTCTAGGACGTAAACTTTGACTGATGACCAGCAACTTACACCTGTGCGTTCCTGCAGCATTGGAGCAGCCCAGCACAGTAACACGATCTTTTGATGCTTTATAACCTGTCGGCGATTCTGCATCCTCCGATTTCAGAGTTGTTCTTGGCATACATTTCCAAAAGAGTGCAGTCTCATCTGCATTGTAGACCTGGTCAGGACTTAAATTTTCAATCACTGACCAACTTGGCAAACTTGTCAACAAATTTAGCAGCTGCGTCCTTGTCAGCTGATCATTTTTCACCACACACTGCACGAAACTTTAAGCCATGCCGATCCTTAAAACGCTGCAACCACCCTTCACTGTAATCACACTTATGTTCCAGTCCAAGTTCTTCATGAAATATTTTGGCTTGTTCCTTCACAAGATCACCTGACAGTTCGATACCTTCGCTTTCACGCAGCTTAAACCACTTCATCATTACTTGATCTAGTTCTGCACTTTTACCAGGTTTCATTGTTTTCCTTTTAAACATCTGTTTCTTCAACTCACTGTTAACAAAAAAACTGAGTAACTTTTCTTTCTGTTTCTTTATGTCGTAAACTGTCAAAGATCCAATACTGTATAATTCACATAAACTACTCACAGACATGCCGCTGTCAAGTTTTTTCAAGAGTTCAACCTTTTCTGTTATGGACAATGTGCGGTGTTTGCGCTTTACACCACGAGAAGCACTTCCCTTTATTCAATGGAACCATGGCTGGGGCTAAAAGTGACCTAGTTACAATAATAAATGTTGAAAATCAAACAGGAAAAGCTTGCCTGTGTTTACAACCAACACCAATGTGTTGATGCAGCAAATAGCGCCACCAAATCGTAGCAGCAGGTTGGCGCGGTGACCTGGGAAATTTGAAATTACGATAGCCAAAATTAGTGCCGGAAAATTTGAAATTAGTCTAGCCGAAATTAGTGCCAGATTACTGATTGCCGGATTAGTGAAAGTCAACCTGTAGATGGAAAAGGCACTTAATGCACTATAAACATGTTAACATTTATTACCTTGCATGATCATACATACTGTGTAAATTACAAATTAAATTTTAAGAAAGAAGTTATTTAATCTAATTACAGCACTAATATATACATAATAGTAAAATGTTGCTAAATTGCATGTGTTATGTAAATACAAATGTATTGTTTTTTTCAGGTTCATCTGTTACTGGCACACTAATCCAAAACAAAAAAAGGAAAGGTTGAATGCCTAGTCAGAACTGATTTGTATCTAATCAATTAATGTCCAAAGACAAAAACTATGCAATATTTAGAGAAAAAAAATAAGCTTGGTTCTAACAAAAAATCATTTAAGAAGCACTTACATTTTCACCATTTAGTGAATAGGAGGAGTACTGTTTCACCATACAGTCAGTCTGGTTTTGGAATTGGCTAATTGAACGATTGTTCCACCATGGTCGCAGATTTCCATATTTGTCAAATTCACGACCTGTAACATCAATTTTTGAATGTAACATACAATAACCAGGGTCAAGAAATGCAGAAGACTTCCAACATATTTCATCTTACTACATATTGTGAGAATGAATATCAGGCAGAATCAGAATTGAAACACTAATTAAACACAAATACATATCAAAATTTGTTAATGTGCAGCCAGATTTATTTTTTATCAAGGCTCTGCTTTTTAGATAATTGTTGTGATGTTACTGGGGAATCTTAGTTTTATTATATAAATTAAAGTGATAACAAAACACTCCCAAGAAACTAAGATATGGATAATCTGCACACAAGAAGTAGTTCTTTTCAAAGAGCACATTTTAAAGTCAGTATTTTTTTTATATATATTTTGTAGAAAAACTGGGATTTATTTTTAAAAATTGGTTCTTCACAACAAAATACTGCTCTCAATGAATGTAAACAAAAACTTTCCTCCTAACACCCAAATATTTAACTTTGTATACATTTTATAACAATATGAAACTTATGGTTGCTCTCATTCATTGATTTCCATCTTCTATGATAAATGAAAAACACTCAAAAATATTTTAAAAAAATTATATATATATCACCTCTCAAGTAAAATCAACCTTGTAATGCTAGTTTTGTTTTTTTGAAAAGAATATCATTATCAACTTATTCCTCAAATTTAAAAAATTTGAAGAATAACATTCAAATCAAATACTTTTAGCACAAGAATGAATTTGATCAATACCATCTTACAGGGAAACCAAGGTGAGTACATAGAATATTATTACTAGATTTTCTGTGCTATCCAAGTAGTTCAACCACATTATGAGATTATCCATTCTGATTCAAATATTTTGTGCTCCAGTTTAGTTCTGGTTCAAATACACAATCTTGTCTGTGACCATGACCATTTTAGCATTGCTAAGCAAAATAATCCATTCAATATTGTGCTGTACAAATGCAAATTTTTTTTCAGTGTAAATCATTAACATTTTACCAAACAGTAAACATAACCAATTAAAAAAAAACAGAATCTCTCACATTCTTTGAAAATATTGCTGCAATAGACTGCCACAATGTTCTCTGTCGTGCTTGTTCTTGAAACCAGCAAAGACATGTTCAACTGTAACTTGTGTTGGTGGAGCAGCCAATACAGTTCAACTTGGGAATTTCCTTGCTTTTTATTTTTTTGCTTAGTCAGGGCTCATAAGTAAAAAAAGAACAAAAAACTAGCACAAAAAGATTAATGGTTCTTTTTCAAGTTTGTCCTCTTCCCTGGCATTCAGTACCTTTCAATTATGATGTATGATTTGGTATTATAAGCTTTGACCTTGTTTTTTTCCTTCATTATATAAAAACTGGTACTTTGGATTGAGAAAGACTGCAGCAAGAAAGATCATCCTTTTTATTGCACCCAGCAGGGTATCTGAGAAGTGTTGAGATTTCAAGCTGGCATTTAAGCCACAGCCAAAAAATCTCATACTCAGCTGTTTTGAGGGGAGTGTATACTTGTTTATGGTGTTCCATTTGACTTCTGCGATATAAAGCTGAGAATTTGATGCTGCCGTATCCTAGCAGAATTCCTATGAGCAAGCACTCAAGCATATCAAATGTTGAGTGCCATCTTGTGGGGCAGTCTAAGATGGGTCTCTTATGTTTCAGTTTTTTATGAAATACCTTGCACATCTGAGTTCTGCTTTTTTTGCAGACAGAACAAGCTTTAGCTGTGAGTAATATTTTGATCTTTAAGTACATCATTAGCTCCATGCATTTCTCTTATTCTGCATCAACATTAAGAATTTATTCTCCAGTATCCAAGTTTTCCATGACACACTTTATGATATTTTGCTGTATATTTGCTGCACACTAATGTCATAGTGTGCAAATACTTAAAAAATGGATGTTAATACCCAAAACAAACAGAGCAATCTAAATATGTTGCACAGTCAGTCTTAAAAGAAATAAAATGACCTTTCTTCTTTGATGGACTGGTAACACTTGACATTTTCTTCCTAACATTGTAACATAAACCTTCAGGAATTGGATCAATTAACTTTATAAAGCCAGATTCTTCCAAACAGAAGCAGCCAACTCATGACTAAGTCATGTTTCTGGTTGATTCAGTTATGGTTTAAGAAAATAAAGCAGTTTGAACAAGTTCACTGTTTCAATTTGATTCAACTCTGTTGTGTTTAAGTTATCTATTACTCTTGGAATATCAGTTTAGCATAGTATTAGTTAAATGTTTTGGGAGAGCAAAGGTAGAACATTTTAAGATTCATTAAAAAAATCAGTTTGCTGAATTAGTGAACAGAAATGAAATGAATGAATGAAATCTTGCAGGGTAATGAGTTCAGATGTCTTATCAATTTAAACTTGTATAGGTATTTAAAAATTAAAGGCAACAAGGACAATGAGAGTCAATCTTGCAGGGTACTTATACCAATGTTAAATTACATGCAGGATGCATGAATGTTAGAATATTGTTGTTAGAACGGTCACCTTGGTCATCAAAACCATGAGTTAGTTCGTGCCCAATCACCACTCCCATAGCACCAAAATTGAGAGATCTGAAAAAATTAACAAAAACATTATGCTCTGATCTGTTTTTTTTTTGATTATAAACATGATAAACAAACTAAGTTAAAAAAAAAATGATCTACATTAATTCATTTTTTAAATTGCACATATGAGTTGCAGTGTAGAGTTTTCCATTTAAAACAGAATTCTAAGTTAGTAATCATTTGCAAACAGTGATGATTTCTGCCTAGAAGTCAGCTGTTGGAGACAAGTTATAAGAAACAAAATTCCAATTTTCTGAAACCAAAGTAAACCAGAAGATCTTTAGAAAACATGCATACAAAAGCAGAGATTAAAGGTGATGCATAAAGGAAGACCAGGGTCAATGTAGCATGGGCTACATACAAATGGCACCAGAAATTTGACTTAAAAAAAAACAAAAAAACTAGACCAATTAATGAATTTAAATGTTTAACACATCAACATATACAATAAGAACATATTATAGTTAACATTTTTTAATTTATTCGTCTTGAATATTTTCATATTACTACAAAAATAGATCATTCAAAACAAAGTGAAAAATTAATATACATTAATATACAGTAGTCCTCCAAATAACTGGAATAATGCATGCAGAGTCATTCCGGTTAGAAGTGTGTTCTGGTTACTGGTAAACTATACAATAGTATAGGTCCAGGCCTAATAACATTTTAAAAATATTTAATGCTGTACTAATCACTTGTATCTGATGTTGGGCTTGGCAAGCATCAGTGGGTATCAATGGTTTAGCAACCCGCCTCACTCTTGTCTCATCTGTAGCTTGGAAGAGATATGCAGCTCCTTCACTGGTATTGATTGGTGGGCCCCTTAAAAGGTGCAAATCAGCACTGGTACTTTCACCAGTAACCTTTTGTTTAGTATTTCATGCATCCTATGAAATTTTTTCAGCTAGTCTGTACTGTCACATCCATTAATCTAGCAAACCACTGTACTACATCATATTCTTTCACCAGTTCTTACATAAGCACTTTCTTCTCCAACTTTTCTAAAATTTTCAGTTTTTTCTTTATGATTAAACACTTATTTTCTTCCTTCTTACCAGAAGATTTCTCTAACACTTTGGACATAGTTCATTATAATGCACTCACAAAACATGCAAGAAAATTTGGGCACAAACACAGGGCATCACATAAGAGCTAGGAGAGAGAGAAGCAAATCACAGCATCTGTATACAGTTGCATGACTTGGCTTAGCTAATCAGTACATGCAGTGTTTGCATCCTGGAACACCATTGCATAAAATTTCAATCATAAATAGGACAGAGAATAACACAGGAAAAATCCTAATTCCTATTAGTGAATTAGTGGGGATACTACTATATAAACAGGAGGTCAGTTCCTCACTTTTTTAAATTCATCAAACAATGAACAAACAAACTGGCTAATAATTATACTTTAGTTGTGTTTTTTTTTGTAGCAAACTTAAATAGTTGAGATTGTCTAACTAAATACATAAAAAGATAACTGGCAAAGTCATTTAAAGTTAGTTTAGAAAACACTGATGATACACATACATTAAAGAAAACATTATAAAGTGTTTTTAGTTCAGTAGGTCCATCGTGACTTCTCATGGTGTTATCGATAATTGGACTTAAGCAGGTACATTGTCTTAAAATGATAAAAATTTCTTCTAATTAGACTAAAAAATAAAATAACAATAAAAGAATTATAAAAAATCTATCAAAAGCCAATCAAAGATGGTCAATTCTGAAAATAAAATAATTTAGTAATTTTGTCTATTTCTTTAATTTTCCTTTTACTGAACATTTTTCAGTGACTTTCAAAATTTGGATTGTTGGAAATTCATTAAAAGAAAATTTAAAAAAAAAAAAAATATATATATACACACACACTTTAGTATCCAAACATTTTCCAATTTTATTCATCCACTTTAACAATATAGATTTATCCCACCACTAATGGTAGACAGTACAAAAGCAGTTGTTTAAAAAACTTGTTCCTATAGAATCAAAGTGACTCTTATCCAGTGAACTCTCTACTCTTGCATTGTGTATGTTGTTTTAATGGCTCTACTAACCCAGGACCCCAATGTAACACTGAGAGAGCCTACGCTTTTTATACACTCCATCAACTTTATCTATTACTTAGGTTATAGTTTATGCAATGAAAGACTTACTTAGGATAATCTCTGTCATAGAATGGAGCTTGAAGAATTCCTGCTGGAAACACAATCTCATTCTTTGTAGAAGTGTAGTAAGCATTGACAGTTTGTGGGGTCATAACCCAGCTGAAAAAAAAAGATAAATAAACTCATGTGAGTATAGTGCATACATTTATTATGTTGTTGCTCTTTATCTCACATTATATTCTCTCCAATAGTCTGTCAGTACTTAAAAAAAGACTAAGAGTGGTTCAACACAGAACGGAGTTCTCCTCTGTTCTGTCATGGATGAACCAAATGCTATAATAAAAGCTTAATGTTCTGATCAAGATTGAAAGAACAAAAATTATTTTTTAAAAAATCATTTATAAATTAAACTAATAAAAATTAAGTACTGCAACAGTATATTCAGTGTAACAAACTGACACTGCAAAACCTTTTTACTAAAATAAACACAAAAGATAGAATTTTATGTTAGAATCTTTAGGAAAATAAAATAGTGGATTTTATATTAGAAAATTTAAATTCTTATTTTAGTCAAAAGCAAAACAAAGCAGTGCTCACCACACTGTAATGGCCTGTCAATACCCAACAGCAAATAAAAGCAGTGTTTACCACACTGTAATGGCATAGCCAAACAAAAAAGCAAAAAAAAAGAAGCAGTGTTTACTACATTGTAATGGCCTGCCAAAGCCCAATATCAGTTGTCTTTGTTGCTTGCTAGCCCAATTCATGAAAGTTCCCTGGCAATTTTGATCAGCCAGATTTTTGTAGTAGATATTTGCATTTCTTAAGATGTTTCAAATTTTCCATAATAATAAATAGAAATGAAATTATCACTAGTAAAGTTGTCAACAAAAAGTTTAACTAATATCAATTGTATTTTAAAAAAAACATCTAAATATTGGAGTAGTTTTAAAATGAATTTTGGTTGGTAAATATTATTTACTTATGTTGATGATGCTTCAATCAGTTAATTATTCAACTGTGTAGTTTATGCACTAAAGGTCAACTTATAACTAGGGAAAAAAACAGAAACAACCAAAATATTACTCTATCTTATCAAGTTTTAGTTGAATAAAATCAAAGGAATCTTTGTGAACACTCGTGTTCAACACATTTCACCTTCCTTCTAAGTGTTATTTCTGGCCTGCCTTCGAAAATGTTTTTAGAAATGTCAGTCACTCCTGAACACTTAGTGCAGTTTTGGTTATAAGGAGATAGGAAGCAGCAGCCTCTCAGTATGAGATGTACTCATTAATTCATTTATTTTTATAAAAAGAAAAGAAAAATGCACAGAAATGAAATAATAATGATAATAATAAAATTCCTATTAGGTTTTTGTATTTCAAACATTTATCAAAAAATCGTAATTGGAACAATAATGGCTTTAAGTTTAAGCTACTTCAATCTTGGAATAGTATCAGAAATTTTGTTTGTCCTATAAAGCTCATAATTTACTACAGTGATGACAATTATGTGAATATGGAGATATATACCATCATCTTCAACTAATGTTAATCGCTCACCCAAAGCAGATTATTCTCTTTTTATTTTTTATGATACTTATTGGCTTCAATTCATTTATTCTAAATCATAAAATATAAAATTGTGTACAGAAAAAGTTGGAAGCTATCTACATATTCAAAATAAGATATCTTATTTAATAAGTAAAAAAATTGTATGAAATTAATAATTTATGTAAATTTTGTACAGTAAGAATTTTAAAAGAAAAAGAAAATATATTACAACTTTCCATATTAGTTTTCATAGTAACATTTACAAAAAAAAATGCACTGTTAGTATATCAACATGCACTAAAATTCTTCATTAGAAACAAAAAAATTATACACTTAAAAAAAAAAAATTTTAATGATAAACAATGCAATTTCAGAAGGATAATTATTAAAGACTGGCTGATTACTATAGTGAATACCATAAACATGTACAAGACCTGTTTCTTTCTGGCTTCTCCCTGAGTTTTTCCAAATCTTTGAGTAGAGCAAACTTTGAAGTTCGAATATTATTTTCAAAGTACTCTGATTCATTGACCATTAGCTAAAAAGAAAATGTCACAATATTTTTAAAATGTATTTTATTTTATTACTTTTTACAAGTTTTCCTTTATTTATAGTAGGCACACACAGTGATAACTACATAAAAGATATTAGTGACTTTTACTTTCTATTATAATAAAGAACTTACAGAAATTACCGTTAATAAAACTGATAGTTGATCTGAAAACTACTACTGTGATGTCTCTCTAGATCAGAAAATGATTTATGTTATCTCAGTTTCTAAAGTTTAAATCTACATAAGTAAAGCTCTGAGCCAGTTTGATGGTGAAAAGGTATACACCATACTTTCCTGAAGGGAATGTGTAGTGCAGCAGAAGTGAGAAAAATATGCCAAATAACATAGGTGCTAAAATGCAGCATTGGGTAACATTCCATATCACAAAGATCTCTGAAGACCAAATCATCATACTGCATTCACCTTCATCTCTCTAAGGAAGGACTGAATTAGGACAGTCAAAATCCAATTTTGCTAGAAACTTAGTTCCTCCTTCCTGTTTATAAAATGAGAGGCCTTCATTAGATTTACGAAGGCCAAATAAAAAGACTTGCTTAACTTGGTACTTCACTTGTAGTTGTCTGGGTGTGAAAACCATATCCGTCATAAAACAGAAACTGCACTAGCTTTTTTAGCCAACATCTGTAGCTGCTTCAAGAAGATTACATGTGCAAAGGCTTTTCCAGCAACACTGAGATTTGCATCTATAGTTCTTGCAATCATTTTGGTTGCCCCTTTTTGTAGACTAGCAATCTGAACATCTTGCATCTCTTGTGATACTGTACCCTCTGAAACAAAGTAGATCTTGAAAAACAGTGCAGTTCAACAAGGTTGCAGGCATCCAAGCATGACTGGTGAATAAGACTGCTCCTGTCCAGCAATACAACAGGGTGTCATGTAGTCATTAATGTAATGTAATATTTTTGCAATTTAAATAATTCAGCAAGTATGGCATGGAATAGACAGTTTTTTCCACCTGAACAAATAACAGTACTTGTCAAGAATCTCTTGCTGCTTTATGTAATAGAGTTTAGAGAAACCTATGACAAGAGTCAGACTATAAGAGGCAGCACCTGTGTGCATCACCAGTACATTAAAGCTGTAACACTTTCTTCAATTAATCAGATGTTTCAGAGACATACAAATTCAAAATAAAGTATTTCATTCTCAAACAGGTTTTTGTCTAATCAATCTTTTGAAAATCTTGAAAACAATGAAGTTAGCTGATGCAAAGAATCAAATGAATATTATTAAGTTAAACATTGGTAAGACTTTCATAAATTTCCACATAAAAAACACACAGTTAAGTCAAGGCAATGTGTGTCTGTGATTCATATTTATCACAAATAACTGCTTAAGAATTGTAAACTAGCTCAATTTTAAATTATGCATATAAAGACTCTAATAGTGTACCACAAAGTCCATTTTTGGATTCACCTTTTTTTGTTTTATATAAATGATAATAATAGTGTAGTATATGAATATGTCTATCTTCAAATGATACTAACATTTATACTATGATTAATACCAACAATAGGAATAAATCTGAATGAGTTAGTAGATTAGTCAGTCAATTATTAACAAAAATCTTAAATTTAAAGAAGAATGCATTTTATCTGCTAACAAAGCTAATAAAATTCCAAGAATAATATAAATTTTACTTCCATTATTTGACTCCTTAACTCCATTCACATCTATTTAAAAGATACTGAATTATCAGAAAAGATTTCTCAGCATTTAAAAAATGCAGAAATTAAAAAAAAATAATTTATTTGTCTATTTTAAAATTTTGATTTTTCAGAAAAAAAAAAACAAGGAGTTTTCAAAACAATGAATGGTTTTAGTTGTGTAGACATAAAAAATGTCTTTTGTTACTTACAGTTAAAAATACCATCTCTATATTGACTAGCTGCTGTATTGCAAATCAATAAAATTAATTATTGGTGGTTGTGGTTAAAATTCAGTTACACAGGCATTTCTTTAGTCTGAGCAAGGAGGCTTGTATAAGTAATGATGGCTGTCCATCTCCTTGTAGTATTTTGATCAAGCAAAATAAAAGAACATGCTCACCTTACTATATAATTTATCCAGTTGAGTGTCATTCATAATATAATTGGGGAATCCAATCATATCCACTATAGCATTAGCCTGAAAATACAAAATTGATATTTAGTCTCTTAACTAATATTGTTGTATAAGATGTACAACACACATCATAAGGACCAGAGCCTTATTATTAATCTTTCTTAACAGTGCATGTTTGTTTTACTCTTTAAAAAAATTAGAATTTACCTTAGGAATATTTATTATGTCTAAATAAACCAGAGTTTTAAAGTAGGGATAATTTATTTTTTTAAAAAAGGGGGACTATTTTCTAAAGATTTTTTGATTATGAAATATATTGATAGTCTTATGAAAATTAGTGTTGATAAAAATTTACATGGCTTCATTAAGAGGCTAGGTTTTTGGTTTTCCAGAAAGTAAATAGATACACCAGACTACTAAAACAATGTACAGAAGTCCCCCATCTAACATATGAAATACATTCTGCAAAAAACTATTCGTTAATCAAGTGACTTTTCCCCAGTGACTTACACTATATAAACTTATACATACATCCCAAGGAATAATGAACAACCATCTTAAATAAAAGTTATTTAATGAATAAACACAATAAACATGTTATTTTTTGTGCTAGGTATCATACATTAACGTACTTAATTCCTTGGCGAGGCATAAGGAAAATTTGATGTGCACTTCAGAGGTAAAATAAAACACATTTTCCAGTTAAGCATTATGGTCAAAATTGCTGCTGGGTACACTAAACCTTTTACACTATTTTGGGTAGCAGGCAGGTCATGCCACTATACAACTATTAAGTAATGTAAACAATGAGAAACAATTTTGTAAAATGTGGCTTGATAGAAAAAATAAAATCCATAAAGAAATTAGCTTTAAAATGAAATTATTACGAGTTAAAACACACAGACAAAAAATAAACACCAATACAAGGGAAATCACAGTTTTACTTTAGATATAAATTTATACGCTGCCTCAAATCAAGTCAGCAGAGCCAACAGGTTAATTATTAATAAATGTTTGGAAGTAAATAAAAGAGTTTTAATCAGCAAAGGGAAGTTGCTTGGTGCTACTGGTATTAGGTCTTGATGGACTTTTTTTTTAAAGGAGTTGCAGTCTTAGACAAATACCCATCCAATGTCTGCTTTGACTCCCTTCATTTCTGCAGATATAATTCCTTATAACAAGCAGACTTTGCTCGGCAGTCCCCGGCAAATTTCATGCTCCTTTCTTTGAGTGGATCTTTTTCAGCAAAGATCTCGATTGCCTTCTCTAAATATTCAAATGCCTTTGAAAGATTTGACATTAACAAACTAGGAACTTGAACAGGCCTCTCGTCTTCCTCTTCATCATCTTTTAATGCAGCTTGTTCCATCCCCGTTAAATCTTTATTTGACAAACCCTCTTCATGTGACCGCAATAACTCCAGGGTATCAGCTTCAATGACATCATAAAATCCGACTTCTTGTGCAAGCTTCATGATATTCTGCTGAATGTCTGGGACAGTTTCAGTAGTAAATCCTTTGAAGTTGTGGACACAACTTAGCAACAATTTTCACCACACATCATTCATTGTGCCTAGTTTAACTTCTGCCAGGCCTGACCACTGTTTTTTTTTTCAATGGCATTCATAATATTAAAACCCCGCCAGAAATCCCTTATTGTAGGCCCATCTTCTCCATCAGTCGCTGTGATCAGTTTTCAGAATGTGCATTATAAATAATATGCTTTGATGGTTGAAATGACTCCTTGATCCATTGGCTGAATCAATGCTGTTGTGTTGGGTGGAAGAAATTCAACGTGTACATTAGGTGACAAATCTTTCAAGTTGAATGGATGTCCAGGGCTGTTGTCCAACAGAAGCAGTACTTTCAGAGCAGTGTTATGATCCTGACAAAATTTTTAAACTGCAGGACAGAAATATGACAAAAACCAATCCTGAAATTCTGCCAATGTCACCAAAGCATTTTTATTAGAGCGCCAAAATATCAAAGACCAGTTTTATCAATACCTTTCATAGACTTGCGTTTTCTGAATGGTAGACTAGCAAAGGTTTCAACTTCCCTTCATGTTGCCCTCAGTATTTCCACAAAGAGGGTTAGGCAATCCTTTGCAGCCTTGAATCCAGGAGCCATCTTTTCTTCTTTGAAGATGAAAGTGCACACTAGCATCCACTTCCTAAAAAGCCCCATTTGAACAACATTGGAAATTTGTTGGGGGGGTGTAACCCTCTTTGTCAGTGATCTTGTTCAATGCAGCTGGATAAGACCCAAGTGTTGCAGTGTCTGCACTTGCAGCTTCATCTGTCACTTTTATATTATGTAAGTAACTGCACTGTTTGAACCTATCAAACCATCTTCTGCTAGCATTAAACGTTTCTTTACTGATACCTTCTTCCCATTGTTGGAGATCAAATAAACTTCTAGCATTCTCTTGAATAACCATAATGCTTACACGAACATTCTGTTGATGCTGGCTTTCTATCTAAATATTCAGTAATCTCTCCATGTTTACCACTACTTCACTGCGTTTTCCTCATTCTGGTGAATCGTGCAGATAGTAGACTGAATTAGACCCAATGCTCTAGAAATTTTTCTTGGCTTCTCACCAGCATCAAACTGCCTCAAAACATCCAATTTAAAATCCCAAGAGATGCATTTCCTCTTTTCCTTAGCTGCAGTTGCACCACTGGTAGTTGCTTGGCTTTTTCCATTCATCACAAATTGTAATAGGGGCAAAATTTTCAAGATAATTTCTACAAAGTTCAGCAGACAAGATGCATGTACAAAGTACTATGGCAGAATGATGCTATTTGAATATATGCACAGATCACTCCGCTCAGTGCATATTAATGTATCTGTGCACACCCATTACACCCGTGACTCGCTCTGAGAATTTTTCACCTGACTCAAAACTTTGTATTTTGTCACTGACGATTCATTTGTTATAGCAAATATTCATTAAATGGGTGTTCATTATATGGGGGATTGCTGTAGTTGGATGGGCCAGAGCCTAAAAGATCTTTTCACAGAACTTGGGTGGTGTTTTTACATTATGCCATTGTTCATCTCCCACAAAAGCACAGTAATGCAGAGTTATTATCCAACAATTTATTTCTTCTGTGGCTTGCAGATGCTGGGCATGTTTACCAGGCCAGATGGTATTACTCTGTGATTTGAAAAGCATTTAAAGAAAAAACTGTGTTCAACACAGTGACTAGCAATCCAGTGGTAGGATATCCATTTTCCTTATAAGATTTACATTAAAGAAAATAATGTAACCAAGCCCATATCTCCAAGACTAATCTACACTAAAACCTGCAAAAGTGGTAAAAGAGAAAGATGATAATTGCAGTCTTAGTGGAAATACCAGAGAATGTCTTTGAATGTTATTTTGTTTGTTTTTATCAAAACAGATATTTTAGCAAGTAGTAATACAAACAGAAATAAATTATTTATGCTATGTAGTAGTGTTGTTCTTTCTGTGCCAGTTCTGAAATATCTTATTTTCACAATTTGTACATGTAATTTACTTCCATTCACAAAAAAGTAATTGGCTATTTAGCCATGAAGAAATCATCTAAAAAGTATGTAAACTGAACATCTAAAGTAAATAAATTTTAGCAGGGCCAAAAAATTTAAGAAATTGTAGACATCTTATATAGAATTTTCGTGTACATACAAATTATGGAATCTTTTCTTATTAAAAATTGTTAATGGGTAAAATTTTCACTCCATGATTTGAAAATCTGATAGGTTTAAAGCAAATCTCAATGACTAGGCTGTTTTGAAAGAAATGTACTACTATTGCATTGTCTACGAATTTAGTCCAGTGAGATAAGCCTAATGCATCTGGAATTGCAAGCATCCTCCTACATCCATAAATGCATACAATAATTCTCTATAAATCTGATAAAAGCAATAAACTCTGAACTACCACATGTACCTTTTCAGTTGCAGCTTTCCTAGTTTCATCATCCATCCAAGCTAAGCTGGGGAGAGAATTCTTGAAGGCTGTTTTTATTTCCTTTACCATTTCTTCAGCCTGCATCCATCAAAAAGTGAAATCTTAATTCAAACACATATACAGATGCAGTTCATTTGCCAATAATTCAAAGGAAATCTACAAGAAAGTTTACCAAAAATAAAAATATCAACATACACACACATTTAACGGTACTCAATTAGAAGTTAGAATTATCATTTATAAGGGGAATTATTTCATATCTAATTTTCAGCAATAATTTTCTGGCAGTTTATATTTTTGTTGCCTTTACTATATTTAAGATTTAATTAACCATTTTTATATTTAGTTATGTCTTCTTATCATAAAGAAAAATATATATACACAGTTAAAAAGTACACTTTTTATTAAAAAGATCATACAATGGTTGTCATAAAATAACGAAAAGTGCAAAGGCAAGCTTGTGAATAGCAGTAGATATGATAGAAAGACTTAAATTAAAAGCGAAACCTGTTCTTGATGCTGGTACCAGTAACAAAAATCAGCCATATAAACCCTGATGTTGTATCTATATAATGTTTTTTATATGCCATCATACCAAGAATGAGCTCAAAAAGATACTAGTAGAATTAGTATAAGACCCTGATTTGGAAGATGTAGGATAGCAAACATAAAACACTTATAGTTGATGATTTTTAAGGTTTAAAATAGTCTCTATTGAAGAAATGATGTTGATCCAAAATTTAGTTTTAAAAAAAATAAAAAAATATAAAGAATGATTCTGACAGATGTAGGATGACTGTAAACTAAAATCCAAATAACATGCACCAAACAAGCAAAGGTGCCAAAGATTAAGTCATCATGAATAATATTAAAAATATGTAACCAAACACAGAGCAGTACTGCATGTATCATATATCATGCTGACAAATTAATACCAAAAACTCTTATCATCAGAGATCTTGACACCAGCTGGTATATCTAAAGCTAATGATAGTAAACAAAGCAATTTCTTTTCTATGTTAATGGGAACTTTTCCTGCAAGTGGTATAGCAAAAAACAACAAATGCAACCAAAATGATAGTTTTAAAAAAATTCAAGCATAAAAGGAAAAAAAAAAATTGTACTTTTGTTAAATCCATTTATTAATATTTTTCTTTTCTTTTATTCAAAATAAATTTAGTGTTTTTGGACAGAGCAATTAATATGATCTGCAATGAATCTAACCAAAATTTATTTATTTACTAGATAAGAAGTTGAAAGTTACTAATCTCTAAGACAGAAGATTATCTAAAGTTTATTGGGATAATATAACTGCAGACAGACATTAAAAAAACATCCACAATAATTTAAACCCAAGAGTTAACAAAAAAAAAAGTGTTTAAACAAACAAAACTAATAATTTGCCAAATTATTTCTAATACAAAGAATGCTTACAGGAAAATATTTAATGAACTATTAGATTCGGAGTAGCATCTTAGCAAACAGAAACAATGTTATTCCACTCTATAAGAAAGTGTGACTTTGGCATATAAACATAATCATAAAATACAAAACAAATGAGAAACTATACAACTTGGTCAGTAAGTGAAGACATTTAGAAATAGCATTAAAAAAAATTTTTTTTTTGTATTATATTCTGATTTAATTGCTGTTATATGTACTGCTAAAATATATGTAGTAAAATAGTCTCTCTCCTTTATTGGATGTTAGTTGAAAAATCTAGGCTCTTGTGTTTAACTAGTTCAAGAGGTCAGGAATTTGGCTATTGACATAGTAGTATCAGGGCCCTAAATTACATCCATTCCTAAAAACAAAAAACCGTCCAAAATCAAAACAAGAAAAACATCTTTCTCCTGTAGTTGCATTGTTCATATTTCTTCTAGGCTGGTTTGTTTTTTGTTTTTTTTTGAAGCCTTAGTTTCTTCACGTGTGTTTTCAATAAAAATGTTTGTTAACCCCAGTGTTGAGTAGGAGAAAACAAATGAAACTTTTTTTTTTTCATCATCTTACTTTGCATATAAGAGAATGCAAATTAAGACTGAGAAGAGAACATTTTACTGGCCTCCAAAAACAATAAATCAATGCTATCAGATGCATTTACAAATGTACAAATGAATGAATGCTGGTGATATTTTTGTTCAGGATAATTAAACTAGGTTTCAACTTTAGCTTAGTTCCTAAGAAATTAGAATTTCAAGATTTTATCATCACCAAGGAGTATTTTTTGCAAAAAATAGTTACATTGTTAAATGCTTTGAAATCCTCCATTTAAAAAATCTTTTGTTTCTTTTTTATGCTTGAACATGAAGCTTTAATTGAACCACTTGGTATACAAGGCAGATGAAGGTGAAAACGGCTGTGTATTTATTTGTCAAGATGAAATCTGCTGACAACAAGAGAGCAGATTTCTATGACATCTTCAGGCCAATTTTGTTCAGTCTCTGGCTTACTTCCATAACAACAGTAAGAAGCCATACTGTTATTGATCATGTAGAGAGCTTGATAACTTGAAACCAACTATCCTATTTCATTAATTCCTGACAGATTTTTCATTATTAATGAACAGAAAACCAGTGAGATTTTCTAAATGGTTATACTTTATAATCCATACTTCTTTTCTGCCATGGTGTAAAAAATTAACTTGTGCTAATGTGGGCTTAAAAATTCAAATTTTCAAATCAAAATAGAAAAAAAAATGAGAAAGAAATCAGCTTATGTTCTACCATTTAAATTCTCATCAATGCAAATGAATAGTTCTCTTGAAGTATAAATAATTTTAAATTCTGATTTCCTGATTAAAATCTTTAGTTCATTTATACTTTTTTTTTATTTCTGAGAAACATTTCCAGATAAATTTCTGTGTTAGACCACTGATTTTGTTTTACTTATTTTGTAAATCCTACAAATATTATACAGCAACTTTGTTTTTGTTTTACATTAAGCTATCAAAAGGGAATTAATTATTTAGAATTTTATTGGTAAAATGATTACTTTGCTTCTTTTTTGCTATTAACATTAACAATATTTTCCTTATCTTCAGAAATTTACTTTTCTACTCACCATCACAGATTTACAAGAATCACACCAGTAGATATCTGGTACTGTGATTTTCTTTTTTCATTTCATTCTTTCATGAAGGAAAAATTCTACTCTATTTTATTCAGAAAAACTACACTACAACTAATTTTTTTAAAAAAAAAAAACAAAATAATTTATGCATTGAGTAATCAAGAATGTGGTTTTTCCTTGAGACATAATTCATTCTATTTAGTTTTACTATACTAACTATTGTGATCAATGTCATCATTATAATTATTTTATTACCCTGTATTTATGATAAAACAGCATAATATGAATCATTTTGATTTTTATTTTCAGTGTATATATCAACAAATTACCAGATTTACTCATAACTGAGACATTCATTCTATACTCCACATTAATCTTTAACATGGAAAATATGATCTATCATCTTTCTCAGTATGTACCTACTAATTAAAAGAAGCAAAGATCAAACAGATAATCAAAACAAAAAATACAAACAATGCTATACATTATGTGAAGATTAACTGCCTCTTCCTGCAAACAAACTTTTAGGCTTTTATAGAACTAACTTCAGATCAATAAACATCCCTTTCCTTTTTTTAAATTTTCATAGATATTTCTTTTATTACTCTTTTATTGTTTTCAGCAACCTTCTTATTAATGTGCACATATTTCAGTACATCAATCTACACTATATTCAAAATGGGAGGAGACACTTCAGAAAAAAATTCAGCAACACAAAAATCAAGTAGATTTCAGATATGATATTTGCAGTTATTACTGTCACTCCAGAATACAACTGGTAAACCACAGAAGACATACCTGACCGCAAGTTCCTCCATGAGTAGCTGGCATACTGCTTTCTATCCCGACCAGCTATATGCCCATTTTTCTAAATATCCCCAATACGTACTCATCCTTTTGTTAGTAACATTTCAGCATGAATATTGACTATCAAAGAATTAACTTTGTAGTCATAATAAATCCCAATCATTGCATTTGCAGAAACTAAATGAAAATCAGCCATCTCAAATGAAATCAACTTTAGTCTACTTCAAAGTCCTTTTCACCAGTAAAGTAGCTGTGTCACAATAACATACTGTTTATTCAAGATTTTTGCTTGTTTGCTTGGTGACACTTCCCTATCTACATACACAATGTCTCCTGTATTGTTCTTGAAATATCATCTTGTTTGTTAATACTTTGGAAAGTGCTCATTTTAGCATATGACTGTTACATTGTGTCAGATCAGTGTTTGCTGTGCTTTTACATATTAAGTCTTTTTACTACAACATCAATTCTTTCTCAATGCCTTCACTCATTAATCTGAAATTCTTGTAGCAAGCATAGTATCCAGAATTAATGCAGAATTGGTAGCAGCTAGACATAAAGCCAAGGATAAAGACTAAAAGAACAGTGGCACAACAAAGTCTACAATGTTCTTGAAAAGTTACTAAGTAAAATTAAATCTAGTGATAAAACTGTCAAACCAAGTACAATTTATTGGTCTCCAGTCATGTTTTCTTTTCATTTTTGCCTCTTCAGAGACATGATGCTACCAGGACAGTTCACTTACCACAATGCACATGAGAGTTTTCTTCCCATGTCACTGACAAAGCAACTGAGTAAAATTGCTTCATTACTGTTTTAACATTTTTCTTTTTCTTTCTTTCAGTACATATATATCTATGCTGTCTTTCATGTATATTCAGTGTTACTTGGTTCGTCATTATCATTTTAAGATATTCTTATAAAGTTTAGTTCTTACATAGCAATTCATTAACTGTTACTGGTTGTAGATTTTGGTTTGATTTTTAGTTTTCGGAAGACTGATTTTTAATTCCAATAAAAACAATTTCCAACTTTCAAATTTTGATGAGTTCCAATAAATAATGCCCAGGTGACAAAGGCAATTAAAACCAATATAGGATACATAAGTTGTCTGCATCATTTCATCACAATAGGAAGTAAACTGATGTACTGCTGCCAATACAAGTATACCCAGAAGCATGGTCCATTCTTTACTTGAAAGACTGATCATTTCATGTCATTCCAATAACAATCAGCAAAGTTAAATGGATCTTTTAACAGCATAACAAGATTCTTGAGAGAGAAAGAAAATATGCACTTGGTAAGAAGCCTTTAAATAATTTAGTTTTTTTTATAGCAATTTTTTCATACAATAACATATAATCTTATTGAGAACATCCAAGAATACTTATCTTTATATCTTGATACCAGAACACAACTAAAACTTCAGAGCATCTCAGCTCTAAAATCTGTTTTTGATCAGACTTGTTTCTTTTAGTGTACTGGGTTTTTTTGCATAAATGATTTGAGTATTTTCTCATTAAAAAGAAAATATATGCGTACCATTTAATACTACCTGGTATTTAAAGAGTCATTTAACTATTTTTTTGCCATTCAATGACAGATTTAACTTTTCATAAGCAAAACCCAAATAATATGTAATAGTTTAGTTGCCTTATGTCATATAGTAAACAATAATTAACAAATAATTCTTATTTTAAAGCTAAAAATGAATTTCTTCCATTGTGAAGTCCTTTTCTAATAATAATCAAAATGAAGCAAATTTCTAGCAAGTGAACTGTGTTAAGATAAGTTTACTGATTTTCATATTCACTGATCAAAATTAGTTTTAAAGAATATGAAACTTACAGGATTGTGGAAAGTTTGATGGAAAAGTTTCATGAACTTAGTAGTAACAAAACTGACTAATAGTCTACATTTCAGTAAGCTGTCCTGCCACCATCATCAGGGTATAGTCCTGTTGCAATGATGCTCATATATTTGTCTTGGCGGAAAACAGGGCTAAAATGTTAGTCAATAAAACTACAATACAACATAGTAATCAAAAAGCCATGGTTCAAGACCAGCTAAAGCCACTTGTACAGTTCAAAAATTTTTTCTAAAAAGTTAAAAACTAAAACACCTGCTGTAAAACATCTACTGCAAATTTGTATCATTGCATTCCAACATAGTCCTAAATTTTGATAACTGCATCAGGGAAAGACTGCTGAAACATAGGATCATTAGTTACTTTCTGTAATTAATACATTACTATTAACTTTGTTCTTATCTTAAAGTATTAACATGTTTAAAGGTTGCAATTATAAGAAATTGCTACATGAAGCAAAAAAAAAAAAGTTGTTAAAATCTGTGTCATCTCTTGGTTAAAGAAAATAAGAAAATAGTGCTCTCTTTTGTAAACAGCAGACTGAACTACATAGTCAACTATGACTGGTCAATAGATAGATAAAAACTACTTATCTAATGACAGAGAATTATAAAAATGTGAGCTTAACAGAAAACAAAACTTTGTCAGAGATCAATTAAAAATTAGGTGCTTTGTATTTATTTTCTTTGCTGTGCACAGAAACAATTGAACTCAAAGGACAACATCTTTTTGCTAACCAAACTAACTAAAAAAGATAAAATCCTGTATTAATTTTTGCTCCTAACAAATTAAATCATATTTAATTAGCAAAGTTTTTGAATTTTTATAAAATTAAATGTAATTATTTAAAACAAACAAACAATAAAGTTACTGTAGTAAAAATATTATTAAGATTTTTTTGTATACAGTTCTACAAGATTTTAAATGCATAAGAAGTTATTTGCCCTTGGCAGGAGCAATTTCAGTAGCGATAAGTAGAGCAAAGCGGTGTATATCAAACGCCATAGCTAAAAAAACTTTTTTAAAACAAACTTTTACACATCAGTTATTTTTTTAAACACACACACACACAGACAGAGGGAGGAAGGGAGGGAGAGAGAGAGAGAGAGAAAGAGAGAAAACAACCTAAGAATAGTTCAAACTCAGTCTATTCCAAACCAAACCTAACCAGGTCAGATCAGGTAACAGCAACAACAACAAAACCCTCTGGAAAACTGTGCCATATATAAAGGGAACAAAGCAATATGAAAATTAAATATATAAGGCAGGACAAAAGTTAATTTGATTATCCACAAATGGATTCATTTGCAGTTTCAAGTCCAAACAAGTTATGGCCAGTATTCTGTACAACTCCACTGAAATTCAAACAATTTCTATCTTTATATCTATCTGGTAAAGAAATACATACACTTCTAAATAAATATTTATATGAGAATATAGTTTTAATACAACTTTCAAAAAATGTATTCAGAATTGAGTCTGTTATGTACAAGCTGTATAATAAACATTATCACCACCAGCACACTATTACAGCAAAAACAATCACCTTGCTACTAAGCTGGACATAGTCATGCAATAATAAACAGCATGAAAACTGTCAATAAATGGGAAAAATCTAAAGATATTTTTGTTGACTTTTTAAGAAGCACCTAAGCTTAATTCATTCTGTTTTTCATGAGCATATATACATTGAAAATATTAGTACACTGGCATTAAAAATTATGGGCACACCATATGGAAATGATATAATCCTTTTTAATACTTTATTAATGAAAATGCATAATCCCTGCAAAATAGAATCATAAATCTGATGAACCAAATGTGCCAGAACATATCAACAATTACTTGTGATACTTATATCACTTCAAGCTTTTTGCATAATTATGGGCCCAGCAAGTTATTTTGTAGTAGTGCTTATCTGATATAATTTCTTACTACTAATGTGAATAATTGTTAGCTCATAATATGCTTTTGTGTAAATGTTATAAGACCTCAGTATTAATGACTGCTATTGCTTTGTATGGCAGAAGAAAATGGCACCCAAAAATAAAAAAAGATCATCCAATATTGTCTTTCACAAAACTGGTTACTCCAAATAAAAAATTGTGGAGGAAATTGGAGTTACACAAGATGGTAAACAAAAAATTATTGATAGAATGAAGCCAGATGACTTAGCCATGAACTTAAAGGGTCAGAAGAAGTGAAAAAAACAGAACAGAAAAAGTTTGCTGGTTATAAAGTCTAAAGCATACCCTTTCTTGATAGATAACTAATTATCTGCTCTACAACTTTGCAGTCAGCAGATTTTCAACCTCTGCCACCAAAAGGCTGTTAAGGTTGGATTGATTGGCCAAACAGCTAGAAAACTCTTGCTTAGAAATGGTAATAAAAATAAGTGAATTGAGAGGGCTAAACAACATCAGAACTACACACCCAAACAATTGTACAATGTATTGCAGTTGGATGAGAGCAGATTTGACTTATTTAGTTTTACCTAATGACATTATGTTAGAAAAAAGGCCAGATAATGGTATAATAAAAGCTGCCTTACAATTAAGCATGTTAGCGGAAATGTGAAAATACAGAGTTGTTTTGCTAGTTATTTGGCTGGCGATTTGATAAAAATTGATGGAAATCTCTCAATATTCTCAAATGCCATGAAACCATATCAAGTTAATGTTTAATAAGTAATGGGTTAAAACTTCAACAAGATAATGTTGTAAAGCACATTGCAAAGCTTAAAAAGTAATACCTTGCTAGAAAAGAAATGGAAGGACTTTCTAAAACCATAGTTTGGCCCCATCATTCTCAAGAGTCAAGGAAAAAGCTCCAATAAATGTCAATCAGCTGTATAACTACTTGCAAGAGGAATACAGGGAGGGGGCTTACTTACATTACAAGGCAATATTTCAAAATGTTAATAAACAGTATGCGAAAAATGTGCAGAAGCTACTCACATGAAAAGTGGCTATTTTGATGAAATGAGCCGAGTGAAAGCAATGTCACAATTAATCATTTATATACTCTGATAATGATTTGTCTAATTTATCAAAAATGTTTATATATTAATGTTCCTGTAAAACCTCAACTTTTCAGATATTTTTTTAATGCATCAGCATAAACATTTTTCTTCTTTGTAACTTAATATAAACTTTTAGTATGTTAAATAAAAACAAAATGGAATTCTTACTTAAATAAAAAAATTTGAAAAATTCTAATTCCAATTAAGCAGAGGTCCTATAAATGTGAATACCTATCTTCAATATTTATTTTTGACCATATCAGACTAGATACAAGAAATCTTTAACTGCAAACAAGCCATTCATGCTAGGAAATCATTGGGGTAATGCATACTGAAAGTTTTATCCCTAAACATTTTTTCTCCCTGCTACTCTTACTGCAATTCTGGATTGATTCATTCAAGTTGATTGAAAAAATGCAGTTAGAAAACCACAAGTGTTTCAAACAATACAGAAAGAGAAGACAAAGTCATAGTTTTGTTTCTGCATTAAAAACTATCATAATTCTTTCTATTGGGTAACTGAAGACAATAAAATCCAAGCACTTGTAAATTAAAATTTTAATTTAGCAAACCATTATAATAAATCTGATGAAAAGCAAGGTCCCCTAAAGGTTATAGACAGACAGCAAGTATATACTGGTGGCATCAGAATACAGTGATGAAAAAAATGAATTCAATAAATCACCCAGGTTGTGTAAACACACAAAAGTTGCTTTGTCAATGGAAGCCAAATAAACCAAATTTGAAAACATCCAATATCATCACTATGAACTTATGAAATGAGAGATAAATCAATAATACCAAATCACAACTGAATTTTTTAAGATTCACAATAGATTTAGGAGTTTTAGAAATCATAAAATAAAGTATCTACTCTAAAACATTAGAATCTATATGTTCAATTAAAAAGTGCCTTATAAACACAATAAAGTTCATATGGAAATGTTTAGTAATCTCATTTAACTTTATCCAACACACACACACACAAAATCTTTATGTCACAATGTAAACAATAAAAAATCAGAGCAAGAAGTTTTTTTAAAATTTATATATCACTACTTCTGCTAAAAAAGGATAAAAGTTAATTTGTTTATCCACAACTTGGCAAAGCATTCTAGGCAAACTCTACGTTATTACTGAAAAGTCATGTTCAAACATCTAATTGCATGCATGCCCCCCCTAGTTGAGTGTGACACACTACTGATATCAAAACACCTACCTAAATTTACATTTCTTAACACAAAAAGTTTGATTACCTCAGTCATCTCAAAAACATGTATAGTTAAAACTATACAAATTAAGACTTTTAAATCTTTCTTCATAATCAACATGATGCATATTACTAATTATCATAAAAAGCCTGTTTTCCAAAATTACATCAATTGCATGACGATACTCATACTCCAAAAGTGTTCTAAAGTCTTATACTTATTGTCTCGACTGTTTACGGTATTATAACACCTAAATCTCATCTGCTATTTGTGTAATGGTAGCATCATCTAGTGGTCTAAGATACTTGCACTTAAAAACATTAAATTTCATTTGCCATTTGTTAGTCCAATCAATTTAAATCAGACTGTAAACTCTTATCATCACTATTTTTAGCCTTACCATATAAGCTGGCATTATCTGTATATTTCATCTTGTTATTAAATATTCCATCTCAATATCAACTATATATATAAATTTTTTTTTTAAAAAAAAACAGGCCCAAAATGAAATTCTGATGTACCTCACTGATGACCATCAAAATCTGGCAAAGCACCCTCTAAAACAACCGAGTTCTGTTATATAAACACATAATCATTAGTATTTAAATTTCTTAATCAGATGTCTGTGCAGAATCATATTGAATGCTCTATGAAAATCAAGATAAAGAACATCCATACTAGGCCTTTTTCCAGAATTCGAAGCCATGCTATTTTTAATCAAGTTATTTTCATCCAAAGTCAATGATACTCTGAAAGATTTTACATATAACTGATGCTAAATTGCTCTATAATTAATATATTTAGTCCTAGAGTCTTTTTAAAAATAAGTGTCCTGTTTCCATGCAGATAATTCCTTTCCAGTACTCTTGATTTCTTAAAATTTGATTTAAAGGGTAACAAATCTGATGAAAAGTTAATTCTAATAATCAAAGATGGATATCATCAGTACCCCTACTTTTTCTAATTTAAAGTGACTTATTCTTCCTTCTGTAATGGCATTCTCATCAATATGATTATCTACATGAAAGATTTTAGCTTCAAGAATTGTTCCAACACTTTCATGAGTAAAAACACCATCAACTACATTTTCCCCAGATGTCTTTAATTGCCCTATATACTCTTTTGTCTTTATCATTTGCATAAAACTGCATAAGATTACATTTAATAGTATCTACTGTTTCTCACTACTCTTTTTAAATGCACCAATTCTATAAGCACTCTCCTTTTAAATCAGTTTAAATATAAGCAAATCAGAGATTTGACCTATAGCCTTTGAGCGAGTTTTTTTGTTGTTGTTGTAAATTGTACACAGTATGCTGTGAGTCATCCGTCTAAATTGTTTCTTTTTGCCTTGTCTCACATATCTTTTAGCACTATTTTGTGAAATTCATAAAAAAAAACACTGTGGAAAGTATTCCAAACCCTACTAATATCAGTCAGCAGTTATACTACTAAAAATTTGAACAAAAAAGACTTTCTAAATAAATGTAAAAAAAAAAAAAAATAAATAACTTGAGATGCTTTAAATTAAGGTAACTAGTACACATGAAGTTAGCCAGAAAAGAAAAAATAATTCAACATTTAAATATTATTTAGAATTTTTGTAAACTATTATAAATATTCATTGCTGATTTTATGTTCAAGTGACTCTGGTTATGAGATGTGACAATGAAATAAAACTCAGTTATTTGCTTCATTTTTTATACAATGAATATTTATTATAAGAAAAGTGACCTGAGAACAAGATCAGGTTCCAGAATGTGAATAAATTAAAACTAGACACCCTTTAAGCAAGCAGCCAATTCAAGAAAGTTATTGATTGCATAAATGCTGCAGCATGAAGACAGTAAAATACTAGGGACATTGATGAAATCTAGCCAGATACCATTACAGTGATGCTATTTCAACCAAGTTTTTTTAACATACATCCCTAATAGTATCAGGCTTCAATATGAAAAATGGCTTTTTGGCAAGTTTCTATTTGTTACTCTTTTCTTTTTATGACTAAATATGATTTTGGCAGTAATTTGCATTTAAAAAAGCTTTGCCTTGCAGTAAATTAACAAGACAGAAAGGCCATCTACAGTCAACCACACAATAAATGGAACAAATGCATAACAATTTTTAAATTAATTTTCATGTTCTGTTGGCTTCAGATAGCAAAAAAGAAAAAATCAAAAATAATTTTAAATTTGCTGATATTCACTGGTGAAATAACTGAAGCCTTTTAAATTTCAACAATAAAGAGATGGATGTCAGCTATCCTTCAGTAGTTCTCGACAAGTGAGCACCAGTCATCAAATAAATGATAGATGCTTAACCATGTCCTTAGCATTTAGACAAAAAAGAAAAAAAAGAAGAGACAAATGTAGGACAATAAAAATAAACAAAAAATGTAACAGCATATCACATTTTCCCACCATTTAACCAGTTGAAACTAGTGGTAATTTAAGTGGTTAATTTCACAGCAGATTTGACAGAAGGTCACAAATTGACATATCACAAAAGAATAACAGCTGGCAACTTCATCCTTTCAGTCACATCGTTGATGATGATTAACTGCAATAAAAATCTGCTGCTGTCAAAAAACCAATTACAGATGGCGGAAATATAGCTGTTAGGGATGAAAAAGGAAGCAAAAAAAGAGAGATTACATTTATTTAAATGTATGTTAAAAAGTACGCTACAGCATCAGAATAATGAGTAATATAATGGAAGCATCAGATTTAATAATAAAAAAACATGAATTTACTTTAAAATAAAACTCATTTAAAATGTGCAGATAAGAACTGATCATTGACTTCTAACACGCTTAAGTCATAATGAAAGATCTTTGGATGGAAAACTTAGCAAGCAGGAATAATTTCCAGCAGAACATAGCCAAAATCCATAATCTTTAGTCAAGTGGAAACACTAGACTTCTTTCCTGCCTGTCAGCAATGAAAACCTTAGTCAACAGTTCTAGCATGGCACAGTGCCAACAAACCACTCAGAACTTTGATTGACAATAATGTTGTTGAAGCCAGCTGAGCTTCCAGATAGGTATACAAACAATAACGATTATATGGTGGTGCATAAGTTATTTGCTTAACATTCAGAAATGAAATATATTTCTGTATGACAGAAAGTGACAGTAAATCACATGCATGCACGCACGTGCAAAATCAAATTTTAATGAAAAGAATTTTATCAAAACAAATCAATGTAATACATGTAGAATAAAAAAGAAATGACTACATTATGGTTTTCCTTTATGTTTCTCGTCTACACAAATTCAATGCTAATGACTAACCAAAAAATTCTTCAAAAATAAAAATCTTTAAAATTGTTGACCAATAATAGTGCATTACACTTCAGTTAACTTACTTCTTGATAAATCTGTATAAATTTTTCCACATTTGAAGATCAATAGCACCACGCAATTGTAATACAATTAAACACATCCAGTACCTTAAGAGTCCCCTTTCTTGGTGCAAGATCCCTACTATGGTACTTGATCCAGCCACTGATAATTATATTCTTGGATTAGATGATCATCAACCATACATCATCAGCTTAAGACAAAACCTATGTCAACTTTGTCAAAATCTTTATATCATTTTCTGTTATTCGACTTTGTCTACGTTGCAAAAAATATTTTTAAAAATGTATACTCTTCAGCACATGCCATCTTTTTAAGATTCCCTTATGTATTATATATTATTATATAACTTTTCTTTTTTATTTTTAGATGTTTTTAAGTCTGATTTTTAAATTTTAATTACTTTGATTATTTTTCTTTTCAGTTTCATATTTTAAAAATGCAATAAATTATGGCAATTTTATTTTTTAAATTTCTTCATTAAAAATTGAATTAGCATTCTCTTTTAGCAGCTGGACAAATGGGCAGATGATTAAACAGGCAGTGTAAGGGAAAAACAGCAGCACAAAATGGCTGTAGCTACATCCTTCTGATAAAATGTATGTTTACTTCAAGGGAAAATACAAGCATATACAAAACATGAAATAGAAGAATGTTCACAAGGATAATGAGGAGTTATAAAGGCTACTTTTATTAATACACCTGGATTTGCTTTGTTTTAGTGGCTGTAAAATTTCTGGCCACTCTTTTCAATGCTGTCACTTGCTCAGGCTTTTGACAGGGTTTCCACATCTGATTGTTCTAGAATGTTTGCTGTGAAGGTAATGACATAGGTCATATTTAATCATGATTGCTGATTGGAAGTTTTTCTACTTTCAAATTTGGTTGTGTCATTTTTCCAAATGAGAAGCATCCGAAAAATAGCTTTTTTGAAAAAATTTCTATAGGATAAATTTCCAGGCCAAGATGAAATAAAGTTTGGTATTACTGACGAATAAATTAAAATGGAGCATAAGGGGACAGCAAGTGTACACCAGCTATAAATGAAAACTAAAAGATTGCATTTCCATTAAAATTTTTGCTGTCAATTGCTATGTTCCCAGTAAAGCAATAGAATCTAGATTCTGGTTCTGCTACACTGTTTTAGAATTATTTTTTTAAAAAATGAAATGGAGGGAAGTATTTCTTATGCTATATTAATACTCCCCCAAATTTTTTAAAGAGCATACAAATTCTGAGCATGTTACACCTGCTTAATGCAGTAAAGATAACAAAAACAGGGTTGATATATATTTTTCTGTATTATATATAAAAAATTAAAATAAAACCTTGAATGAAATAATTCAGTCCACAATTAGGCAGAATAGATCTCTTACATGTAAGGTTAATCAATATATTGTTTATTAAATTTTAGACTTAAGTGTTTATTTCCTACTTTACACAGAAATTGTTTACGGGTCTTAATTGGTACCATAAATAAGGAAGGACAGTACAGTTGGAATTTTTCACAGAAATGAAGCAATTAGTTTCAAACAAAGGAATGTTGCTTTACTGAGTATCCAGACACATGATTTTAGTATTTGATTTTCATGTGCATATTTAATTAGTCCCAAGATGACTATGTCAAGCTAAAAGTATGTTACCAGAGAGCCAAGACTATATAACTGCATGAATTAGGCTTCTTAGCAGATGTCTAATGATATAATGTGTACAGATATATTTGTATTAGACAATCAGCAACTAAATTTTTAATTGGAATGTTAATTTTTATATTTTTTACAAATCATGGTTTTAAACATCTTAAGTTCACTGTTATTCCCCCATCAAAACAACTAAAAGATTTTGGATTAATCCTAAAAGTGCATGATCACACACACAAAGTCCAATACTTTGAAAAGGCAGTTTTCTTTAAAAAATATAAGTAATAGTATGATTTTGCCATAATGTTTTAACGGTGTTTTTTACACAATACTTGAAATTTTTGGTAAGCTCTGAAGCCAACTCTAGAATGACCTAGATGTACAATTCACCACAAAATTATAGATATATTATGACTGCTGCCATGTCCATTCCACTCTACAGCTATGAAACCTGATGTCTCTACTGCAAACACGTCCACCTCCTTATAAAAATTCCAATGCACCATTTGTGGTCAAACATGAGCATTAAATAGAATGTGAAATGCCTCCATTTCAGAATTCAAGACCATGCCTATCTACCAATAACTCAGAAGGTTTAGAAATATCACCTGAATAAACAATATAAAGATGTCAGACCAAATTGGTTTTCTATGGCTAACTCAATTCAGCTTCAATCCTCATAGTTATCAGTATCTATATTACAAATACAAAAAAAAAGGTATCTGTAAGATGTTGAAATACCAACCCACAACTAGAAAATTTTAGCCAACTACTTTAAATAGTACAGAACAGTTTGTGCTGCTATTAACATCTTAGAAGCAGCAAGACTCAATTCTGAATGAAAATGATAAAAACACCAGCAGTCTACCTAGCCAAAACAGAGCATTCTTCACATACACAATTTGTGCAATCACCAACTTCATGTGCCATAGCAAAAAATGGTAATACCAGGTACTGATTTGCTGGAACCTTGGAGTCATGTCAAATTCTATCAGTCAAATATCACATGTTTAATAAAATATGTATTCAATAATGTTGAAACTCCATTTTTGCTAATTTTCATGTATCACTTTATCATAATCAATATAACTAGGTGTTGTGTATATACTGCTGGTCAATCTGTGAAATGTCTATTTCATTCAGTCTTTTTTTGAAATTCTCCAGTATTACATTGAAATAACTGAATTTTGAGAATTAAAATTACATGGATTGCCTGGGCATCACCCTTTTTTCATTCTTCTTGTATAATAACAGATCATAAAGAGTTATTCTACTTGTTACAGTTAATTGTATATGCTGATTAGTGAAGCTGACTGGTAAAAGGTATCTTGAAACAGCAGAAAAAGATTACAAAATCTGCGAGTAATGTTGAGAGAGTTACAAAAAAATATGCAAATTTTTTCAAATCTAACTAAAACGCAATAGTTGATATCACTCCAGATTGTTTGTTTGTTTGTAATATATAAGAAAAAAAATAATATCAAATTAGGTTATTCATAAAATTGTTAAAACTTAACACAAACAAATTGTAAAGTCATTAATATTCAGCTATACACAATATAGTTGTCACAGTAATTAAAGCACAGGAATTTCATATAATATATACCCTTTTCTTGCTGTCGCCTTTGAAAACTTCCTTAACAAACATGGCACCCAGTGCAAAACCAAGAACGCCATCTGTACTTTTAACACACATTCTCCACTTTTCAATGCTACCTGTTGTACCTTTAAAATAATAAATAATAGATAAATAACACCAAATACACAAAATTATATTTGTTACAGCTTTAAGTTATTTAATTGTGGTTCAAATTATACTAGAGACATACAACTGAAACTGGCTGAATGATATCCAACCAAGTTCATTTAAACATCCATAGTAATATTCATTAGATTTTACAGAAATATTAATTTGAAATACACAAAAGTATTGATGAACAATTGTTTCAAAAAACAAAAAAGAAATATTGGCCAGTTAGTGACCAAAAATTACACTGATAACGTAATAGGTAAATACAGTATCACTAATTAAACAATTTAAATGCCATGAAATCTAGTTTTTCATATTTCTCTTAAAAGCAGTCTTTGTGGATTTTTTGGTGCTTGCTTATTGATTTATGGCTGACCTACATGGAGAGCATTCATTTGGTACCCAACAGTGGGTATCTTATAAACACTCACTCATTTGTTGGATTTTGGGGAAAAGTTGTATTTTAATAGCAAAAATGGAAAATGGTTGTAAGCTATATTTTAGCTACTTGCTGTAAGCACCAAATCTAAAGCATTGTTAATGATAATGATTTGAAGAAAAACAACTTCCAGTGTGGTAGGCCGCAAAATAAAATTAATGACTTCACATCATTTGGGGTGGGGTGGTAAAATATCAGCTCAGTATATTTCTCCAATTTCATTAAAAAACACATCTGTGTAAATGAAAGTTTACCTCAAAAATAAAAAAAATGATCCATAAAATAAACACATTTGCACACTAGATGACTACCATAAAAACATAATGAAGACAATATCTACTCTGTTGTCCACATAGTGAATACTTTGGCAGCTATCAGCTATCTCATCTGATTTTTCAGGTGAGTTTTATTCCAGTACACAAGAAAATAAGATTAACAAAGTTTTAGTTTAGATCCACCTTTATTATTATTTAGATATTATTTCATTATGATATTCCAAATTACAATTTATCTTTGATTAGCTGTACTAATTTAGATTTTAAAAAACAAAGTAGACTGAATGCATTTATTCAATTATCAATCCTTTCTCTTCCTTCCTTGAAGATTCAGGTAATAAAATGAGCTTACTGATTTTGTTATTAAACAAACGAGATAAAATCTGGGAACAAAAATAAAGAAATTATAAACTGATAAAAATGAATAAATAAAACAAGCTTTCAACACTTGTACTAGCTCTATTTATTGAATGAATAAGATGGAAGTGTCTCATATATAATTGGATATATGCTGTTATGAAAAAATCAAATATTTTTTTCTTAAATAATGGATGACTTTAATCTCATAATTTTATGAATCCATTCTTAGTAGACAATAGACATTATAGAAAGTGACATGTTTGGTTATATTCATAACTTTTCTGAATCTTTTATTTCATTTGTTTTCCTTATCTCTTGAAAAGGCCAATGTTAAATTATATTTAAATTAAGAGTGCTTGGAATTTAATTTTTGTATCTACAATGAATTTTATTTTTGACTCTGACAGTGCTAAATTGTTGATATATGCTACACATTCCATCAGAGCAATAAAATTAAATATTTACTATAAACAGATATATTGGGTTTACTTTCAATGTAATTTTATCTCATGCAGATATTCTAGTTATTTTAAATATATACTGTACACATAGGTAGTGCCTCCATTCTCCCAGAATTTAAAATTTTAAAGATAATAAAATATACAGAAGGAAGGTGTGTGTGCAATAGAAGAACTTCTAGTTTTGATGGAGAAGAGCTCCACATCAGCTCTGAAAGAAAATAATTTATTACAAACGAATTTTGCATTAAAATTATAAACTACTAACAAAAGATATCTCTAAACAAGTTATCCATACTTACCATGAGTTACTTCATATTGCAATGTGTTAGCAAACACCTTAAAACTGTATTTCCTATACATAAAAAGAGGGACCAAAGTAGTATGACTAAACATCTAAACATTAACTTAGCAAAAAAAAAAGGATAATCAAACAATCAACTCAAGTGAAGTGTAACAATCTTTTTTATTTTTTTTGTAACTATTCAAACCTTTTTTCAGGAAGTTTTAAAAAATTATAGAAAATCTTGTTTGCCTCAAAATGGGCATTCAGTAAATTCACACTGACACATTCTGCTGCTTCATCTAACACTTGAAAAAGTATTTGAAATTTTGTTCTGAATTTCCTGGCATCCACTCAAGTCCAATGTTCATTTTTTACTAACACCCACAAGTGCCTAGACCTAGAATGTGTAATTTGCACCAAAAATTTGTTTTAAGCATTCCACTTTTTTTATTCACCTGAACAATATTTTGAATACTTAAGTCACTTCCCCTTAAACAACAATAGTATAAAGAAAATAATCTGAGCCTTTTCAGTGTTTCCTGATGATGCAGATTGTACATATATTTGATCATAACCCAGTAAATTTCTTTTTTACCCTCTCCATAATAGCAAGGACACTTTGGTAATAGAATTTCCATCTCTGGATTACATATATGCCTAGATGAATGTAAATTGGGGTTTTTACAGAGGAACAAGACTTCAGTTTTCAAAAAAGTGTAGTACTTAACCCTTTTACCATTATTGCAAACATTTTTACAAAGCTTCTGATTTTTAAGTTATAGTCTAATTTTACATTTTTAACCAAGTTATTACCCAGCTTGTAGGAATATACAAAACTAACTTGCTTTAGATTAAGAGTTTTACACTTAGTAACATAAAATTGCATTCACCGTACAGATGAACTGTCTGCTAACTGATTTAAATCTAACCAATATTATTCACTATTAATCCATTGTGAAAAAAATCTAATGCAACTATCATGGAAAAATGCAATTCTTATAAATAATTGATCAATTTTTTTAAATAATAAAACCATTGAAACTTAATTAAGTGGGTATGGTTAGCACAACAAAATCAATCACCAACCATGATTTTACATGAAACAACAGTGTCTCTTAACACTAAAGAAGAACTAGATATTAACTTAAACTATATTTAAGAAAGCTCTAATGATCTTCTGCTGTTGCCCATCTATCAATCATGGCTGGTGATATGATTTCTTCAAAGCATGCTGTACTTTGTAGGATAATAGATTCAGATGCAGGTAACTGGCTGAATAAGACCCATATACAAAGTAAAGGCTTCACAATGGAGACAATAAAACTCAGATTAAAAAAGAAATAAAAGCTCTTTAAACCTAAGGCAAAAAACAAAACAAAACAGAAGCACCCAACTATTCTCATAATTAAAATCTTTTCTTATAAATGTATATATTAAAGTATTACAGTGAAACCTCTAAAATTTGGACTGGTGTGGCCTCAGGAGATTCAGATTATTTGCGAGTTTTAGAGTATGCTGGTGTAGTTCAGAATCTTGCCACTCACGAGTCCGAGCGCTGTCAATGTTCGCCCAGTGGTCATCTTGTGTTTTGATCCTATCTCCTTACAGCATCATGCTCTTGAGAAATTTTCCATTATATTTTGCCTTTTTTTATCACCCCTTATTACGCCTCACACTCAGGAAAAAGCAATTGATGATGCCACAGAGAAATCCAGTGGTCAGAAACATGAGCATAAGTTTCTTGAAATAAATGAGGTTGAAATACTGAAGAAATCACAGGTGGCAATGTCAGTGTTGTTTATGTGAAGAGTATGATGTTGGAAAGTCCACCATTTATGACAAAGCAGTAAAGTGGTATAGCTTCAGTTTTGATAACAGCAACAAATTATATTTCAGCATAAATGTAATTTTTTTAGGGGTTTTTTTTTTACAAATTAATTTTTTTAAACAGAGAAAAAAACTAAGTAGGTAAATCAAATACACTTATTTTTGCTTTTGCTTGTATTTTTAATGTTTTCAGTTAGGGTTTACTGCAATTTTTTACTTTCTTTGTTTATTCAAAGTACTAAGTTTTCCCTGTTGTACAGTTACTTACATACACTGTATACATCATTCATTTCTGCACTTTTATTCCAAAATTCAGAAAGGACCAGGTCCCAATCAATCTGAACTTCGGTGGTATGACTGTAATTAAAGATTTCACTCAACTGACTGGATTCTAAGTTTCATATAGAGAAGAAGCTACTGCAGTTGGAAAACAGGAACACTGCCTGCTTCTGTTCACAATTTTCTTTCATAAAACTTGCTTACAAGGAAAACATTTCAAGAAAGACAAAACAAAATGAAGCATTGAACATAAAAACAAAACAAAGAAACAACCAAACAGTTTTCTTCTCTTTCATTAAAATGTTTTCAAAATGAACAAAAAAAATTAAAGACAAGTGCACAGCTTGCTGGCATTTAAATAAAAAGACTGACAAACAGTAACACAAAGTTATTATTGCATGTATCTTCTTTTTTTTTTATACCTTATTCTGAATTTGCAGATATTTTTAAAAATGTTCAGAGAAATCATCAACAGAACAAGTAGGTTCATCTGCTGGCGGATCATTTCAAATTTAGAAAGAACATTTTTAGAAAACAGAAACTTACCAAGAATAACATTGCTGAAAACTTTTTCTGCCTCACGAAAAGGTTTTGAGAGAAGTTGTGATAGTGACTGCACTATGTGCCAGATCAAGTAGTTGTTTAAAATTCTTTTAATAAAATAAGAAAAAAATAAAGTTTTTGTCATTATTTTGTATTCAGTAACATACAAGTTGAAATTGCAAAAGTTTACTATTGCTAGACTGTTAGGGTAGCATAGAAAACATTTAAAGACAGCATTCCAATTTTAAAATAAAACAAAGGGACATTGAAAAGATCTTAACTGTTCAATGGAAATTCAAACAAGAACAATTAATAATTGGATTCTCCCTTTTTTGATCTTAAAATTATATCAAAGTTTAAAACCCTCTTGGATTAAATAAGCATTTAATAATAAAGGTTTTACTGCACTAACTAATAAAGAAGAAAGGTGTTTTAATTAAGCTAATGCACAAATGTTATTATTTTATTAGTAATGACAGTGATTGAAATATACCACAGAAAAACAAACAGGTACTGCAAATGCGTTCACTAATATCCTTTTTAAATGCAGCCAAATAATTTTTTTTTTCTGTCTGCTTACAAACTTCAGTAATGATCATTAATGGCAGCCACAATATGATCCGGGCTAAGTTTTTAGATTTTTATTGCTTTTTTAGCATCATCTAGTTCTTTGTGGGTTTCTCTAATTCCTTAACCAGAAGAGTACTAGTGGACTCATATTAAAGTAAATGAAATCAGCATACTTTAAGCACTGTTTCAATGGCCACTGTTTCCAGTCTTAAGTACCCAATTTTCCCAGTCAGCTAATGCTCAATGAAGTAACCAGGCAACACATCAGCAGGCAGCAAGATAAATACAAAAGCCGACATCAAAAAATAGATCTTTCTGATTCTATGTAAGATTTTTATAAAATGTCTCCATGGAAATATCATCATTTAGCAAATTAATGAATTAAGATCTTTAGTACCTTTTGCCTGTGGAGTTTTGCATGTAGCTGGTGACAAGATCTGACAGCGACTTCAGGAACTCTGGTGTATACACAACAATTTCCTCTGACTGGTTTATTTTGATATTCACTGCATTCATTGTTGTATTAAAGTATTCTATCCAGTTAATCTGTCAACAGAATGAATGCATATTGATAACATTTTTTTTTTACTACAGAACAATGCACATTAACTTTCCAGAATTATGCAAGAAACAGCAAACACTGTGTATACATATTCTTAAATTATCATCAGATTAAAATTATTTTGCCCAAAGAAAAGAAGAAAACTGGCTAGAAAAATTTATTCCATGTTTCAAACATACAGCAGTGTGCAAAAGTCTTGCATAAAAATGACTAGACTTAAAAAATGGGTTCATATTTTGTAGAAATTAGTAACTATTGTATGTTTTCTGTTTTAATTGAAAGGTATCGGTGTCTTTAAACAATTTATAGCACTAAGATCCATTTTGTAATTTCAGAGTCAAAATTTAAATATTAATAAAATAATTTGCATGAAATCGGCATGTGCAAAAGTGTTGCATAAACTACAAAAAATTAGAATATATATTTTGTGCTATAATAGTTTAGGATAGTAGAATATAAATATGAAAAACTGTCATTTTCCACTATTACTCATTATTGATAGATCTGATCACTTTCTGCATAATTGGAATTAAATCTGAATTGATTAAATAGGTGTCTAGATTTTATGCAACACTTTTGCACACGTTGATTTGATGCAAATGATTTTCTAAAAATTATAACTTTTCTTACAATGAAACAATGTGCTTGATATTATTGGAATAGATGCGCAACAGTAATATAGAAATACTTTAATGAACAAGATTTGATAACAACTGCTTTCAACAAAATGCGAGCTAATTTACAGGAAAAATAATTTTTATGCAAGACTTTTGCACACCGTTGTATGTGATAATGCAACTTAAAGAATGACAGAAAAGTAGCAAACTTACAATAAATGACAATATCAGACAGCTGGTTGCCAAAATGTCTGTGCATTTGAATGCATAATAATACAAGGTAATTAGAAGCCTTTAATTTTATCCCATATCAGCATATCATACTAATGGGTCATTTGGTCTTACCTAATAAAAATGTGGTTAAAAAAACCCAAAAATTATGATTAATTTGTCAATTTGACACTGTATAGAGTGAAATCCAATTTGTAATCCAGAATAATCAGACAATCTAGTTGTATAAGTTACAACACCAGACTAATTGATAGAAGTGTGATGTGGTTTTTGCTTATTCTTAGTTCCTCAGTTTTATTTAATATTAGCAATGTAGTAGTTAGTAGCTGCATATAGGTGGGATAAACATTTGTTTCTTTTAGGTAGTCTGCAGATTGTTTTAATCTTTTGAATTTTCTTTCTACAGGATGACATAGTTGCACAAAAATATCTTCACATCTCATTGTTACTTTTCTTGAATGAGTTATATAAGATGTCATTTTACATTACTGATTATAGAGTAGCCAAATACTTTGCCATTAAAAATAAAAATAACTTGCATTCAAGGTTCCTGATTTCATTGGTTTTTTGTTAGATTTATAATTTGTTTTTCTTTTGCTACTTTAATTCCAACTAACATAACACTACAGTTAATCTAGATGGATTGTTTGTGCAGACAGATTTTTAAACAGCCATTAGATGTTTTTCAGTTGGTGTCTAATATTTCAAGTAGCTATCCTCCTGGTTGTGAAATCTGATATTGGTTTTCTTAAGTTATGATTCTCTAGGCATCATTGTGAATACTATTAACAGTTCTAGCCAGACTCTTCACATTGTGTATATAATAACCATGTCTCTCCCAAAGAAACCATCTTGAAATGGCAATTTAGAATGAAGTGTCATGTGCTTTAGTGTGTCTCTGAAATATAGCCCTCCTTGCTTTTCATTGCCTCCTTATTCATTTTTTTGCTTTTACATTATCAACCAAAAAACAAATAAATAACAAGCATAATAAATTAAGAAAATATTTTGCATATTTCATATTGTAAAAAATGTACTACTTTTAAACCATGTGTGCTATCAACAAGTACCCAGCTTTTGTAAATAAATGATGCTGCACCAGTAAGCAAGCAAACAAAATTGTGTATTGAGCCAGCCAAGGATTTCAGTGTTAGAATAATGTTAAACTCCTAGCAAAATGGGTTCTAAATGTTCAGCAAGCAGTAGTAGCTCCTGCCCAAAGAGGCAGCAAAAAAAAAGTTTCAACTTAGATGCCAAGGTGGATGTTTAAGGCACTTTGAAAAAGTGAAATGGACTGTGGATATAAGCAAAGTGCCAGGTCTGCCACCAGCAACAGTTAGATCAGTTTTAGGAAATGTTGAAAAGATTAAGAAAAGTGTTGAAAGTCTAATTCTTTAGTGAACAAGCTTTCAATCATTAACAATGAATGCTACAAAGAACTTTACTAGCAGAGAAAGGCAGCAGTTCAGCAGACTCTTGATGTCTTCTTCAAGGATGATGACCCAGTCTCAACCACAGAAGAGGCAGCAGACAACATTTCTGTCTCCTTGTTTGAATATCTCTCTGCCATCCCCACCTCAGACACCAAGCTCTTTAACCATCTCATGTAAGTGTTTTTGTATATTATTAACCTTATTAAATAAAGTTTCTTGCAAGTGAATAAGAGTATCTGTGTGAGACAATTAAATCCACAAATAACCCCAACTGGTAACATTAGGCTTATGGTAACACTGGTTTCACTTTAAGTAACATTTTTTTCAGAAAGTGAAGAGGGTCAGTACTGAAGAAGAGCATTTCAAAAAATCTACTGCTATCTTGCAGCCTTTGAGATATATTTTAAAATATCACATTTTCTAGCTAACTCTTCATGCAATAAACTACAAGTCTTTTTAAATATTTTCTTAGTGCACTTGTTTATTGACTGAGACTGCCTGTCTGTGTGATGGTGGCAGTATTTAAGCTGGAGCCAGTTTAATTTATTCTGCCATAATGTTAGTGAGTTTTCCTGTTTTGGTGAGTTTCCTAAACTGTTTCAGTACATTAGTTCCCTGATTAGATAGGCATTATTACAACTGATGCAAGTTACATGGAAAAACTCAATGATTTATACGTCTATTAACAATGGTTTATATCAGTATCATTTGTTTTTTTGTTTTTACACAAAAGCAAAACCATTTTAATTTAATAATTTCCTGATCCAAGAGTCAATCTTAAGTTTTCATGTTCCTGACAAAGTTTTACGGAGATAGAAAAATAAACAACCTACCGTTCTTCTTCTGTAACCACACATAACATAGCAATAATTACAAATTATTAGTTTTTTTTTTTTTACATTTTCTGAACTCAGGTTTTAATTTTTGTAAAATTTATGTGTATTAAATTAAGTGAGACCAGAAACTTGTCATAATGACAGAATTAGCAGAATTCTAATACAATGTAAAACAAGTATGGCTATAATGAGGGCTGACTGCTAGCATCAAAATTGCTTGTAGTTTCCACAACTGACCTTTAGAAAAACTCCAGCTGGTTCCCTAATAATCATGGACATGAGATAAAAATTTCTCTAAGCCAAACACTGCTTGCCAAATAACTAACTTCACATGTTGAAACTGTGTTGCTGGTTTCTAAAACTGTTCCCATGTGGAGAATTATCCTGTTTGTCAGTAAACTAGGCAGATAAGAGAGATTGGTGGCAAGTGTTTGAATCTTGTACCTGAAATGCTTCACAGCAGCTTCAGCAATTCTATGGCAAAGAATTCTGTTTGAACTTAAAATGCTGTTTTCCATACACCAGGAAATGAATTAATTATCTGTCATGAATCAAAATTCAATAATAATTTTTTTAAATGTTGACAATTAATGAAATGAAAAAAAATACCCAACATGAAACTCACAAAAGGTATGAGAGTTTGTAGTTTCTGTATTGTCATTTTGTGATAGATTTTTTCTTCATCTCTTCGCTCTTCTCCAGGAATTGTAATCTGAAAAAAATAATAATCATAAAATACCTGCAGTTAAAAATGAATATTGATCTATTTGCAGGCAGTAAGATATCAAACAACAAATACTTGAAGATTGGGGAAACATGATTAAATAGGTAACTAACTAATCTTCTAATGTGTTTATTTCAAACAAAGAATTATTTTTGTTTGTTGCTTTTTTGTTATTCTACAATTACTTAAAATAATCTTTAGGTGAATCTTTCTGGTGCCCCAATAACAGATACCTATGGCATAGTGCCTATAATCTTTCCTTAAACAAAACAAAAATAGGTATATATTGCACATTTACTCACAAAAAGTTTTATAATATTTCTTTCCTAAAAAATTCTCAGTAACATGGCAATTCATCAGTTAATAACCTATTTATGTTTGCTTTTCTAAGCATATTTAATTAAAGAAATACTCTCAAGATATTAAGCATAGCTTTAGCTAAAATTGTAACTGCTGAAAGTAAATGAATAGTTAATAAGGTCAACTATTACAGTTACCAAAATGATAACTTTTCTGATATGTATTAATAACGTTAATCTAAAGTAGTACTCACAGATGCAATAGCAGTCTCAAAATCAATGACTTCTTTCATCTGTTCCATGGTTTCATTTTTAGAGCCACCCAGTAATATACCTATTACAGTCATGTAATTGAGGTATGCAGAGAGAATCTGTAGAAAAATTAGCAATTCAACTAAAAAAAATCTTTAATCAAGTCTCATTTACACAACATTAAATTATCAGTTTAAGGTCTAGAAATACAAATGTCTACAGTAGTAGTGCAATGTGAAAGTGTTCTGAGGGTAATGCATTTATTAACTGATAGCCTGTCATGCCATGCCAAGTGTCTGCCACAGATCAGGAAAAGAAAATTTGCTTTGAGCACACATATTTATTGTTTATTTAATTAATCACATGAATTCAATTTCACACATGAAAAATAATGCAAATGGTTACTATGGAAAAAATATATTTGGTGAAATCTCTTTCTGCAGCTGGTTAAGAGTTTTTCCACTGGGAGCTTTCATTTAGGATTCTGTTACAGTAGACAGGATCTAGCCAATCTCAGAAGAGTTTCTGGAACTACTTTTTATGATTCTGCACCCAGATCCTGTCTACAATAACAAAGTCAGGTTCTGCAGTCAGTTTCTGCAGCCAAGGAAATCAAAGGCTGTAAGTGTGTATCTCAGATTTCTCAGCATAAAATATAGAGCAGCTGTCATCAGAATAATCATGAAAGACGGGTATTATTCCAATAACATGCATCAGACATTACAGATAGTTACTTATTACTTACTCTTTCTCATATAGCTTATCAATAGATGCAGAAAACAGCCTGATGCTAAACCCATTTAAAACAGTGACATATGATGAAATTTATTGTTTTCCTTATCACAAAAACAATTGTAGTCAAGTCATGTGAAAATAAGATCACCATAGATTACCTTGTAAAAAATCCATAAAACAAAGTCTATAGGCAGATCGTGCTTCAGATAATAGAATGCAGGATAATAGTAGGAAAGAAAAAAGGTATGAATAATGACTAAATGTTACTAGCATCCAAACAGATCTTTTTTGATTATCACAATAACCATATATTTATAACAATGTCATTTCTCAGGAATAACATCAATAGACATACCTCATCTTCTGAAATTGATTTATTTAAATACAGATTTGCATTTGGAAGAGTCAATCCTGCTTGGTCAATCTGCAAACAGATAGAAGTTTTCCAAAATAATACATAGAAAATCCTAAAATAGTAAGAAATGGAGAGACAAATTTTAAAACAACAAAAAATCTGTAAATGAGCATTCCATATCAATATCTCTAATGAAACATGCATCCTCACTCATCACAAAATAGCAGTATTACTAAGGAAAAACAAATACCTTTCTTCTTTGATTATACAGAAATCATATTTTTGTTTTCAAAGCAGAAAGAATCTCAGGAGGCTGTTACTGAAGATTGATACTATCTCATTGAGGTATCTTGGTCATTAAAAGGAACAAAGAATAACAAAGAATTATTTTATCTTGCATTGTTTTAAGTGATACTCAATGGATGCTTCTGTTGCATGTTTCATTAATTGAATTTATGATGTCAATATTGTTTCTTTTCTGGTCTCCATGTTAATAAAGAGACCTGCATGGAAAAATTTACTAAGAAATGTAAAAAAATTTTTTAATTCATAGATAGATGAACATTTTTGCTAAACCAATGACTTTCTAGATGACTTATGGAAGGGTCAAAATAGAATTTTGAAAGTATATAATTCCAAAAAGTGTTGATAAATTGTTTTGAAATAAAATCTACATGGGTTACATTGCTTACCTGTAGAATGTTTCTAGAAGAATTTTTATCATCTTCTGACACCCACACAGCGAATAAAGCATTAATACTTAGAAGATGAATCTTATGAAGTAATGACTGAAAATTCCAATCTAACTCATTCCATATAGTGCTAGTAGTATTAGATATGCTCCAGCCACCCAAGCTGCTGATCAACTGGAGAAGTGGTTTGCTTCCTAGTTTTTCAGTTGTTTTGTTTTTGTCCATACAGGATCTGTAGTAAAGTTTGGCTTTCCTAATTGCTTCACTGTCTGATGTATTTAGAGGCTTTTCTGAAACAGTGAAAGATGAGAATCTGTTCATATACTTAGTTACTTTTGGGCAAAGTAGTATATAACCATTCTACATTCCTGTTCACTATAATCATATTTATAAAAGTAAATAAAATTGTCTGTACTTTTAATATATTCTCTAAAAAGGTTAAAATAAAGACCTTATAATATTTGCAAGGAAAATCTTGAGAAGTGACAGAGTTGGGTTGAAATGATCACTGAAAACTGAGAGATAAATTTTCATCTTTTAAGATGTATTCAACATTAAAAATGTTTAATTCTTCATTCAAGATAAACAGTAAATTAAATCTTTCAGATTTTGTTAAAGTGATATTAAATGATTTCTTTCTAGATTATTAGTAAAACAGATGGGTTGAACATCTTTTAGCCTCTGATTTGTTTAGCATTAGCAGCTAGTACAAATGTTGGGAAATTAATTTCTTTATGTTGTTTAAAAGTTTTTTGTTATTTAATTTTTCCAGTTGCTAAAAAAAGGAGAAAAATGCTGAAGCATGATCTTTATTCTTCTCTAATAGCACTGGTCAACAAGTATATGTCAAGGTGTACTTAGTGTAGTTTTTAATGCTGATTTCAAATATAAAATTAGTTTTTTGACATCACGTACAGTTTTCAAGATGAGAAAGTTTTTTGGTTTTAGCTCATGCATTATATAGAAATTCCAATTAATGACGTGTATGCATGTATTTCATTTACATCATGGAAACATACCTTTAAAATAAACTACATTATTCATTGCTGCATAGTTCAGATGCAATATTTCATCATCTCAAATTCAATATAAGTATAACCGTTTGTATCTATTTCCTTACTTGTTTTACAGTGTTAACAATGTCAAGACAGTGTAGAAATCCTCCTGATGTGTTTTGTTATGTCTGTGGACAATTTATTGTGAAAGCTCAAAAACGTACAATAGCACCAGAGATCAAGAAGATTTATAAGCTATAGATGTTTTTTTTTAAAAAGCTGTACTTCTCCATAATGATAATTTGAAGCCCTCCATTCCTATTGCACACTCCGTTCATCTTCATGAATCATATGAGAATATGAAACTTTTACTTCATGCCATTGCCTATGAAAGATACTCATGGAAAATATGTGGAGATTTAAAAGTCATTGGAATGTTAATGGAAATGCAGTCAGGTTTCACAAAATACTGTTGTTTCTTGTGTCTATGGGATAGTCGGGCAACTGACAGACATTATTCGGAATCAAACTGGCAGACAAGAACATCATACCAGCCAGGACTGTCTAGCGTCAAGAATACACCTCTTGTAGATCCATGTAATGTCCTATTGCCTCATTTGCACATAAAGCTTGGACTGATGAAACTGTGTAAAGACACTAGGGAAGAGAAATGCCGGAGGGTTTGAGTATATTGTATAAAAGTTTCCCAAAATCACACAGGCAAAGTTGAAAGAGGGTATCTTTGTCGGACCCCAAATTAGAGAAGTACTCAAAGATGTCAACTTCAAGACAACACTGGATGAACTGGAACAGCCTGCCTGGAATGCTTTCAATTGGATCTGAGAGAATTTCTTGGGCAACAAGAAGGCAATGGACTACAAGGATAGCATCAAGAATCTTCTGAAATGTTACTCAGCAATGGGTTGTCGCATGTCACTGAAAGTTCACTTCTTGGACTCCCATCTGGATTTATTCGCAGATCCTTGGAGCAGTCTCTGATGAACAAGGTGAAAGATTTCACCAGGACATTAGTGCTATGGAGAAATGGTACCAAGGCTTCTGGAATGACAGTATGCTGGCTGACTACTGCTGGACACTTTACCGTGATCAACCAGATCACGAACACCGCAGGAAATCCAAATCACAATGTTTCTAACTCTGTTGTTCTAACTTGGTCTGTTTTGTCTGGCCCATTTTTTGTGTATTCACTCTTTGTAGAATGATAGTGATGATTTTTAACTCAATAAACTCATTTACTTTCTAAAAATAATATGTCCTTATTTATTACGTTACTGATTTCACATATACAAATATGTAAATATTTGCATGTATCTACTGAAAAACTGATACGTGCTGCATACAAATGGAGTGAAATTTTGAAATCAGCATGAAAAATTAGTCTAAAAAAGTTGGTTTGCATTCATAATGAGTATAATACATTTAATTTTGTTGACCAGTGTTATAGGTGCAAATTCTTTCCGCTGGCTTCAACTAAGTGAAATGGTATAGTTTACTTGGTGAATGAAAGTCATTTAAATTTCAGAGAGTTAAACAGAAAATTCTTGCCAATTCAAATAATTTTTATTTCAGTATTTAAATTTTTAGAATAACATCATTCTCAACAATATCTACTTCACTGATTTTAAGCAAATTCCAAGTTGATGAAAACTATAGCTATTCAATTTTAAAATGAATGTTATAAACTATTTATTTATTTCAGAAATCAGTTCATGTTTTAATTTAAATGTATTAGTTTGTTATGGTGTTTTAAACCCTTATATTTTAAATATGGTAATCATTGTATGATTGCATAAGCCAGAGTTAGTAGCTTGTCCACTAAAATAGCAATATATAAAAAAGATATGGTTTGTTGCTTAGCATCAGGCAGATGAAAAACAAAGAATTAAAAGTAGATTCAAAGGTTATTAAATCAGTATAATTCATTCCAGACCCAGATTACATAAACTATTTAGCTAATATACAAGTGTTTTTTTTTATAAAGGTACTATGGTGTTTTATTTAAGGTTTTCTTCAAATCATTTATTAAACAACAACAAGCATACATTTAAGTCTTCTCCATCTGTAAAATGCTGAAAATTGTACCAACTTATTTATTTTACACTGGATAATTTATGACAATTAAAATTAAGTTATTTCCCATTGAAATATTAACTAAAAGATTAAAATACTTTTTTTTTTTTAAAATTTAACCACTAGAGCTACTTTAAATGTTTTTCTTACATTTGTCTCTCTACTGAGCTTTTTTTTTCACATTTAAGTACATTAAATCTGGTACATTCTGAGGGCACCAGAGGTATCTTACAACCTGTTAATGTAATAAGAAAATGTAATCAATTCAAGAGAGATGCATTTAAACAGATTACTTATTGCTGTTGGGCACACAACTGCTTCTACCCACTGTTTTTTTTTTCCAGAATATACAAGTTCTCTTAGTTTTTCCCCCCTATAAATTTCACATCAAGAATTGCTACATTATACTTCTAAATCATTACTAAAGATTTTTTTTTATAAGCTAGCTTTTGACAAGAGGTTCTTACACATAATAAAAAAATAATTTTTGCTTGGCTGCTGGTATGTTTAATTCTGATAACTTCACAACAAGACAAACGTGGTCAGAAAAAAATTATAACCAGCTGTTGTTTTATTTCCAACCAATGATTTACAATTGATAATCAAAGAAAAGATAATTTGATCTTATGTAGCTGCTAAAATGGACATGCATTCTATGCAACAATTTTTTTATTTTGCAACAGTAAAACTATAAGATGTTTCTATTTTTTAACTAAAAATAGACTAATGTTTGTGTTTACAAGTAGTTATTTATTCACTATGGCTGTTTCTTTATCAGTAGTGATTTAGTTTGTAAAACCCATAAATGACTATAGTAGGGAAAAAAATATATGAATGTTTAATATTTAAAATTTTGAGAGAATGACAGATTTGTTTTAACAATAATTTCATACTAAGAAATTACAAACTGTGGCTAAGAAAGATGACAGCTACCAAAGACATAAAATGCCAAGAGTAGGCGCAGCAAAATAGAAACTACTGACTTCTAGTAACGGTAAGAAAGATAGGGGACAAAAAATGGTTGGATGCATACTAAAGCAACATAATCAATCAACTGAACTTAAAAACCATCATAAGTAAGCAGCTGTAGCAGCACTGTTGAAACTTGTATGCCGTGACATTAAATAAAAATAAACAAAATTGTTTGGCTGAACACTATGCACACCAATGAATCTGACATTATAACAATACTTTCTCCTTTGCTGCCAGAAATATAAGAGAGTTGAAAAAACTGTTGCCTCTGAGTAAACAACATTTTGAAAATAAACTGCTTTCTCTGCAAGTTTCAGACAGTTACAAAGTCAGATATTCTGAGCACATGGCAAGTAATTTAAATCAGAAGGTTATGGTGAATAATCCATTGGAACCAGGATATTGGAAATCTATTTCTGAAAAATCCACATTTTCCACAGTGAAATTTCTGAAATCAAAGTTTAGAAGCAGACTTCATGAGGAGAGTCTGGGAGCTCAGATGCGCTATGTAATGAGCACTTACTGAGTGCTGATTTTCAACTTTGCAAAATTAAAATAAACTCTCAGATACATAACTAAGATAAGAAGCTGTTGAAAAAAAAGTTGTTACCATGGTGTGTTACATTTGTAGCTATTTTTCCTTTATTGGTTATTAGTTTTAGAAATTGCAAGAAATACTGATACGAGGTCTGTCGAAAAAGTATCCGACTTTATTTTTTAAGTGGGAAGTAATGATGTTAGGGAGGCAAAAGTGTGCATAGTGGAGCTGCATGCCTTCATGCGCATGCATGGTTTTTGGCGGGCTTGCTTGATGCATCAGATGCTGTCAGGCAGCCAGCATGTGAGGTGCTGTACTACTTACTCATCACATTTTCATTTCGCCCATGATGACGGAACGTGTGGAGCAACAATCTTGCATCAAGTTTTGCCAAAAGCTTGGAGGTACCCCAGCGGAAACAATTTGCAAAATTCAACAGGCTTTTGGTGATAATGCCATGGGTGTTACCCAAATAAAAGAATGATACAACAGGTTAAAAGATGGCCGCACATTGGTAGAGTGTGACCAGCATTCCGGGAGGCCGTCAATAAGCCGCAATGCAGTTGTTATCGAGAAAGTGCGGACCTTGATAAGGGAGGATTGTCGTTTGACAGTGTGGGAAATTGGTGACGAGGTTGGGATCAGTAAAGATTCTGCACATGCAATTGTAAAGGAGGATTTGGGCTTGCGCAGAGTGGCAGCGAAATTTGTGCCCAAGCTGCTTTCTCAGGAACAACAACAACTTCATCTTGAGATTGCGCAAGACCTGCTGGATACTGCCAACAGGGATCCTAAGTTCCAGAATACTGTGATAACTGGAGATGAGATGTGGGTGTGTGGGTATAACCTGGAAACCAAAGTTCAGTCATCACAGTGGAAGCACCCAACATTGCCAAGGCCCAAAAAGCATGTCAGGTCCAGAGCAAAATCAAGGTGATGCTGACTGTTTTCTTCGACTATCGAGGCGTTGTGCATCATAAATACGCACCAGAAGAACAAACAGTTACAAAGGAGTACTATCAGGAAGTCCTCTGACATCTTCATGATGCAGTTTGGTGCAAAAGATCGGATCTGTGGGCCTCACAAAACTGGCAGCTGCATCATGATAACACCCCGGCTCATTCGTCACAGCTGATCCAAGGTTTCTTGGCAAAGAAAGGCATTTCGCTCATTCGCCAGGCTTCCTACTCTCCAGACATGGCTCCTTCTGGTTGTTCCCAAAAATGAAGATGCCAATGAAAGGCTCCCACTTTGAGAACTGAGGGGACATCATTCAGAATGCAACGGTGGAGCTGAGAGCCATTCCGAAAGAAGCATTCCAGATGCGTTTCAAACAGTGGAAGTATCGCTGGGCTAAGTGTGTGGAGGCACAATGGGCCTACTTTGAAGGGGATTAGCAACTGAACCCCACCAAATGCATATTTTTTTTCCCAGCCTAAGGTTGGATACTTTTTCGACAGACCTCGTATGCCATTTTAGGTTTATTTCTGTATTAGCTATATGGTGTATAATCTAAAGTAAAATATTTTCTGACTTGTCTTTTTTTTTTTTTTGTACTTTATTTCTGTATTAGTTTTGCTCTTTTTTTTAAAAGCTGTGGAAATATTTCCTGCAGTACAAAATTTCCAGGTGGTTACTTTTGGGGTTGTGATCCCTATTTTAGAAAACCAAGGGCTTCATGGCCATGGTGATTACATACAAGTAATAATCACACTGACATTGATGAATATGTCTCAGTAAAATTCTGACAGAAGTTAACTTGGAAACTTATATGGTCATTGAATTTCTGATTTAGTAGCAATTACTGCTCGAGAAAATGACAGCATGTAACTTTAATAAGAATTTATGAGCCAATCTACACAATAATGCTAACAGTTGAGGGCCACTGAATAAGAACCAGCTTGTGATGAAAAAAAAAGTTCATTAGAACTTTTGAGGTATTTATTTTTCAGCCAATAAAACCAATTTCCAGTCATATTTCACACTGATGCTATCAGTGCTTGGATTATTTATCAGTTTAAAGGCAAGAAAACTATTATAAAATAGTTCATGCATAACTAGCTTTGGAAATACAAAACAATAACATTCATTATTTCAAGTTAGTTAGAAGACAATTTAAATTATTATTCCAGATATTAAATTAATAAAGTTTGTACAAATAATAATTAGCTTTGTGTTACTTGTTATTTTCTATGAATAGAAGTAACACTCTTGAGACTTGAAATGAGTTTTCTAATCTTCCACACTTTTTTTTTCCTTTTTCATAATGAACACTGTTATTGAAGCAGAACTTTGTTTTTGTACATTTCATTTAAGAGAATAAAATGCAGTAAACTGTAGCAAATCTGCAATAATTCTTATATGTATATATATATATAGCACTAGCTGTCAAGACATTTCTATAAAAGCTCTGGAGGTAGAAACATTCTCACATTTGGAGAATGACAGAAGATAACCAGAGCCATAAAATCACTGGAAAACTAAAGGTTCAAACCTGATATGCAATTAGCTAGTCAAAAGATTTTTATCAACTTTATTGGTTGCACGTTTCTCTGTCTCAGTTAACCCATCTCAACTTGAAAACTATACCAGATACATACACTAGTAGCACTACAAGGAAAATAGTTGAAATAATAATAAAATCAAGAACCAATTTTTTTCTGATGTTTTTCAAGTCTGTTGGTCTCAAACCTGCAAATAAAGTATGAAGCACAAATTTAACACGAGAACACTAAAGGCAGGAACCATTTCCAAGATGTTAGCATGTTTACAGAAATGGATATCACCAATGACTAAATGCTGTAAAAAAAAAATAATAGGGGTAAGCTGCAGATTTTTTTTCCAATACAACGGTGTAACAACATATCCAGATCAGAGATAATGCTTGGCATTTGAAAATTACAGATACATACACCATAATCTATCTCTAACATGCTCACCTTCCTTCTACAAGATTTTCAGAAGATGCTAAATATCAAAACAAAAGAATTGTCAAGCAAAATTACTTAAGAACTCACATTTCTCATGCATTTTTTTTTCAATGCAAACTTTGCTGTTCTATTGTAGTATCATAATTTCTTAGTTTGGTGCTAAGCAGAGACACGCTATCACAATCCATAGAGATTCTACAGAATCTGCAAGAGCAGTAGCATAAGACCCAAAGGCAATTCATTAAACATTAAACAACTGATCGTACTGGTTACCCCAAGCCAGTCTCAAGGTGATTGCATACAACAATAAACAGATGCTAACCAGTCTTCTATATTTGAAAATAGTTCTTTATCAAGTACAAAGTATAGCTCCCAAGTGAAAGATAGATGAAATTCAGCACTTTTAGCATGCTTGTAGCTGTTAAACATGGAAAACTATAAAAAGAGATTTATGAGTAAATACGCTAATTAACATTTTTGTGTTATGTTTATAAAGGATTGTGCTCTTTTGTCCCGGTCCTTAATTCTGTAATAAATCTATGAAAATAATAAAGTATTATGGAAATAAAAAAAAATTAAAAGAAGAGCAAGATAATATTTCTCATGAACTATTCATTAAACATAAACAGAAATAGTTTATATCTATTCTGAATTTTAAAAATCTTAACTTACCTAGAACATGTTTCATTACAGCTTGATTCTCTTTCCAGAGAACACTAAATGTTCCCCATCGAGAATGTCCTGAAGGAATGGGGTGATCCTTAATCCACCCACCACAGGAATAATGAAAAAAATCAGCACATGGATTTACTGAGGTATCCATAGAGTTTAGCACAGAGCTAGCCACGGTGACACAAGCAGGAGAAAGGCAATAATCTGAAAATTAAAACAAAAATTAATAAATGTGAATGATACCAGAATAGTAGTATTTTACTGAGATGCATCCTGTGATACTCTAGTGTTGTTAAGTCTTTCAGATTGCACCATTCTTTCTCTCTTGTACACAATAAATAATCTTGATTTGACATATCTATGTAGATTTCCATGCAAACATCTATTCTGCCTATGAAACACGTACTCCAATTTTTCCAGGTTTTTACTGTATGTTTATAGCCACTAAAACAAGTAATTTTAGTTAATTCTGAAGAATTAAAGTGGCAATCTTTAAAAGTCTCCAGAGCCACATGGCAGATCATTTTTAGCAAAATCCAGATAGATGTCTGAAGAAAGTCCAGAAGAGAGTTTGACTATGGTAACTGTTTTGTAGTAAAATAACACTTCACTAGAACATGAAAAAAAAAAAAACATTTCAGGGATAATAGGGAATGAGAATTACTTAAAGAGTGAAGGTAGGTTAAAGTGAAATAAGTAAACCCGAAGATAGCCTGAGGACTCTCTTCAAAGAATGATTGACTGATTGGCCAGCTAAAAGCTTGGAACCTGGTAACTAACAACAAAAAAAAAAAAAAAAAAATTAAACTTTCAACCCTTATAAAATAATGAGTATCTAAGAAACAAAGTGGGCAGTGTCCAACTTATTACAATGTCCAAGGGTATCCAACTTGCTCCAATAACAGCCAACAGACAAGCAAGTAAAAAAAAGAACTGTTTGCCAATATACAAGTAATAAAAGTGGTGACATCATAAGGAAAGCCAATCATGAATGTAGAATCATTGAAAACACCTAGTTAGGTAAGAGAAAACTCAACATACGGGTAAGTGAATTATTGCAAAAGACAAATGGAAAGAATCAGCATCTACAATAGAAATTCTATACACTAGGTGTAAATGCATAAAAAAATTAATGCCAAGTTAACCATACAGATATTAAATATTTTCAGGAAAATACTGAAGTTTTTCAGCCCTTAGAGTCACATAATAAATGTAAGTGTACATAAAGGTACTAAATGTTGAAATAGAAAAAAAATAAATTTTAGCTGAGCCTGCAAATTTAGAAGAAACAAAAGTGAGATTAATGCAATGATGAAAAAATTCAGATAAAGAAAAACCCAAACACAATACAGAGAAAACATGATTTGAAAGTAACAAATAAGAGTTTTATGTATATAGTTATTGAAAAATATATTAGAAGCAGCAATGGATCTTGAACTTAATAATATAAAATATTGAAAGTAATATTTACATAAGTTAGCTATAGCATTGGATATGACAAAAATGGAAAAAAGGATAGTTTACAAGATATACTATGACATGTAACACATTTTATGGTATTCTGATTAAAATAAATGTTTAAAGAGCAATAAAAATAATTTCAAGATGACAAAAATAACTTGAACATACAAAAAAAAAAAAAAACTTTAGTGAGAAAATGCTACACAAGCAGTCATCCCAATCAGTGTACCACATAAGATTGCTAGCTTCAGTACTGCAGGGCAAGGCAAAACTAAAGCCACAGAAAATCAGTAATGATAGCTGGCAGAAAAAACAAATAATATGTCAAGCATACAAATGGAAAATAATAGAGATCACTAGGTTAAACAACAACAAAAATCTATTCAACATCTACACATAAACAGTATACAGGAACAAATAGCATAAATGACAGGATATGACAGCATGATGGTCTCCAGTGGTGAGGACAGAAGTAACAGGAGAGAAAAATTCAAGCAAGCAGTAAATAGTAAACACAGGTAAACAACATAACATTAAGGCTATTAAAGTTAAAAAGAGGTCAGAATGAAACAGTAAGTGAAAAATAATTTAAAAGACTCCTGTGTCATTGAAAGAAAAAAAAGCAATACAAATATCTGATTTTAAAATAAGTTAAAAATTAAATCTCAAACTAAAATTAAAGCTAACCATTTACAAAGTTGGTAAGAAGCAAACCACATATTTTCACCATATGGCTGACTCTAAACAGTTCTCTCAGAATTTCCCTCACTCCAAAGTTTTCTTCTAAATTGAACCATGACACTCATTGTATTGTAAATGGCTATTAATAAATAATTGTGTTCAAGTCTTCCTTAATATAACTCCAATCTCCATCTCTCTTATAGACCTCTTCATCTCAAATAGGACAATTTTTAATATAAACCAATGAAGTGCAAGTCCTTACGAGTTTAAAAGCTAGTCTTTGTCAAATTATCCCTTTTTCTACATGATCTTTCTAGAACCTACAGACTCTTCATTACTGGACCCAAGTTCATTCTAAAAATTCCAACAATATGAAGACTTGCACTTTTCTTAACTATGCATCATAGAAAAATTACTATGAGCCTGCATAAAAGGACAAGCACAACAGATTTTTTATATCTCAATACAAACTAATGGCATCATGACTTTTGCTTTTGTTCTCATTCTATGTATTTAGGTTAGTACATTTAGTTTACTGGATAGTGACCTGCAGTTCACTGTCTATACTGTGCAACTCCGAAAAAAAAAAAGAAAAAGTTTGGATTTTTTAATAAAGTGACAAGACTGTCAGTGTCAACAAATACAATTAGTATTGGTTTTTCTCCTGATATAATAAGCCTAGCCACACCATAACTAGTTCCATCAACAGTAACTTTTTAATATAGTCTACCAATTATCTGTGCAATGGATGATTTTGAACACCAGTAGCATCTGATAAAGTAAACTAAATTATACTGCTTAATTAATGATAGTACTGGTGCCATAAAACAGAATTTTTTGATCCAAAAATTATTGTTGGCAACATAGGTAGAATTTTCAAACTAACAAGATCACAGTTTTAAATCAGTACAATAGATCTGTATGAAACAGGCTAAAGCATTTTTTTAAATAAAAATAAAATAAATATATATGTATCATTGAAGATTTTTTTGGGCATGCATAAGTTCATGGTTCACAGTTCTGCCCAATAAAAGTAGAAAGTAAATGTGTAGAGGGAGCAGCTATCTAATTATGTGAAAATTAAATTATATTTCTGAACATTTATTGCATTATAAACATCAAATGCTTAATGCACTTATATTTTAAATTAAAAATACATGGCATGTTTTCTTCCACATATGTACTGTATACTTCATATTCTCATAACCATAAATTCACACTTTTGAATTTTCTATTGTAAATCTGGCTGATTTTTAAAATGAAGATTAAGCTGCTAAGTCCAGTAGTAATCTTGCTTAAGCTATAAGAGCAGTGAAGCCATGGTAGGTTAGGAGAGCAAGCAATGAAAAGAATGATGCACACAGCATTTAGATAAAAAACAAAAAAGAATCATCACAAATTGACAAGAAGAATCTATCCTAATTGCTCATTCTCTTGAATAACTTTCTGCATATTTAAGCTCACTTAACCAAAACATTTATTTCTTACACACAAAATCCCTGTAAGTAAATATATTTTTCCCAGCTATTTGAATTTTGTGAATTACATTTTTCACATAATCATAATGCCATTTTAGTTAAATGTAAAAAAATTCCAGTAAAATCACACAGAAATGTCCCCATGTCCGAATTCAACAATACATAGTTAATAAATGGCATAAGTATAAATAAATAAAAACTTTTAAAAAGCATACATATTTTAACAATGACTTCCAGAAAGCTTTTATCTGCACATACACTGTACTTAATATGCATACACTAATAAAATTTTCCAATAACCACCACCCCCATGCTGTGACTTATTTACTTGTTCACACTTACAATCTTTAAGTAAAATCCGAATCACCTCAGACAAAGAAACAGGCACACAAAAAAAAGCAAATAATTTACAGTCCTTACATACACACACTATAATCTGATTGAAAACACTGAATATCAATATAGGAAATAGCAGCCTTTAATTCTGGGCACTAATTAATCAATAGCAATAAAGTGATATCATCAATATGGTTTCAAATTTGCATTTTTAACTGATGTGGGATATCTGGGTTTGAAAATGGTCAACTAAGTGCAGAGAGAAAGTTATTTTATAAAAGACCATTATTTTTTGGGGAGGTTTCCTACAAGTGTGTTATATACCAGTTTTTTTTTGTTTTTTTTTTTTAAATTATGGAACATAATGCACCAATTAGCAAGTATCTAAATGGTCCATCATCATGGCTGTATTGATAAAGTTTGCTGAGAATTAACATTAGTTCCACACAAGAATGGATCAACAATCAATACTTCACAAGCTCACAAATTTAACTCTGGCCTCAATAAAGTGCTTGTGTAGAAAAAATGTATTATGAAGAAAAATACAACATCTACTAAAAAAAGCAGATAATCAACATCAAAGTCAAGCAGAAAATTTATAGCAATAGACCTTCAGAAAAAGCTAATGCTATTTTTTCCATTTATTTAGTGTACAATATGAATATTCTCAGTCTGCCTATATGAGGAATGTGATTTAGCACTACTTAACATTGCAAAGCAGTAAAGTCTATTACAACTATTTATGGACATGTGGATGGTTTCTTTTTTCTGAATTAATTTTATTTTTAGCATCACGATTAAATATACTTTGACAAAAGACAATGAATTATTATTATAAAAGTGGTTTAATGCTCTTGACAATGTTGAGTATGTATGCTATGAATAAAAATGAATATCAATCTAATATCTGAGTATGTAAAATGTATTACATACCAATAGAGAAAAAATATATTGCAGCAAAATATTTGAAACACTTCTAGAGTGATACCAACAATTAATATTTTATTATGTAACTGCACAGGTATAGATTGCCAACACAAGAAAATCATCCCTTTTAAATGATTTTTTAAATTTACTATGGGCTCTTCGTAAATTGAATATTTTCAAATTTTCCCCATTAAAAAATTAATTTTGTGTTTCCATCATTTGAAAAATGTAAATTGTGCTGATTAAACAATATTTAACATACACCAAAAATAGACCAGACTCTGTCTGCAAAATTTAAGCAAAATTTTGAGTTGTCATTTCATTAAGATCCAAGTATTTTAAAAATATCCATTGTACATCCATATATTACAGGAACTATAATAGATAGGTTTCCTTAATGCTTTTCCAGCAATGCAGACCAAATACATGAAAATGCAGATTTAATAGTTGATTTTTTCATGGCTTTGATGTTGGAAAAATATGTGCAATACCTTGTTGCTTGCAAGTTAGCATCTCAGAACTAAGATTCATAACATGATGCAAGAAACACTTAAAATATTGAAATCTTATAGGTATAGTACCATAAGTACTGCTACTCCACACCATAAATAGTATTTATAAAAAATGAGTGCTTAGAATAGTACTAAAACCTAGCAAGCATAATAATTTCCCTTTTGTGTGTTTACACAAAATTCTATCCCAAAAGCTCCGTCTTTCTGCCAATGTTAACTAGAAATCTGTCTTCCTGGGAGTAGCTGGTTCTAGGGCACCAGATATTGATTGTGCCCCAGGCAATGATACAAGCATGTTCACAAAGTAAGCAAGGCTCCAGTAATCAGATTGTAAAATTTATTCTGCTCGACAAATACAGATTTTGTGTACTTAACAATGTTTGGGTTTTAATTTTGCTGGCATATGTAGCTCATCATCTTCCTTGAAAGAAAGTCTGTAATAATGTTTGTAGTGAAAAAAAAAAAAAATCTTTTCTAATTTCAACCAAAAAAAAAAATGAAAAAAGAAAATAAGGAGTCTTGAAGTCTAGTTAATTTATAAAATAAATCCTCAAGATATCTACATAAATCTTAAGGATACATTTTTTAACTATACTATTTATAAAATCTAGATTGTTGCACGAAAAATAATTATACCTAGGTATTTCTTTTGAAAATAAGAAACTAAAAAAAAAAACAAACACTTGTTTTATTTTTTTCTAATCATGTGACTATTGCATGATAAATGTAAATGTATAGGAAACAAAGAATAAGTTTAGCTGAAATTTGGTCATTTAATTCTATATCAAATACAATAACACTTCTCCAATGTGATCAGAATACAAGATCTATTTTCTTTTTTTGCTTCAAAATCCATGCTAAAAAAGACATGGAATAATAAATCATGAAATCTGTTAAGCATATACATGCAAAGTAAAATCTTTGTAGTTTTTTGTGTAAAGAAAAGCGTGAAAATTATCATAAATTTTCTTTTTACACAGAACTTAAAAATTAGACCTTTCCTCCTGCTTCCTAGCATTTGCTGAGTATAACTGATCTCAGAATCAACCACACACTCAGTAAAAGCATGTTGGCTGATAAGAATCAGCAATATAATAGTGTTAACTTCCTGATCAATCCTGTGCATCCCTTTGGGTTTTGTGATAGAATAAGTATTTAGATATGGTGACCTTATTTAAACCAATTACACTGATATCTATAGTACCTCAAACTCACCTGATCAACCACAGATCATTAACATTTTAAATTTAACAAGCCTTTACATAGCAACAAAATATGCTAAGTTTATTGGTAAACTATACTTGTTAACCACATTGTTCTTGCTAGTGGCTTTAATTAAATTATAAAATATTTCATGAACTCACTTTCTGCACAGTTTTAGCTACAGTAGCACAGCTCATTTATATAGCTGTTCTTAAAGCAGTAAATCAATAAATTTTCAAAAATCATAATATACTTTTAAATAGCAATAACAACATGCCACAGAAAACAGATATCTTACCTGATTTGTTCTTCAGTACCTTCACCTGAGCCTGCTTGACAGCAATAAGAATGGCTAGGATTATCACAGTTATGCTTAAGATAATGCACAATGCTATCAACAACCTCTCCAACAAAGTCTTTCTTTGCCATGCTGTGAGTCCTCCCTTAAACAGCACTATACTGGGGTTGAAGTCTATGGTTGGAGTGCCTCCATTAGATACGTCATCCTCTTCAAAATTTGTTCGTTTGTATCGTTGGCCAGACATCTAAAAAATAAATATGCACATCTTATATTCTTTTAATACTAGTTAAGGTTTTACATCAGTTAAATTTGGTAATAAGTTTCTGACTTTAATTTAATTAGAGAAAACTAAAAAAAAAAGTACAATGTAAAAGTAGCTTACTGGTGTACACATTCTGTACCAGTAACAACCATATCTCATTGTCTCTTTCACTTAGATATACAATAACAGCCAACTACCTAAATAATGTGCTTCATGAGTAGTGGAAGTCAATTGTACTCAATCTATAAGTTTAACATTCTAATGTTTCAATGGTTTACTTAATATAAGTAAACAACACACAACAGAAAGTTTTAATGCTTTAAAAGTCTTAAATTTTTTCTTCTTCAAGTGATCAGTATAAAATAGCTAAAACAAACAGAAAAGGTCAAATAAATTAAATACATAATAAAAAAGTCAATTTGAGAGTAGATGCTACATTATCTACCCTTTTAGAGAAACAAATCAATTACCAAAATAATATTATTAACTTCTATAACACTAACATATAAACAGCAGCCAAGAAATGAATGCTATCTGCTTCCATAGTTTTAGCTGAACTCAAAGAGCATATATACAAGATTTTTTCAGCTATGATGAAATAAAAGTGGTATACATAACTTGAATGACTTTGTTAATAACTAATAATGAATTTTTTAAAATCAGTGTGCTTATAAAAAAAAATTCTGATAAACAGCAGCAAACAGCCAAAATCAATAAGTGATTTAAAAACAGATTATTAAAATCCAGTTACTAATTACTGTGGAGTTTTGTAGAAGAAAATTTAGATTTAATATATTATGGTAATAATAAAATAATTAATAAACAGATGTGTATGTAATAAAAATAACCACCATGTACATAAAAATGCAAAAGGTCACACAAAACTTGCAAACAACTGAAGAGTTTAAATATTCACATTTGCAAAAGATTAAAAACTTTCTCTATTACATAATTATAATAATATTAACACTGGAAAACCGTTAATTGGCAGAAATTACCATGTGACTGTGATTGAAGGAGGCTAATTAGATGTTTAATGATTTTTAAGGCATCAGCAAGAACAGTTTCAGGTTCAAATTAATTGCTATTTTTATTTACTAGTAAATGACATGCATCAATTAAAAGTTGTTTTTTTTTTTAAATCAGTACTAATTAAGAATGAAAAAGAAATAGGTAGAACACTAATAAAGAACCCACATTTTCCTCCAAAATAATAACAACACAAAATATGAAATTCTTGGTTGGAAAAATACTTATAGTGCAAATTACATATTCATTGGTAGATAGCTAAATACAAACATTTTTCCTTACTTTTTCCACCTATAATTTCCAGTAATTTCTCCTTAACTCACTCTGTAGATATATTAAGGTTTATCTGAGCAAAAGCTGGTTAATGTTTTTTTATTCTTCAGGAAATAGTAAAAGGGCTTTTTTCTTAAATCTATCTTTAACAGGTAGGAGATCAAAATGAAAATAGAAACCATGCTTTTATTTTTTTGTTTGCTGTTTTCAATTTTCATTTTATGAAAAAGAACTTAAAAGAAAAAAGTATGCTTTATATATAAACATCTTTCCTGAAAATCCAGTTTTTAATGTTTTTGTTTATTTTAAGATCATTTTACCAACTGATAAGCTATAGCCAAATATTTTTTTTAAAAAAAAACTTAAGTACATGTATTAATTTTGAGAAAAACCATTATATTACTGAACTATTGTCCTTATCCAACCACTGTACTAATTCACTTTTTATCAAAGTGATGTGAATGGCGCATAGTTAAAAATAACACAGCTATTAAAGTTTTCCATGACATCTAAAGAAAATAAATCTTATCTAGAAATATATATAACACACAAAGAATTAGATATTTATTACATGCATATCCAGGTAAGTTGCGGTTCTTTATAGATTCATCAACATAAAAATTTATTGTTAGAGGCAGGTTCTACGTAGCTAATAACTTTTAAGAAACAATAGTGCCAAAGCTTTACAATTACAGAAAACAGAATAATATAATTTGATGTCTGCTTGAATGGATCTCATATAGAGAAAACTTTTACTGACAACCAGAATAAGTTTGATTGAGAAAAGATAATTATAGCAGTTGAGCATCTTTTGCTGTTAATTTCAAGGCTTTATGGCCAATCAGCCAGAAGTTCTTACTTTTTCTCAAAGCTTTCTTAAAATGATATACATTAGGTTTCAAGGATCACTCAAGATGGCTTCTTTTCATAAATTGCTTTTTTTTTCCTTTTTAAATTTTAATGTAAAGATTTACAAAATTAAAAAAATATAATTTAGTTTTGTTAAAAATATACTTTGATTTAGATTTATTTCATTTGAGATTATAGCAAAATTATAATAACCAAACATCCTCCCCCCCTACATATGAGTAATAAGAGAAAACTGTTATTTATTGTATTAACAAAAGCTTGATTTTGAAACAAGTTTCTCTCCTCTCTTTCCCTTTCAGCAAGTCATATTCAACTAAGTTTCACTGTTTGAACCTCATTTTCAGCCCCTTGTTATTACATTGGTTCCTTCATGTGACCTTTTGTGGCCCCCAAAAATGTTCTGATAATGGCAAACTCAGCCAGTGTTGGCAAATGAAAGTATAATTGTCTGGTTAAACAGCAAAGTTTTTGAGCATTATCCAAGTGGTCTGCTTCACATTGATGGTAACAATGCATGTGTCTATGATATATCTGCAAAAATAGTCCATCACTGGAACAGACTATTTCTTTTAAGGTAAGGTGTTTGATGGGATGTTGCATATGTGCAGGTTCTCTCAGAGTTGATATGTAATAAATTAATTTCAATAAAATTGTATCTCATTAAGAATTCATACATGTGGATGTGTCATCAAGTGTAAAATAATTTTTAAAAGTTTTAAAAATGCTACAACGTAAGTATTACACCTAATTATTTTTAGAGTTTTTCAATGTTTTGAGATACAACTACAGTACATCAAGATTCAGCCTAATGTTAAAAAAAAAAAAAAGAGTCTTGACTTTAACCACTTTACAAGTTTTTCATCTTTGTGAAAAATATAGTATATTGCATAGAACAACCTGCATATCTGGTAAAAAATTTATGCATGAAATTGCCTGCAGAATATAATCTGCTATATGCTAGTGGAAATAATACATAGGACATCACGGTCACTGACAACAAAAATTGCTAACAAAAAAAAAAATAATCACAATACATAGCTTTGAGTTCAACAGAAAGGCACTTCTATATATACACAGAGAGAGAGAGAGAGAGAGGAGAGAGGAGAGAGAGAGAGAGAGACTGATAAAATTACAACTGATCAAAACATGACAAAAACAGAAACAAGTAATAGAAGAATCTTCCTGCTAACTCTAAAACAAGATAGCTTTTACATCAGAGTGGGCAAGAGGCCACCTGAGCACATAGAATGTTAACAGGATCTGAACACATTATTATTATTATTACAATAAGAAACGAGTAACCCACCTACTACATTCATAAATAACGACTGTCTAAATTGGTATAGTTAAAGTCAATCAGTTTTAGGTAGATTTGGATGTTGTTGTTTTATTTTTAATTCAGTTTTCTTCAATTAATGTACATTTCTCATGTTTACTTATGATGTCATAAAAGATGACAGGCAGAAGCTGTAGCCATCTGCTTTTAAAAACATGGTTAAAACATGTCATTTACACTCTGTCCAAAAGACGAGTAGTTAGCGGACAAACCAATTTTTGCAGAAATACTGGTAGTTAAATAAGAAAAAAAATCAAACTAAAAATACTTGAAAATAGCCATCCTCCACCAAAAAATAAAAAAATAGAAGAAGCAACAACATATAAATTCAATAAAAAATAATAGGATTTGTAAATCTGAATCAAAACTGTAGCCCATTAAAAGCACTGGTCAGCATTAAGTTTGCTCTACTAGAAAAACAATGCACATTTATTCACTTCTAAGCAATTTTATTTATGAGACTTGTTAAGTCAAACATCATGCTTAGGAATGCAAAGAAACTTAAAATTTGGTGTCTTTACTTGTAAAATGGTATTCTAAAAAATAATAATGAGAGTACACAGATTTGATTTTCTAAACTTTCCCTTCTTTTTCTGCTAAAATAATTATTTCTGTACAGAATGATAAAAGTGTTATTAAAGGATCATAATTCAGTAGCACCAGCATAACAAAGATACTTTGCTTTTATTTAACTCAAAATAGATTGCAATCTTTATACAATGGCAGGTTTACAATTGTAGCTTTTATTTCTTGTGTTGATAATGTGAAATTTTATTTAAATATTCTCTTAATTTGTAAGTGTATAGAAAATTATCTTCAGAAATTGGGTTATATTTATGAAGATTTCACAAATATATTAAACTTAACGAGTCCAAAAAAAAAAAATTTTTAAAGCAGTTTTCTGTCTGAAGCTACCATAATCTACTTTGCTTCACATAACACTAATTCAAAGAGATCTAATTACATATCCATAATTTTCTTAAAGCAGCTAAACATAAATTTAATAAATTTTGCTACTTTAAAAAAAGATAATAACAAAAGATATACAGAAACTTGACATAGGCAAATAACTGAGGCTTTAATGGGCCATTCCAGTCATATGATATGCATATGAAAGCAAGATATAGGTAGCCAAGCCATAGGATCACTAGAACTATAGTACTCTGAAAGAGCAGCATAGTTGTCAGGAAACTGATTGAAACAAGTGAGAAATCTCCAAGGTGTTAGTTATTTCACTATCAAATGTTAACCAGATGGCTGCCAGTTTAAGGAAACTATGAGACAAATCATTAATGTACATCTTTGGCACCCAAAGCCAATAGGACAGAAATATGCTGTGAAAAGTGCGTGGATACTATAGTGTTTTATTATCCAATTGCACCCTTTGGACCTGATGTATCTTGTGTGTTTAACAGAAACCAAACATTAATAATCAGCTACAGATATGGCAGAATAAGCACAAGTTTTTATGAGAACCACAGACATATATGGCAAGAAAGACACCACCATGCCTTTCCACCTTTTGAAACATTTTTTCCTGATGAGTCCAGGTTTTCATAGTTCTCAGACAATGGTAATGTATGGGTATGACAAAACCATCTGCAAGTTATGATAATATGATTTGTTTGTCATAGTAAATTATGATTTTAAACAGTTGAAATCTGCCTAATACATCAACATTCTCTGAAAATGATTATTGCCTGTATATAACAATGGTCATCTGTCCAAAGAAGGCATAAGGCATTTTTTTTATCAACCTGTGCATTGCAAAGATGGAAACTAATTCAGGGAATTACAACAACTCCGGCATTGCCTGACCAATCACCAAATATTAACCAAACTGAACAAATCTGGGCTACTTCTCAACCTCCTGCAAAAGTGTTCCCATAAACCCAAAGCTGCACCACAGAGTTTTAATCCAATTCATATTTTGCCAATTCTATGCATTGTTCCAGCATTAAAAAAAGATGTTCTTTCAAACTTGAGTGTCTATTTACTTATGTCAAGTCTCTGATTATATATAAATAATCATTTACAAAGGAAAGTCTTTAGCAAGTTGCAAATACTATATTTTTCAGATAATAAGTCAATGTGGAATATAAATCACACTGGCTAATTTCCCATTTTTCTTTCCTTCATTCAAAAGTAAGTAAATTTGGAGCACAAGATAAAGCTAGATCAACTACAGTAGTTAGGAAAATTTTCAAATGGTCAGAATATGACAAATTCATCATGTCACATCACATTGCTATCTACAATACTTTCAAGCACATGAATGTTAATGAACTGTTTGCACATATTATTGAACTACTTTGTGGGTTAATCTTCTGGATAGATAGAGACGAAGTGTTTAAATGGTTTCAAATAGGCAAACATGTTGGAAAACTGCAAACATTATCATCAGTTCTGGTATCAAAAGCCTAGTGTCTATTTTTAGTCAGTGCAAGTTGTTAGTGATTATCAGGTGATCCTGTCATTTGCACTATGTTTAATCACCTACTTTAAAAAGTCAAATATGTCGGTTTACCTATCTTCAACACTTTTATTATTTAATTTTGAGATATTACAACACACTCAAATCCAGTATGTCAACTCACAATTTCATTTTTGATAGCATGAGTCAGTAGTTAGTTTGGTTTCAAGTAGTCCAACATTTGGGGTTTAAAACCAGGCCAACATGGAGGTCAACCAACTAAGCTGTTTTCTGATTAGATAATATAGTACACATCTTTGAGAAACCACCATGGTAAATACTGTACACCAGCAAAGGAGAGAGAGAGAAATGTAAAGACAGAAATCATCGGTTGTGATTTATTTGGCCTTTAGTCTTAGTTGTACAGTATTATGCCCATGACATGTGGTGCATTGGATTAGCACATTCCTCAAACTTATCTTTAATGTTAGTTCACCTAACTTTGTACCCATGATTTACTGCCTTGGTTTTCTCCATGGTCCAAAATGTATCCTTTACTGTGCACTGCCATATTACCACCATTTTCTTCACAAAGCTTAAAAGCTGTCATGTATGACTTGAGTTACTTTATGAGGCATTCTGAGATGAAGTAGAGGATTTGTTGGTGATATTTATACAGATAATTAGGAGTGAAAATAATGGAAAGAATGTAAATGGTGGTCGCATGCTTATTATTGACTGAACAATTTTGCATGGTTCAGTGAGTGCATGAATGCTAAATTGTTCATCCAATAACAAATGTTCTAGGCAGTAATTTCTGTAGTCTGTTTCAAATGAAAAATTGTATAGTTTATTTCAGAAAATAACACACTTTGTCATTTCCTAATTTTTTTTTTATTAATGCAATTTCAATGACTCTATTCATGGGTAAATCGATTTGGAGTATAAACTTCTAGGGAAAATATTGCCTTATACACAGAAAAAAATTACCATATTTTTCATAGTAAAATTTTAGCAATTAAATACTAATAAATTATCAAAAGTATCATTAAAAATATTTTGTAGTTGTTATCCTTATTGGTATTCAAAATGTCATGTAAATTTGGTTGCATAATTCAAAATTAAAAAGAGGTAAATAAACTAGAAGATGTCTTTCTTCAGAGGTTAAATTTTACTGTGACTCATCTAAATGTCTCATATTCTTCATTTGTTTCCCTTCACAAAATTTAAAAAATATTTTCAGATGGATTATATGTATATTGTAAAAACCTGATATAATGAACATGCTCTTAGAAGTTAAAAAAAAGTTCATTACATCAACGTTTTTGCTATAACAGGGATAACATCTTTAAAATCCTCTGGAGACTGCTTATTTGAAATCACTTTGTCAAATACAAACTTTGGCTTAAACCACATGTTAGATATGCAAGATTACATGTAGGCTATTATAAACTATTATTTAAAACACAGGATGTGAGAACATAAAAAAAATATCCATGTTTAACGGGGATCAGAAGACTACAACACTGAACAAAAGCAGGAAGAGTAGAAAAACACAGAGCATTCTTAATACGTATTCCCACATTTATTGTGGCATAATTTAGTGTATTACTACAGTCAATACAAATTCATAATGGAGTTGACAGATCACTTATGAAAAAATTTATCAACTGTTGATTGCTTTGGCATGTGCACATTTTTTTCTTGACATGTTCTAAATTTTATTAATTATTCCAAATAGATGTTCCATATCTGGTAGTATCTGCACGTAATTTTAGCTTTCAAGAATTCCTACAAAAAATCCAGATCTTCATCATCACTGTTACAATTTTCATTGACTTGAGATTTCTTTGCCACAATGCATGCAGCAATTCATTTATCATTCATCACTTCACACATCAGAACATGGCTTTCTTCTGTAGTGATTTTGTCAATCTGAGATTTTGTGATTACAAGAGTGTTGCATCCTTTGATAATATGGATGACAGGTGTTTCAAACACATCACCAAGAGAATTCTTGATCCATCTTGCATTTTTGAAGCATTTGACTTAATGCCCATCTGAAATAACATGTCATCAGTACAGTCCATCTTCCTGAGTATTAGCTTCCAATACCAAAACTTAAAACAGTGGATGAACCCTTGATGCATTGGTTGCAATACAGATGTAGAATTCAATGGCAGGTAGTACATGGTAACAGATTTCAAACCATCTTTTTCAATGAAGCTTCTCACATTCCTTGCATATGGTTCCTGCCATCCAATCTTTGGTACTGTACCGATATGTCAGTGGTAGCATGTTCACATTTTAAAGCATCTAGGCTTAGCAAATTTTCCAATAAAATTACCAGCAGATAATTGGATCCATCCATACTGCCACCTAGCAGAAGTGTTATTAACAGTTTTCTTTTTGTTTCTCCACAATTATCAGCTGACCATACAATTGTTTTATCTTGTTATGGCTAGTAAAATTGTCATGTTTCATTGACATTGTACACCTCTCAGGTTGTAGTTTTGCTTCAACATGGAGAAGACATCCTTGAACAATTCACAACCACCCTGATTTTTTTTACAATTTGACTACACAATCAAAACTGTGCTTTTTAATAGTTAAACTTCTCTGCAGATCTCTATCTGAGATTTCCTTTTCTGTTCTACATCGTTCATAATTTATAGCTTCACCTGCAGCAACAGCTCACCAGTTTACTCACCAATGACATTGATATGTGATATATTGGTATTCAAAATGGCAACTGCCAACCCAACCAATAGCAAAAGGTCTTGCAATTAATTCATCATCCAAAGATCAGTGAACTCTGTTGGATTTTCATGGGTATATTACAACATTCTTTAGCTTTTACCCTTAAGATACCACTGATGATCATTATACCAAAATGTGTGCTGTTTGAACAGATTCTTTTGTCATGGTAGAAATAAATAGGATAAAACTCATTTTCATTGTCCAGTTTGTTAAAAATGGTGTATTATATCAGGTTTCAAATACAGTATGTATATCCTGTTAAAATATAAACATCAGTAATGAACAGTAACAAGCTACTAATGCATATACATAGTTGGATTTATAGATCCATGGTGACTAACCCAAATGCTGAAGAAATGGAAAATTTAACCATATTACAAATAAGAGTGCTTATTTAAAAACACTAACAAACTGTGAATGCTTGACTGAAAAAATCTAATAGATTAATAAGCTAAAAAAAAACAACAATAAATCAAGATATCACTTTAAGGGTAATTTAACTTGGATCATTCTGAGTATTAGTATATTTTGTGGTCTATAAACAATGTGGACATTTTCATAGTTTTTTTAGTTCAAAAATCTTTTGAAATATTTAATGCAGTTAATATTATTTCACTTTTATTTTGTATAATAAAATGAAAGTTGTATGTCATATTTAATATGTTTACTAATTTACTTGGCACTCAATAAATATCATTGGGATCTTAATGGTTGAGGATAATTGCATCTACTGATCACACGTATTTTGTATAGGCTTCAAGGTGATGTATAAAGCAAATACTCATTAGACTGTTCTATAAACAAGAGACATTAGCTATATATGTCAATGAGGTCAATGTATCAAGTGCACGTAGCACAGCAATTTTCAACCAATGTGCTGCAGGAGTTTTGAGGAGGGTCGATCCTCCCTCAAACAAGGGCCATGAGACAGTGATCCAAGTATGGATACAAAAATAACATTTGAATATGTTTTGACACCACTGGTACTTTTATGGAGCACATTAAACTCCTTTTTTCAATGATGCAATAAATAAATAAATGTGATGTTCATTAAAGGCCCAAATGGCAGTTTTAAATTCTCTCCTGAATTCCGTAGTGTAGAACCACAGATCTCCACCGCATGTTATAAGATGCATGAAAATATGAGAATTATCACACAACTGCCTAGCTTTTTATTATAACCACAGTGGCCTGTGTAACATACAGTATTTTATGAAGGGAAAAAGATAAATAAATTTAGGATACTTTGGGAATACTGTGTAGGAGTGTAATAGCCTCTCCCCTCAGTTGACATTATCCATGTTGTGAAGCCGCAAAGTGTCACTTTCAATCAGCTGTTTGGATCTGGTGAGTTGTAGCGGCCCAAACCTCCATTACACACATAAACAGTGTGTTTAATCTGCTGCCAGTTGATTTCTAGTATTTGTAATGTTTCTTGTGTAGTGTATATTTATTTTTTGGTTTATTCGTAATATTTGTTTCTCATGTTAATGCATTTTTAAAATTAATTTTGTTATTTCTTAACAAATATTCATAGTAGTTTCTTTTTTCCATTGCTTATTAGACATGGATAGATTTATTATTAAGAAACACAAGTTAGAAAATGATGCCAATGAACAAAATGTGGCTGGCACTAGTTCTGGTAGTAAGACACACAGAACCGGCAGTGTTACTTCTAAATCAGTTGTGTGCCAGTATAAAGAAGACTACTTGTCCTTTGGATTCATTTCAGCTGGAGAAGAACCACATCCTAAGTGTGTTGTTTGTGGCGAGAAGCTGGCAAACCAAGTTATGGCTCCAAGTAAGCTGAAAAGACACCTTCACACAAAGCACTCACAGTTATGCAAGAAACCAATTGAATATTTTAAAAGGCTTATAGCTGATCAAACATGCCAGTCTCAACAATTGATCAAAATCACAACTATTTCTGACAAAGCTCAAGAAGCAAGCTATGCTGTTGCAGAAATCGTTGCAAAAAAGATGAAATCACATACAATAGCCAGAGTCAGTAATATTATCAGCATGCTGCAAAATTGTAAATATTATGTTTGGTGAAAAATATGAAAAAGAGATTTTGAAAATCCCCATGTCAGATAACACTTTTAGTCGTCGTATATCTGATATATCTCATGACATCGAGTCACAAGTGATAGCTAGCATTAAAGAAGACAAAAGTTTTGCCATCCAGTTGGACGAGTCAATTGACATCACTGGAAAAGTTCAACTCTTAACATTCATCAGGTTTGTTTGTAATGAAGACATAACTGAACAATTTTTATTTAGCAAACCACTTCCCGAAACAAGAAGCAAAGATATTTTTTAGGTTGTCAACAGCTATTTCAGTTCTTACGATTTGTCGTGGAAATCATGTATAAGCATCTGCATGGATGGTGCCCCCTCTATGTCAGGAAGCCTAAAAGGATTCATCGCACTGGCCAAACAAAAGAACCCTGGCATTGTTTTCACACACAGCTTTCTGCACAGAAAGGCCCTCATTTCAAAATCAGTAGTACCCAAGCTCCAGAAAGTATTAAATGAGATGATCAAAATAGTTAACTATATCAAAAATAGGCCATTAAAATCAAGATTGTTTTCAACACTGTGTTCTGCCATGGAATCTGCTCACAACTTCTACTGCAGACAGAAGTGAGGTGGTTATCTGGAGGGTGGGTGCTTTCAAGGTTTTATGAACTAAAGGAGGAGCTTCTTATATTTTTGACATCAGAAGAATCTGAGCTGGCTGACTTGCTTAGTAATGAAACCTAGTGCAATGAAGTTACTTTTCTGGCTGATATATTCCAAGCCCTGAACACTCTTAGTAAGAGTATGCAGGGAAAGAATGAAAATATTCTGACTTGTACTGACAAAGTTAGCTCTTTTAAAGAAAAACTAACATTGTTGGGAGCCAGAATAAAAAAAGAGAACGACGTTGAAATGTTTGAACTGACAAAAGGTTGCAGACTGGACAAAAATCTTGTTAGTTTAATTCTACAAAGTTTGTCACTACTGAGTAAAAACATTGATAAGTATTTCCAATCACTTGATGTATCTTCCTTGGATTGGGTGAGAGATCTGTTTGTGGTATGTGTTTGCGAGTCAGCAGAATTAACTGTTACCGAAGAGGATGGGCTGACGGAAATCAGAAATGACAGAGGACTGAAACTAAAGCACTTATCAACAGATATGACTTCATTCTGTTTGTACCTTCCAGAGAAATATCCCTTCTTTACAAAGAAGGCAAATGAAGCACTTCTTCCTTTCTCAACATTGTATCTGGGTGAGGCTGGCTTCTCTGCTATGAACACAATGAAAAAGAACAGGTCGCAGCTTCAAACACTGGAGGACAACTTGAGGGTATGCCTGTCAACCATTCAACCTTGGACAAGGAACATCATGAGACAACACCAAGCAAAGATTTTCCAGATATTTTTATGAAAGCAAAGGCTTTTTATTTTTACTCATGTTTGTATTTGAATACAATCTATGTCTGAAAATTTCATATTATTTTTTAATGAAAGGCATCTTGTTTCAATGTGTAGTAATAACAAATATGCACAAAACTTTCAAAATCTTTTGAAAACCATGATCAACAATATACTTTTGGCAATAAAATTAATAAATTATTAGTTTGTTTAACTTATGAACACATTATTATCATTCATTTTCTTATAAATGATCAAATCTATTCTTAAATACTGATGGTGTGCCTTGACCATTTTAATGACTGGCTCGCTGTTCCGTGAGATGAAAAAGGTTGAAAATCAATGACGTAGCATATTGGTTGGAAATAGCAGATGGGTAATAGATATAAAAATGTGTAAACAAAAATATTTCAATGCTTACATACAGTGAAAAGTGGAATAAACAAGTGTTTATTCACTCTTCAAATGATGAATTAGTACTGTATTCATGAGTTTAAATCAGACATCACGCAAAGCACTGAACAACATAGCAATTCTAAATATCTGATCAAATCTTCATTTGAAACTTTTTCCATACTTATTAATTGGAAGTTTTCCACAAATAGATGGAAATGTTAAACTATTTTCAATTTGATTTTTTTAAAACAGTAGATATTATCTAAAAATAGAAATTCACTGCTTAGAAAAGGAACTTATCTTACTTTTACTCTAATAAAATTATATTGATCCTTTGATTTGTAAATACATTCAGTAGAGTTTTCATTTAGACTCCAGCATCCATCTATCTATCTATCTATCTGTCTGTCTGTCTGCCTACCTGATTACCAAGCTATTTTTCTATGCAATGTTAAGGAATAATCAGATGAGAAGTGAAGAAAATTCTTTGCATTGTTTCAGAATACAAATACCAGCACTATTTTAATCAAATGTTTTGTTTTTCCAGTTTAATATATAAAGTATTATTTTAAAAAAATTATGCACATTCACAAAAAATTACAAAGAATCCTTTTTTCTTTAACTTAAGAAAAATCTATTAAATAAATGAATGCTAGTAGGTTAGTAAACTTGGTTCATACTGTAATTATATTTCATTGGAGAAAAAACCTGACGTAAATAAGTGTGTACTACTACTACATGACATGTGACAACTGAACATGAGGATAATGTGTTGACTATAGCTGTATAAAGAGGATACACCACTTTTAAGTAAACATTTATGGATATCCAGCTGCACATTGGGCATTGAACATCATGAACAAAAGTATCTTTTGTGTGATGTACACAAAACACATTAATGAGAACAAAATAACTGTCTGAAGAAATGTGCACAATCAAGAATAGTAAAGATATCTATAGTAGTAAAAGGAAATCTCTTTGACCTTTGTTTGTGCTGCCTTGTGGAATAGTTGCTTAATTTTCATTGGATATAAATTTTAACCACATATTTCATGTTATAAGCTTATATATATATAAGTACCATCAAATTTTCCATAAATAAATTTCCTGTATAACTGCCATAGGTTCTAAAATACATTTCTGACAAAAATGTAAACTAAAGTTAGAAAGTACAAATTTTTGAAAAGAAAAGATTAAATAATGAAATTTGTTTATTTTCAAGTAATATACAGCACTCTATAAATTAACATGAAAAAAGTAGAAGTTGTTTATTGAAAAAAAAAGTAGAACTGTAAAGCACAAAGTGTTGCATCATCAGTATATTGCAATGAAAATGTCACAATGTCTTGGGAGCTCAATCTTAATGTTTAATGTCACTAGTGAGTGTAGCCTCCTCTCGTACAGATGATTTCCTCATTTCTTCCCATGCTGAACATTCATCTGTAGTATTCTCTACCATTTGTCATGCAAAGCTTGGGCCAATTTTGAATATTTTGAGCAGCATGATTTCTCTTCTTATAACATGCTTGATTTGATCTAAAAGATGTTCTCTGAGGTTCAGATGTGGACTCATAGCAAAGCAAAGAACTCTGTTCCATTTTCCCTGGAAATATTCTACCAATGCAACTGCACAGCAAGCAGGTGATCATCAAAATGAGAAATGATAATAAACAGGCTCAAAAATGTTTTCATGGCACCTATTGGTATTTAAGTTCAAGACACAGTAACAAGACCCCACTTCCAATCATAAAATATACATTCCAACAACATGATCCACCACAATAAGCAAGTTTTTCTTAATTGTAAGCTTTTTTTTCTTGTGCTGCCTAATTCTCATTCAATTATCCACATAGTGCAGGAGAAACAGGTTTTCATTAGATCAATGTACCCTCCTCCACATTCTCGAATTCCACTACAAATGTTTACTGGGCACATTACATTTAGTTTGCTTATATCTATCTGATAACCCTTGCTATTTCAGGGTATGTGCTTGGTTATCCAGATCATTCAATTTCCTGGATACAGTTCTAGTTGGCACCCTATTGTTGATTCTCCAGAGAATAAAAAAAAAACAGAGATTTAACATAAGTAAAAAGACACCCACTGAGACTTTAATGAGCCATTCGAGTCACACAATAAACACATGAAAGCAAGCTATAGACAGCAAGCCATGAACAAGAGGACCACTAGAACTATAGTACTCTGAAAGGGGTGCATAGTTGTCAGGAAACTGATTGAAGCAATTGAGAAATCTCCAATCGCTAGTTATTTTACTATCAAATGTTAACCAGATGACTGTCAATAAAAGGAAAGCTTCTACATCTTGGGCACCCAAAGCCAAGAGAATAGAAATTTCCTGTATCCTGTTGTTGATTTACTCAGATCAGAAATATTAGCAAAAGGATTTCTGTGTATTTCATGGATAATTGTCTTGTTTTCTCCAGAAATTTTTTTTACAAAACTATCCATTATGTTCTCTATGAACAATGTTGTGATCACAATATAAGCAAATGATAATTGTTGACAGGGAACTTGGCATACACCAATCTATGTATCTGCAGCTTTTCATTCCAATTTGTACATAGTCACAGATTTAGACAAGATACCTTAAATTTATACTCCATGGAATATGTATAGATCATAATAGCCAGTGATTAAAGCAAAGTAGGGAATCTGAAAATGATGACCCTGATTCAACAGAGTGCAAGAGTGGTTTTGTCAAAATTTTCCTTAAGCAATGATTCTTCTATGAACATATGCTTGAATTGTTACAATTTTATGCTTCACTACCCACTCCATTTTCTTACTTTGGATCACATTTGTTTGATCTCATTCATTTGTTTTGCATCCTGTTTTGCTATATGTTCACTTATTGTATGCATTTGTTGTCATCTATGCACTTGTTCACTTCTCTCTCTCATTCGGGGTGTGCTACTTATATCATTTGCATTGATACCTGTTTGTTGCAATGAAATCCAATTTGACTTTTTACAGATTTAATATGTACTGAGATCTGAACAAGTGGTTGCATTCCTGAATGCACATCTTCATTATAGACAACAATGAATTGAATGCAACCTTCCACTAAACTATATGCTTTTGGATTTTAAGAAAGAAAAAAAAAAGGTAAGTTAATTTCTAAAATATAACTTGAACACCTTGTTTATCTTTTTTTTTTTCACAAATGGGAGATGCTGGGATAAGTTGTTAGAGCAACAGAAATTCCTAATTAAACATACAGATAAGATATAATGTAATGCTATCATCTATATGTTTAATTATGAATTACTGGTGTTGTAACAACTTACCCCTGTCTCCTTTACTTTTCTGACCTGCTGATTTATCTTATCTGATTCTGTGCACATTTATGTAACCATTTGGCCATTCAGCAAAATGCTTAGTCTGGCTCCTTTCATTTAATCTCATAAGCACCTAAACTAGCTACTTACCTGCAAACTGAACACCCTATGAAGTCTTCATTTTGTCATATGCATATATTTATGTATATACTATCATTAATACAAATGCTACTATAACTTACAATAAATATTTACACATATCAAATACTGAAACTTATGAAAGATTCATACTTAAGGTATTGAATGGATTGTAAAAAAATACAATTTATACTTATGGATTTACACAAAAAAATTAGTTTTTTATGATTATAAAAATTTACTGATCCATATTTAATGAAATATATTCCTATTTCATATATAGTTATAGAGCCAGAGAGAGATGGCAATCAAGACATACAAGCAAATGAGCCAATGGCATTAAAATTTCTGCACACTCCAGATCAACCTCATAAATAATCAGTGTATGCTGGACAAATAAACAGTTGTTTTAAGAAAGACAATGAATGGTTATTGGCAAATAAAGGCTCCATTGGGTGTTCAATTTGCAAGGAAGTTGCTAGTGTAGGTTTTTTTATGGAATAGAATAAAAGTAGCCAAACTAGAGTTTCTCCTGAATGCAGACATAAATATCCAGGAAATCAGAAATAAATGAGCAGCTCAGAAAAATGTGAAAAAAAAAAGATCTACAAAATGTAGGAAATCAGAGAGCCTCAAGCAAACTGTTAAAGCTAAGGAAATTAAGCAGCAGGGATTTGAAAAATAACAGTTGTTGTTCAAAAAAAAAAAATGAAAAAACTTGCAACATATTTAGAACTACTTATCACATAGCTAAATATAGCATGCCATATTTAGGTTACCAAAATTTGATCTAAAAATGGAGTATGATTTGCATCTTGGATGTATTTTATACAGCAATGTCACTTGTGCTCACATTATCAATCATATGTTAGCTGAAATGAAGCAATAGCTTTTAAGTGTAATAAGAACACCTAAACATCCACAACAGTGTCCTTATAGATTAAAGCACAATTTTGAGCAGCAACTCATGTTTGATTGTCTGCATCAGATGCCATACTGATAATTCTAGCCCAGTATCTTTTTTCTGAATATTAAATTGTTAACCACAAACAGTTTATTCTTGCACTTCTCCAAACTCTCCAAAAGCATGGTATTGAATACATCTGCAAAAAATTAGATTGGTTTGATGACAGATAGGGCATTAGTTATCTTAAGACAGAATACAAGAAGTTTCAGTTAAAAAATAGTTACCCAAAAAATTAACTTAGCATTATTTAAATCATCTGCCAGATAGAGCTTTTAGTTAGCAATACAATTAAATGCTTCTGATAAGTCAACCACTTCAAGAGTTTCATCAAGTTGATAGCACATCCCCAAAAGCAAGAGGGTTTCAAATCTCTTTTACAAATAGATACTGTTAGATACATAGAGAGTAGTTTCATGCTTTAGGATAATTAAAACAGTATGGTGCAGTTATGAAGCTTTGTATGAATGCTACAGTCAAAATTCTAGAGCAAAAAAATTTGTAGGTCTTATGTATGATGCACTGAATGAATGGATTATGTGATCCAACCCAGCTCTTCAGAAATTGGACATCTCACTGCCAAAAGCACACAATGTAGACAAATATAAGTTTTTCAAGCTAGGAAAATCACAGGTAGGTCTATGTATAATAAAGTCTGCTGAGCAATGCATAAGAAAAATGTACGAGTGTAAATGTAACATTGACTGAAGCGACTGGCAGGAAAAAAGAAATCTGGAAAGTTTAGTTTTACCAGAGTCTGAATGACTCAATGCAGACCATATTCAGAAGGGCAATTCAGCCACACAGTCAAGTGTTTAGATGCCAATTATATACCCAACAAACTGATACTTGACTACAGTGAATCAAAACCTCACATTATTTGTGAATGTTTTGGACTTTCATTTTAAGTTATACTGCAGTTTCTAATAAATAGTTACCATTCTGCCAGTCAGCATGCTGAATATCAAAAAGGATATAGAATAAATATAAAGAATAAAGAAGTTACTTATGCAACTCCCACCATCTTTTGACTGGAACAACTTTCTAACTCTGACATCTTCAGGAAAGTTTGCAAAAATGTGGATTTGATTCGATTCATAAGCTGTTGTGAATATCCAAAGTAACTTATTTTATTCTAAATACAATTCTAATTATTATTTATTATTTAGTAGCACACCATGAGTTATAATCTGTAGAAGGTTATTCTTAAAATATAAAACTAAAAGGGGAGAGAATTGGTACAACTTTAATAACCATTAAAAACCAACTATACAATCTACATTTTTAAACAATTTTTAGCTGGCATGAAAGTAATCTGTGATTTAATGTGTGTCACAGGTAGTGTACATGTAATGTATTAGTCATAGCTTGGGATATGTTGCAGCTGAGAAAAGATTTTTACTGTACCATTGATTACTTGTTCTAAATCTTCAAACAACCAGATTATTTTTATGTTAGAGGATAAGAAAAAATTTATATAAGCATACATACATATACTCACATGTAATTAGCCATTAGCCTAAAAATATGCTAAATGGAAAAAGCTCAGATAAGTTCAGTTAAAAATAAAAATAAATAATTGAATATAGTCACAGGAAAAGTTCACTATATCAAGTCTGGTAATTTTCTAAAAAGAGAGAGCAATTATACTTGTATTTTTGCTCTAAAGAGTGTAACCCTCTGGTTACTTTTCTTTGTACCAGCACATTCATCATTTGCAAAAGCTAGCATCTTTCTGGGGGAAAAACTGGTAAAACAAACAAGGGTAAAACAAACAAGTTTTATTGACACTGATGATGTAATAGGTTTAAGCCTCTTACCAGTGTTTGGAAAACATTTTCCAACCAACCAAAGGTGGTTGTGGTGTCCACATCAGCTTTTCCCATAAGGAATAACTTAAACCTAAGACTGTAATGCTGTTTGGAGCACTCCAACCATACATTTGAGCAATTGAAATTGGTAATTCCTAATGATATTGCAGATTTGTTGGCTTTGGCATACACAAGATCACCAGAAATTAGAATGCATCTATCTCTCACCATTTAAAACCTAAAAAAAGGTGATCTAAATCCTCGTAATTTGACACAAGAAGCCTCTCCTTCAGAAAAGACACTCCACCATCTACAACAGCTGACTTAATTTTCTCTGCTGCTCTGAAGCATTGCAATAGTACTCTTAGCAAGGCCATGTTCTTTACAGATTTCTGCTTGAGTTTCTTCTTTTGCTCTAAATCTTCCACAATTTGTTGTTTTACCAGGAAATATAGAAAGTTTTTCTCACCAATGGTCATCATCTTTAAACCATGTAACACATTATAAATAATATGCACTGATAGGTCAATGTATCTGATGCAAATATGATTGTTATATAAAAAGTGCACCATTACAGCAATCTATTTACCAGGGTAGTATCCAATACAACAATGACAGTTCCAGCCATTAAAAATGCTATCTGAAGAGATATTATAAACATGGTTCATTATAGTGAGATGGGACTATACATAATGGAAATTTAACAAAAAAAACATAGAATTAGAAGTTTGCATTAGTATTAAACAATAGATATAATCAGATGAAATGCTAATTTCTACAGAAATAACAATTTAATAATCTAAACAATGAAAACATTTGAAATTCAGTTATTTAACCATTTTGATTCTTATAAGATACCGCATTAAAAAAAACAGCACTATGGATTCTTTAAAATAGCAATAGATTATCACATTTAGGCAACTGGTGTAAGTACAGTAAAGGTGTCGCTGCAATAATAGTTTTAATACAATTTAGTTTTTAGATGAAAAATGATCAAACAAAAAAAGAACAACAAAACAATGGCAACTGTTATAGCAACATTCTTATGAAAGAATTGTTTGAATTTATGGTTGATATAAGCTATAATTTTTTTTTAAAATTATACTTATAGTCAAAATATTTATACCTTTGTTTTCATAGGATCTCTAATTTTTCTTTATTTACCTAATTATTTTGGGGAGCCTTTTGTTACATTTTCATTTAATTTTGACAGTTGAGAATCTGAGAGCTTCATGAAAAAAATGAATAATTCATTTCAAGAACTAGTTTCAAAACATTAAAAGATCATAATTTAAAAATCTGTTGTTTTATATTCAAATTAGAAATTTTAAAAAAATTTTTCTGTTGACACTGAAATTGTAGTGTTATGTATGCTTATTTAAAATAACTGGTTATTAATTTTAAAAAATCAATAATGAATAATGTGAAAAATAAATTTACTTAACTATAATTTTTAAAAATTCAACAGATAGCACCTCCATTGTATATATTAGTTTTTATGGTGAACTGGTGCCCAGAATTTTAAAAGCAAAAATTACATTTTGTGAAAATATAACCAGCCAGACCATGAGCTAGATAACGTTTGACATATTATATTGTTTTGTGTCATGCTTTGTAGTTCACAGCTTTCCTCTTTCCCTTTCATCTTTTAGATCACTGCTCCAACTTCTTTTCAAGTGCAGTTAGTACAAACTTATTTAAGCTCATTATATCAAATGATGTGATGCATCATATCTATTTGACGTGGCAAAAATAGGTTTTCAAAGATCGAATTTTATATATCTAAGCAGCACAGGGCTGGATAAAACTAGTAGTTGGCTCTAAATGCAACTAGAATAATATGATTTTTTAAAAAATCAACTTAGCATAAGCTTTAATTCTGACGGCATTCAGAAGAGTCATAAGCTAACTAACTAACATAGATTGTGTCAATGTGGATGAACCAGGCTGGGTTCAGACTATTGGCACTCAAGATGCTCCTCTATCCACAATAAGCAAGTGTCTTTAATGTTAAAATTAAAAACAATATACAGGGTGGACATGAAAAGATATTGGTTACCTAAATAAAACAATTATGAAAATCATCTCTCAACTCATAATTTTTTTTAAAAATATTTTCCTATCTGATTTCACATACATAAAATTTCTCGAATTCAGACGGAGTCTACAATTGTTTTATTTGTTTTAAAAATCTTCACATCTGGTTTAAGAATCTCTCACATTTTAAAAAAATAATTCAAAAGTTTTTTGCACTAAGAAAAGTTTAATGTTATTATTTTCCGTAACTTATTGCTACTGTTTGAATTATTATTTTTTTGTAATTTTATACTTAACTAGATCACTGATTGTAGTGAATGTGCATGCTAAATAAACTAGGGAGATTTTTTTAATGGAACTTAATACTGTTGTTTGTAGATCCTGATATTTATTTTAAAATATTTTATGCTCTAAAACCAATTAAAACTACCTTTGTAAAAATACTGCATAGTAAAGTTACATACTCTGCATGAAATTGTCAAAATAAGTATCAAGATTTTCATTAAATGCAGTTGACGTGCATGCTACTATGCAACTCCAGAGTTGGTCTGCTCACCAAGATTGCCTTTGTTGATTTTTCAGTTTTTGTCACTGCATTATCTGATAATGGTGTTCTGCACAAATGAATTTGAATGTTGAATATAGTACCAGTTTCTAAATTCTAGATCCTGGTATCTTTTGTTTTTTTCATGAAAGAGAACAAGTATTTTTAAATATCATGAAATTCTAGTATTATTCATTGTTACTTCCATTTCTTCATAATTGTTAAAAAAAATAATTTCTAAAGTTTTACTTTTTACTTTTTCAATTATTAAAATGGCTTAAATATGTTAAGTAGTTTAAAATTACAAATTTTATTTAATCATTCTATTAAATAAACCTTTAATTAATAGTTTGGTGATAACTTTTTTGTTGATTAAATTTCAGTGAAAACTATATGAGTACAAATAAAGATTTGCACTTTATCAAAAAAAGTCTTTAATTCACTAACAAAAATTATCTAAAATAGACAATTCAAGTTCAAATGTTTTATTTAATCAGCACAGTATTTTCCAGCCAATAAATAATGGCAATTACTATAAACTCAAACCAATGTTCACACAGAAGTGTCCTTCATATTTCCTTTCCATTCTGGTTAAGAAAAAGCAAAAAATGCAGTTTGTGGTCTTTAGTAGTCACCATGTTCAAAGTACAAGCCATTTGCTCAATAGTATCCCTTAGTTATGGCTGAGATTATTTGTTGTCATTAAATCAATTAGTTTGAGAGATATCAACTGTCATGTGATCATCACAGATTTCAAACTGCCTAATCTTATAGCCATTCTTTAACTAATAATGAAAAATTTTAAAAATATATTTATTTAATGAAAATAGTTCCAGGGACTGACCTTGTTAGATTTGTGGCAATCATAACTTTTCTAAACTTTGCTTTTTCATATCTCACAAACTGAGTATATTTTTTATTACATACTGTATCTATTTTTGATTAATTTGAAAAAGCCTCTTTAGTTATTTATTTAGTTTTTCTAGTTGGCAATACATTTCATTTCTATTTATTATAAAAAATTAAAATTTATTTAAAGTACTGACAAAAAAAAATCAATCAAACCCTACGAGATCTGTCGAAAAAGTATCTGACTTAATTTTTTTCCCGTGGGAAGTAATGACGTTAAGGAGGCAAAAGTGTGCATAGTGGAGCCGCATGCCTTCATGCACATGCATGGTTTTTGGCGGGCTTGCTGGATGCATCAGTTGCTGTCAGGCAGCCAGCATGTGAGGTGCTGTACTACTTACTCGTCACATTTTCATTTCGCCTGTGATGACGGAACGTGTGGAGCAACGATCTTGCATCAAGTTTTGCCAAAAGCTTGCAGATACCCAAGCAGAAACAATTCACAAAATTCAACAGGCTTTTGGTGATAATGCCATGGGTGCTACCCAAATAAAAGAATGGTACAACAGGTTCAAAGTTGGCCGCACATCGGTAGAAAGTAACCAGCATTCCGGGAGGCCCACAATGCAGTTGTTATCGAGATAGTGCGGACCTTGATAATGGAGGATTGTCGTTTGATGGTGCGGGAAGCTGGTGACAAGGTTGGGATCAGTATAGATTCTGCACATGCAATTTTAAAGGAAGATTTGGGCTTGCACTGTGCTCAAGCTGCTTTCTCAGGAACAACAACAACAACTTCGTCTTGATGTTGCACAGGACCTGCTGGATACTGGCAACAGGGATCCTGAGTTCCAGAATACCGTGATAATGGGAGATGAGATGTGGGTGTACATGTATGACCCGGAAACCAAAGTTCAGTCATCACAGTGGAAGCATCCAACGTTGCCAAGGCCTAAAAAAGTACGTTAGGTTCAGAGCAAAATCAAGGTGATGCTGATTGTTTTCTTCAACTACCGAGACGTTGTGCATCACAACTACGTACCAGAAGGACAGAGTTACAAAGGAGTACTATCAGAAAGTCCTCCAATGTCTTCGTGATGCAGTTTGGCACAAGAGACCAGATCTGTGGGCCTCGCAAAACTGGCAGCTGCATCATGGCAATGCCCCAGCTCATTCATTGCAGCTGATCCAAGGTTTCTTGGCAAAGAAAAGCATTTCATTCGTTCACCAGGCTCCCTACTCTCCAGACACAGCTCCTTCTGACTTCTGGTTGTTCCAAAAAATGAAGATGCCACTGAAAAGCTCCCGCTTTGAGAGCCGAGAGGACATCATGCAGAATGCGATGGCGGAGCTGAGAGCCATTCTGGAAGAAGCATTCCAGACATGCTTTAAACAGTGGAAGGATAGCTGGGCTAAGTGTGTGGAGGCACAAGGGGCCTACTTCAAAGGGGATTAGCAATTGAACCCCACCAAGTACGTAATTTTTTTCCCAAGCCTAAGGTCGGATACTTTTTCGACATACCTCATATATTGTTTGTAAATCCAGAACATGATCTAACTGAAGCCAACCTAATTCTTCCCTGTTAAAATTTTTAATGCAGGCAAATTGAACATACACAACATAACAGACAAATGACCATACAAATTATAATTATATTCCAAAATTCAAACTTAGTATTCATGAATGAATTGATATTCTAAAATGTATTTTTGAAATTATAAATAACTAAACCTGTTTATCAAAGCAGACCCTACCTAGGAGTTTTGGCCATGAATTTTATTTCTAATGAACATACTGATTTTTAAAATTCCTATTTATATCTCCACTGCTTCTAATAGAATGAAAAAGTCTAAAATTTCAAGATTAACTTTAAAAATTAGATATTCAATGAGAAAAAAAAATTCAAATAAAACAGGTTTATCTAATTTTTGTTTATTAAAAAGACAACAATGCAAAAGTTGAGAAATAACAAAAGATGTATCAATAAAATGAACAGTCCCTTTGGCTATAAGTGCAATTATAATTATAGCTGCATAAATTAGTGTCTCATAATAGGTTAATGAAGACACCAACCCAATGATGTCTTATTATAAAACTATAGAAATGTTATATATTTTGCCAGTTGCTTTAAATACAGGGGTTTACAGTAGTTATACTGCACATGGAATACTCTACATAGTTTACCGACTTTTTAAGATGTCATTGTACAATTAGAATCGTGAGTTGGATAAAAAATAAAACCACAGTTGATAATACATTTTATAATATTTGTAGATCAGCTTTGCTTCTAAACTTATGAGCAGAAATATTTATAGTCCAAAAAAATGACAAACAAGCATTTACTGAAAACTTAAAATAGGTAAAATTCTTCAAAGCATGAATTCATTTATTGAGTTTAAAAGATCTGGGATAAATATCTGCTTTTGTTTAACTAAATTCTTTCGACTCCAAATTTCTTGGTGAGAAAACACCTTTCTACTGGTCAGAGCATTGGGAAAATCCTACCTCCCCCTCCCTCCAGAGAGGGAGGGAGTAGGGTTTGGTAGCCGGCTCGCAGTCTCAATGTAAACTAATTTTGGCTAAAATCCTTTAAGACCATAATTTTCATTTTTAAAAAATTATCAATTTTTGTTATTAATCGAAATTTAAATAAAATTTCTTTAAACCTAAAAAAAAAAAAAAAGATTATGTGTATGATACAAAGCTCAACTCAAAGAATACAAAATACTACACTGACAGTAATACTGCAGGGTAGGTAGGAACTATTATCATAATTATGTTTAAATTTCAATGGAACAGCATATTTAAATTCTAACATAATAATAAAGCAACTGTTTTTTTTTTTGTATGCTTTTAGAAAGCTAGTAGAGAAAAGCAATGATTGCTATACAGAGCTTATCATTTAAATATTGCCAAAATATTCAGTGTAGAATGCTTATTTTAAATGCCTTCATAATGTATACAATCTTTTCATCCCTAAGGGCTTTGTGTAAGCTATTAACAACTACCACTGACAATTTGTTCCATTCATTTACAATTTAACAAATGTGTTTATGTAAAAAAATTGCTGCAATGGCAAATTACAAAAGAACTCACATCATATAATGGTTTTAAAAAAATTGCTAATGTATTTTTCAGTGAAAATTACATTTCTGACAATTTTTAAAATTTAATCTATAAAATTCAGAAATAAAAAAGAAACTTGATTACCTATCTAATTACATGTAATCTTTACAAGATATCTCTATCTAGTTGAGTCACAATGGTAAAATTAGCTTGAGCTTGATCATGGCTTGAAAGAATAGCTGGTGAACTTTGAAGAGGGTAGTGGTTGATGTCACATTAACCCAACTGTTCAATTATCTACAAGCAGAGTTCCAAACTAGCTGAAGTACAGAAAACCACATATACTTCAGAGGAAAGCATTATGACAATAAAACTATTAATCGGAAGAAAACATAAAAAAAAGAAAAACAAAACATGTAAATATAAATTTCACTATAGTTAAAACCCTTTGATATAAATGAGCAAACAGAAATATAAGTGCAAATCAAATTCCTCCATACCAGATCACTATGAGAATGCAATCAGGTATATTTGATCAATGCAAGCTAAAACTCTCATCTTTCATAAACATTAAAAAAATTTTTTTAAAAATTCAGCAAAGCTTCAAGACAACAATGGCAATACAAACAGTATACTGCATAAAGAGAACTGATGCAATGATTTTTTTCACATTAGAAGTGAGAAAAATTATAAATGTTAAATTGAAATAAAGAATAAAAAAGAAAATTACTTAAAACAAAAAAAAAGGTGAAGTAATAATTTTGATTCTTCATAATTTATTAGAAAAATAAGCATTTTCTATTCAGTTGTATTGACTGAACTTGCAACATGCCTGTCTGCTTAGTAGTATTCACTTTCATCTTACAAAAAATTTTATAGGTTTTATTAAATAATAATTTTTTCAAGAAGCATTAAAACTCAAAAATTTCAAATAGCTCATAAGCAATAAACATTTACAGGAAGTAACCAGAGGTTTTAGAACAAAGTTGTTGCTTTATCATAGTTTTAGGAAAAAAAACTTTTTTTAAAGTTTCTTTAGCAATTCATGCGAAAATTTATTAATTTTTTTTTTCTTTTAATGATTTTACATTTTAGACAACAAACTTGGTTCTGATCCAAAACTCAGTACATCTAGATTCACTTGCAAAAAAAAAAAAAAAAAAAAAAAAAGCTTTTACAGTGTGATAGTTGTTAAGGTTTCTTTACGAAACATTACTCACTGCACTGACAGATAGCAAACAGCAAGTGCATTGCTGTTTAAATCTTCCATATATAGAAACCTTGCATTTTAAAACTCCTATACAAACTGACACTATGTCAAAGCATACAACACTGAAGTAGAAACATGGTAGGAAAAAAACAAACAAACATGCATGTGATAGAGGATTTCCTAAAGAGACTGATTAGGTATGAAGGGAAAAAAACCCACATGATTAAAAAAATATAGGTTAGAGTAATCACTAGTGAATAGAAAACTGTTACTATGGATATGAAATATGAGGAACATTAAAGATTTTTTTGTCAGCTTTAGATTTGATAGCTGCTAACAAGCTGCCAAGTTAAAAGCTGAGATTTTTATATTGGAAAATTATTAATTTCTAGAAGTGGTTAAAAATAAAATTTTCTCTATTTACTTTTCCATCTAAACAGTTGTTTTATATAAACTATTCCATTAAATATATTGAGATTCTTGTCTAATTATCTGTGCACTGTCAAACAGTTTATTAGGATGCTAATCCTCCAAAATGAGCTACTGTTCATCCAATATTGTTGCTTACTACTAACTTGATTAACTGTTAGTTCATAATCTTTTGTATAAATGTTAGTAAACCTCATTATTGATAACTGCTGCTGTTTTATACAACAAAAGAAAATGGCATCTAAACAAAATTCCATATAAAACAAAGCTATACATTAGTGTCCTTTAAAAAGATGGTTAGTTCCAATGTAAAACTCTGGAGAAAGTTTGTGTTATATAGGGTAGTAAGATATAAAATATTTATAGAATGAAGTCAACTAGCCTAGCCATAACTTTAAGGGGCTTGAGGAAGAAAGAGAACTACATAATGGGAAGTTAAGTTCCTGGTTCTAAAATCTAAAGCAAATCATTTCTTGACAGGTAGCCAGCCCTGTCTAACAATTTCTCTGCATTCAGCATCTCAGACTCTACAACTAAAGTTGGTTAAGAGAGGCTGGACTGATTCATTGAGTAGCAGGTAAAAAGCCCTTGCTTAGACATGATAACAAGAAGAACCTATCTGACTGGGCAAAACAGCAGAACTACATAGTGGAGCAATGGGAGAGATTTAATACTCGATTTTAAATGATTATGTTTGAAGAAAGACCAGAAAAAGTATAAGAAAACATGTATTTGTCCTACAGTTAAGCATGTTGTGGAAATGTGAAAACAGAGTTATTTTGCTGGTTATCTAGCTAGTGACTTTATGAAAATTGATAAACTTCTTAAAACCATGGTTTAGCCACCTCAATTCTAAATCTGAACCTCCAATGAACTTTTGAGAGATGAACCAGATTTAAGACTCAAAGAAAAAAGGTCTAACCAATCAGTCAGCTATAGAACTGGTTGCAAAATAACTGGAGTTACTTACAAAAGCAATATTTTTCAAAGCTATTGAATATGATGCACAACATGTGTGTGCAGTAGTTATCACATGAAAGATAGATGCTCTGATAATGATTCATCTGAGTTTTCATGATTTTTGTTGTTGTTGGAAAATTGCATTTTCATTAACAATAGAGTGTTGAAAAGGCAGATAACTGTTTTCATATAGTGGGTGGACACACACACACACACACACACACACACACACCCACCTTGGAAATAAATAATATTAATCTAATTCACATTTTTTCTCTTTATAAGAAAAGCAAGAGAAAAAAAAATCTCTGATAGACAAAATTTTAATCATCCAATAACCAAATATGACTAATAAAAAGCCCAGAATAATTACAAATATATACAAAAAGCTTATTATTTTAGTGTTAACATTTTCATTTTCAAATATATAAGCAAAGAACTTTGCTGTTTGTTAGTTATCTTTTTTATTTTAAATAATTTTCTTATAAACTTTTCATTTTCCTTAAAATGTTATACTTTTATGAGAGCAATGCAATCTTACTTAAGATAAATGGATTTGATCAGAAACAGAGTTAAATGTTTAACCATGATACCAATTATAGTGATAGTGAAACCTTTAAAATCTGATGAGGATATCAAGCTTGATCCAAGTAGTGATTTTAAATCAATGTATGGGAGATTATGTATGCTTGAAAACATGCAATCACATAAATAATTCAAATGCTACTGTAAATTCCCAAGAACAAGGTGAAAAATCTGACTTATTTTTTCGGTGTGCCTTCAGATAACCAGAAGAAAGTTACCAAAACAGTGTAAGCATGTTCTTTATAGCAAATTAGTGACAATAAAATTTTAAAGAAAATGGTTTCAAAATTCAATGTCTGGATTTTGATGATATTTGTTCAGAAAAGACAAATTAAAAAATGAAGGCAGATACCATGATACAAAAAATATACTATGAAGATTCAATTATTATTAGAGCAACATCATTAAGCAGGTTTTTAGCCTTTACAATGCTGAGAGCAGATTTACCCACAGCTTCATAAAAACTTTTCTTTCTATCACAATAAGCAGGAATACCCTCACATCTTTGAAAGCCCCGCAATTTCTCCAATCAAATTCCTAATTTTATTTTTTGGTGGATAACTGAAACTTTCCAGCCTGAAATCTAATTAAGCACCAAAAAGGTTAAAATTTTTTTTTTATCCAAACACTTGTGCAAATTGCCTGTAGTTCCCAATGTCTTAGTTAATTAATGAAAGTAGATAATTCTATTCATTAAAATTGTATGATCAAACTGGTTTAATTCTAGTTAGTAACCAAAAAATTTATATCACTTGCAGTATATAAAGCTTTGGGCTGCTTTTATTAAGTATATAGTACAAATTTCCTAAACGTTTTTTTTATCTACACATACTAGGTTAATTCTACCAACTAAAAACACTTTATACATAATTCAATAATCAAAGAAGCTTTCTTTCAGCTTATACTATGATACACCACAGTAAACTGATATAAAAATGTACTGATTATGAACATTTGTATTCAAAAAAATATTTATGCATGCATGCATGCACACCATGTACACATAACGAAATGAAAGACACTACTAAAATTACCATGATACCTGATTTCATATTAAGTCTGTTCATAAAAAGAATGCATAGTGAATTACTTATTATAAGTTAGCAAGCTTAATTATATTTTAAAAAAACCTGGACATATGTTTTGTAATCCATGAAATCACAGCCAGAAAAAAGTGATGATTCTACTAGATCCACATTTCCTTAAGATAATTTCTCTTTTAAATCAAGATTAGTTGTTTGACCTATGGCATGTAGATATAGTCTTTAGAACAATTGTTTGAAGCATGCAAGGTGCTGGTTACTAACAGATTATTTTCAATTTAAGAATCTAAAAGTAAGTATCAGTGAAAAAATAGCATAGTTCTCTGTCTCATCCACATCAATATCTCTAAGAAACATGCTGAACAATCTGCAAGAAAGCTGCAGATGAAAAAAACCTAGCAACAATACCATTGTTATCTAAACACAATTATTCACTTTTCTTTATCATACTCAGGCCTGAGGAAAAGTAATTTTTACAAATGATCCAACAATTTTAATACAAGAGTTAAAGCAAACTCTCTCAAGGTAAATACTAGTAAGAAACACACTGGACATATAAATGCACTCACTCAAGCCACCAAGAACAGAACAGAGAGATCTCAGTGCAGAGAGACATTCTAAAAACAAAGTCTACAAACTGGCTAGTGGGCATCATTTTTCAAAAAATCAATACAGTAAACAAAACCAAAAATTCTAAACAACTTGGCATGACTCTGGCTATTACATCACATTAGTTATCCATAATACAGTTTTACAATGAATAATCAATTAACATGTCTAGCACAAAGCAAGTCTCATCAGCTACCAAGAATACAGTTTACTCTATCTCCCCATGTTATGCATTGACAGACAAAAAAAAATCTAACATAGATCAAAACAATGAAAAACATCACCAAGGCCTAGTCCTGATAATAATGAATGATAAGATACTGAAATATCTGGTTTCTTCTACTGGTAGACATGCCACCAAAGATTTACTATGCCTATAACTCCAAAATGTATTTTTTTAAAAGTCTAAAAAATAGTAGATGAATTAAAAACAAACAACTAACTTAGTATTTTAGTACTAAATTATTTTAAGAATCTATAATTCCGACCTGCCATTTCAAGTAAACCACCATGAGTTATTTATAAATGTAACCCTTTAATTGAATTAGGAAACTACCACTATCATATCCAACTCCTTAATCACAAATTTAAAATAACGCATAGTTATGTGACCTTTTAAACAATAAATACTAAAAAGAAAAAACCTATAATTGTACTATTACATAAACTGCTTTATGACAAAGCTTACCAGATGCATTGATTCAAGTTGGCTCAAAGGTATCAATTGGCTATTGAAGGGATATGCTGTTTCATAATGTCCTCTTGCTAAGCAGTTAAGTTTGATTAAATATATGTTGGGAGACTGTAGCAGCAATGACACCTAACTGGTGATGGATAGTCTAGGTAGTGTAAATGCCAAAAGAATCACACCATTTACTTAGAACCCTAGAAAAGAATAGTCATGAGGTACAATTTTAGCTTCAATGGTTAATGGCTATTAAGTATCTGACTAGACTTTAAGTGTCTTGAGGCTGAAAACCTAATCTGCCTAATATTTCAAATTTTACACTGTTAATGCCAATAGTAGCAGTTTAATTTCCCTATATGCTTACTGAGATCAGGAGACAACACTAAAGTTGACTGCTTGAATACATAATATATACAGAATCCAACATTATTTACAATCTATCAATAACTTTATATATGATTTACATAAATCAATGATACTTGTGGTTCAAAGTTTTGAGGCAGTGCAGATGATTAAATTACAATGTATTAATGTAAAACGTCTACATAATATTTAAATGAACTTTAAACTTATAGTGCAACACATTGGAACCAGAGTAGCAATCATCTGTCTAAACTCTTTTTATCTTATAAAGTTCTTTAAAGGACTTTAATAGTTTATGCGATAAAAGTAGAATATTACAGGTTCATATTAACCCTGCAGTGGTGTGATAATGTGTGAGAAACAGATGTTTTAGTTTAAGATTGCTAACAGATGGTATGTAGGTAGCTGAATTATGAGCATATGTACTTTTAAAGCAAATCCACTAAAGTTTGCCTACCAAAATTCATTCAGATCCAGCTAGCTACAGCCTAGCCTTAATAGTGTTAACTATGGTTTTTCACAGCCCATAGCATCATTGGCATTTCAAAAACTGACTTTATCAAGGCAAGTGATATTTATTGAATATATGTTGCGATCAAATTATTTTAATTTTATGGACACATTTTTTTACTATTCTGAAAGCTTTTTATGCCTCTTGGCTTGTCAGATTCTCTTTTTAACTTCTAAGTAGGTTAAAAGATGAGAGCTGAAAGTAGTCACAAATTTCTTTATGAAATAAAGTAATTAATTCTAAATAAAATGATAATTCTGATTGCATTCAAGACTAATATATAAAATAAATACATAAAGCTGTAAAAAGTTAAATATTTTTAGTTACTGCACTACATAAACTCTGAGATTTTTCATACCCCACAACACCACTGGTGTAATATTTTTCATGGGTTCATGTTCAGTAATCTGCAGTTGCTGGGCTTAGATATTAACATTCTCACTTCTTTAAATAAAAAAACTAATTTAATTTCTTCATATATAGGATGTCCCAAAAAACATGTACACTTTTTTTTTCTGTAGCTTGATAAATTAAGTCATATTGCTAAATGAAATTTTTGCTTTATACATCAAATATTTCAAACAGGATGAACTACAAAAGATGTTAAAAAAATTCCATCATCAGCATTCACAAAGAAATATCTGCTGAAGTTCATGGATGGTAGCTGGTTTTGTGGCATACACCTGTCCTTCAGTATGTCACATAAAAAAAAAAAATCTGGTGGTGAGAAGTCTAGTGTGTGTAATGGGTATTCAACTGGTCTGCATCACCCATCCACCTCCCAGTAAAGTATTCATCCAAAAAAATCCTGTACATTTTTTCCACACACTGAAAATATGCAACTGTTGGCTCTGAATGAAGCATGATTAATACTAAGTTACAGCATTCCTTTTATGGTAGTGTACAATACATTTTTTGAGGATACCCTGTTTAATCAACTGAATAAGGTAAACTATGATACAGGTAGTTTTAGTTCTACTTTTTAAAAAATTTTTGCATCTTAAAAAGTTACATAAACCATGCCTTTCAGGTCATATTAGACCTCTTAATATTTTGTTTGTTACCAGTTTATACACAAAATTTTTAATATACTAGAAAAAAAATCTAGGGACATTGAAGTTAAACAATATATTCAATTCCACGTGAAGAAATGCACAAAGCAAGTTATAAAAAAAATTATTCTTAGCAAAATTATTCAATGGATTTCATTATGACATGTTAATGGAGAAATGTCATCTTAACTTTTGCACAAATATCCTATGAACAAAAAAAAAAAAAATCACATCATTAGTGGCAGTTAGCATTAAGGCCATTGGACTCTATCACAGTGGTATCATATTCAATGCTTAAAATGAGATATCTGATCAACTGTCTGGTAGTAATTGCCACACTGTGCAAAGGTGTTGAAACTGTATGAGTGTCTACATCAAGAGGAGTCCGTTCAGTTTCCAAGCCTTTCTTAACAAGTAAAGGGTGGTTTGACAAGTTCAAAAAGCACCAGAATCCACATAAATTCAAGCTTGAAGGTGAACCTATTGGTGCTGACAATATTACTGCTGCTATTGTCCAGGAAAAGTTTAAGGATATTGTAACTGCTGAAAGATAAAAGTTGTAGCAAGATTCTGATTCTCCAAAAACTAGCTTATTTTGGAGGTGCATGCCAAGCAGAACCTATATTTCAAAGCAAGAAAAGATTATGCCAGGCTTTAAGGCAACAAAAAATAAACTAACACACCTGCTATGGCAAAGCCAAATGTGACTTTAAGTGTAAACCCTTACTGGTGTATTACTCCCAGAATCCCTAAGCCTTAAAGACTTAGTAAGCAAACCTCACCCATTCATTGGAGATCAAATAAGAAAACTTGAATAACAGAAAGTTTGAATAACTGGAAGTCTCTTTAAAGACTGGTTTACCAAATGTTTCTGCATTCAGGCAAAGTGATATTGTCATGACTCTAACAATCACTTCAAGGCCTTACTCCTTGATAATGTCCTGGTACATTTAATGCAACCAAATGACCTGTATCCTACTGTTAAAGTGACGCTTTTACCACACAAATTGCCTTAATCCAGCTAAAGGATCAAAGCAGCATAGCATAGGCAAACATTTTCCCTGATTTCTGGCATAACTACAACGTGCACACTATTAACAACATCAAAAGTAGCTAGAATGAAGTGAACACCACCACTATGAATGCTGTTTGGAAGACCCTATGGAAGGAGTGCATTGACAACTTCACAGGATTCATGAATCTATTCTTAAAAGCAACCAAAGTCATCAGGCTTGGCTAAACTATTGAAGGGAGTGATTTCAAAAATTTCCAAGACAAATATCATGAATCTTCTAAAGTCTCGTGAAAAGGAATTGTCTGTGGAAGAATTGACTGGATCATGTCTTTACATTTGTTGACCAGCTGGTCCAGAAAGTTGTGAATATGGATCCAAATCTGAAACAGTTTACAGATTAAGAGGGGTTTAACATCTGTCTTTGCTATCTACAGAGAGATCTTCATCATACTTTAGTAGCCTTTATTGGTGAATAATTATGTAATTTTATGTTATATAATTATTTCTATATTTGTGTGTTTAATTTTGTTTCTTCATGCGATTTTATTAAGTTTTGTATATGATTTAGTCAGATATAAGTGGGAATACTAGGTCTTGGAAAGTGGGTCAAAAAGGATTCTAAAACTGAACCATCCTCCTGTAAAAACTGGATTTAGTTTACACAAATTTGAGATACACAATGTTCTCCAGGAATGCATCCCTGGTGCAAAATGAGGTTAAGATCTGAGGATATGAATAGAACTATCCACAATGGTAATTTGCTTGCCTTAAGGAATGCAATGATGAAACTTCAACTATAGTGACCTATGTGAGTTTTTGTTGTTGTTGATGAGGTAGAATCATAAGCACCATACTCTCATCAAAGTACCACTGAATTATCAGGAAACCTTGGACAGTTACCAAGAGAGATTATCTCTGCTAGTCATGATGGCAATTTATATACTGGTCACTTATATAACCTAAACTGCAATATTTCCAGAATTTTGTGGCCACTATACATTTGCTTAGCTGCCTTATTTTTCTATTTTGTATTCAAGCATACAAAGAAATTAGATAGGTTAAAATCCTTTTTCTCACCTGTTACAAACAAATGCAATTCACCATTACACATAATAATTTAATTTTTGTAATATCTTTATAAATGCGCAATGAAAGACAACAGCCTTTACTATTAAGCCAAAGCATTTAACTGCAGTGATAAAATTAGCTTCTGCACATACTTATACAGACTACATACAATGATTGCTTTTAACTAATTCACTAAAAACCTTTAAATAGTTTAAATAGTAATAATCAGCATTATCTATTTTCAAACATTTGTTAAGATCTAATGCTAAACTAGAATGATTGATTGGTACCTCTGTATACATGCATCTATTTTTCTTCAGTCTACAACTGAATGCCTTTCTTAATGAAATTAATTCAGAGAACAAACTATTAATCTGGATATTTCACTAAAACAATAGCCTACAGAGAAGTAATGTCACTTGAAAACTATCCATAAATATATATATATATATGTTGTTACTATAAAAAAGAATAAAACTCTACTATATAAAGACTGATAAAAATACTTTTTTTCTTAGCCACATGATTTAAACCATTTCCTTTTTCATTTGCATTTTAAACTTCACATATTATGCCAAATATAACTAATTAACAATATAAGACTGTCAGTTTTTGTTTTATCTAACATTATGAGTGTAAAAGTGAACTCCCTACATGCTAAAGTATCCAGATAAAAATTAATAGCAACACTATAGTACATCTAATTTATGTACATAAAGAATAAACATTCTCTTTCTACATTCATTAACAACAAAGAAACCAATTAAACTAATGAGAATAAATATAAATTATAAAACTGAAGAGCTTTATTGATAAAATCTACACTAAACAGATTTTCTTATAGTATTTTGAACACAATGGATACGTGTACTTACCTCAAAACTACAGAGCAATTATGGTTTAAAGAAAGGAACACCAGCTATGCTACACACTGGTGTGGCCCAAGGGAGGTTGTTATAAACAAGCTATACTAATAACTGAAAGCCTTAATTTGTGTATACAAAAAACATCTGTGGAAAAGGATGTCCATGTAATCACTTGTGACAGGTTAATTAGAAACCAATTTTAAAGATACTTGTTAGATTTTTTAATTAATGTTTTTGTGCTTTTGTTGTTCTTTTTAAGGATAATAATAATTTTTTTAAAAAACTACAAATGCTTATTCAGTAAAGTGTAAAATTAGCAAATTTGCAACTAAGAGTTTTCTTTAAAATCCCTTTGCAAAAAAAAAACATAAAAGTTCACATATAACAATACTAATATTTACTGTGCTCAACTCAGGCTGCTTCTGATGGAAAGCAATCACTGTTGTATTTATTAGGGAGAAGTTAATCCAAATACAGCTTGATTTAAGAAATTAATTTTCTTTCTTTGAATAATAACAAACTTTAATTTATTTTCTATTTTATAAATAAAATTGACAAGAATGTGTCTTATATACAGATTACTAAAATTATCTAAATTGTCCTAAAAGCAAACAAACAACAACAAAACCCCTGCTATTTCAGCCAATATTCAAGTATAAAAACTGTCTAGAGTATTTAGACTAGTGATCAACAAATTGCAAGAGTTGTTTTTTTTTCAGTTTGGATAATAGCAGGCAAGATGTTGATTAAATGCAACATCATCGAGCAATCTTTGAATAAGCTAACAGTAAACCCATAATTTATCTTCTTAAATGTGCATGCACACACATACTTTTAATCATGGTTGTGAAAATCTGACCATATAATATGTAGATTTTTTGTTACAATCTTCACTTGCTACATTTTAAAACATCTAAAATAATACTCAAGCAATACATTATTTTATTCTGCTAATTATTTTTTTGATTTTTGTTTTTAAAAACCTTCATTACCATTTCATGTGGCAGAATATTTTCAAATAACAATTGACAATTTACCCACAGAAGCTTATAAGGAACAAATTCATCTTGAAATAATTAAGGAAAGCATTACAAACAATTGCTTTATCACTTAAGGATTACATAAGAATTAAAGAAATCAGCAGGCATCTTAATTCAATAGATCTGGTGGACTTTTGAGAATTTAATGTTGTAGGTTCTTTGCAATGAATGCACTCAAATATTTAACGTGTTACAAAAACAGCAACAAAATAATTTAACTGTCAATTACCAAATAAAAAAAGAGAATATTCAACAATCTAAAAAATTATTACACGTTATAATGAAAGCTCACAAAGACTGTGAAATATTCCTTTCCTGCACAAAAATTTAATAAAAACATCTCAAAATATTCAATGGAGAATACAAACACATCGATCTGTTTCTGTATTCATCAGTCTAAGTACCACTATCAGTTTAGTTCTGAAAAACAGGAGAATATCCACCAGACAACTAGACCAGTTTACATCATACTTCAATTTCATAAGAAATTTTTTTAGATTTTAGTCTTATACCAATACATATAAGTATTTTATGTGTAGAAAATTAATTCTTGAAAATAAAAGGATAGTATACATTTGTCCAGCTTATGCCAATATAAGGCAAAATATGAGTGCACTTGATCTCAGGCATGGTAATCCTGTTGTAACGAATGTTCAGAAAATTATTAATTAACAAAAAAAACAAACAATCCCCTCTACAAAAACACAAATATTTATATACAAAAAAAAGAATATGGTATTTGTAAATTTTCATCCAAATAAATAAACATAATTTTTGGATAAAAAATGTAAATGATTCCAAACACCACAAACAGTGTAGGTTAAGAATTAAATAAAAGGTTACAGAAATAACTGCTACTGTAGTTACTGTTGGATCAATCTGAACAAATTCTAGCACTGCCCACTTCAAATGAATTATAATATATTGTTCAAGTGTACATGACACTAAGGTATCACAAAATTACTGAGAAACAGAAAACTGAAGCCATTCATTCTCCAATGCAATAAATGAAATGCAAAATCCCTGAATACAATATTACTACAAAGCAATATGCAAGGTTAGGTTTCAGATTTTTATTACATAGAAAACATGCAAATAAAATAACAAAAGAAAATAAAAACGAAGTTTAAAGTTAATGCAAATAAATCTGATCAAACAATTTTGCCACAACTGGAGTTACAATGTCTTCAAATTTTTGCAAACAGAAGAGACATTTGTTACACAGCATACATAAAATAACAAATAAAAACTGTAAAAATAAACAAAGATTTACCTTTCTCATCTGAAATCCAAGCATTTTTGACTGACCAAAAAAAAAAAAAAAAAAAATAGAAAAAGAAAAACAAAGAAAAAAAAGATGATTGAAGGCAACAATATATTTAAGGTAGTAAATGTATTTCAATCATACTGAAGCCTGCTATTTCTATTAATTTTCATAAATGCACACTTCTACAGTTTAGCTAAGTTATTATTTAAATCTTTCATAAATTCTAGTCTTCCACTATTTATTCAACTTACATTTTTCAGTTTGCTCACCAGATGTAACATTTCTTGCTGAGTCATTTGACAAATTTATCAGTGAACATATTTCCCATAATATATATTATCATGGTTTCTAATCTGAAAATGACAGTAATCATGGCTCTGAAAATCCCTGACAGTAGAGAGATAGCCACTAATGACAATGGAGCACAAACTGAAAACTCAGTTAAATTAAACTCTTTTGCTGACAGTAACCCAATAAGGCAGTTTTTATAGCATGAAATAGTTAAGTATATTCTATTTACCAGTACTAGCAAAAGCTCATTAAGAAACAATTTATTCTTTTTGATATTATATAAATGTACAAATACCAATATTCTCTTACAAAGAAATTAATCATTAGTAATGACCTTAAATTATTTAGTTCTTTACAGACTGTTTACAGAAGACTTATAAGTCATAACATACAATTAACCTGAAACTTTATTGCAGGCTATATTTATTTGATGAACTTTTCTAAAGCTAAATGGATCATAATCATACAAGCCATGCAAGCTGATTTTTCCCACTTCCTATTTCAAACAAAAATGAAAAATATATATTTTAGATAATACATAATAATTGGATGTTAATAATGATAAAACATATAAAGAATATAGATATATATATTGCATTGAAAATAATTATGGAAAAAAAAAAAGATAAAATGAGCATAAAATCCAAACAACACGACATAATTGCATCTCATGTGTAAAACTGAAATGCTCCATAATACATTCCCACAATGTTGATATAGTGGACTGTGATTGGTTGTCAAGCAAACAATCAGAAAATGCCACACCTGCAAAAAGACTTTGAAAGTATAGGCAGTAATATTATTGTATTGTGATGAATGTATGGTAAATATTATGGTTCCTAAAGAAAGAAAAAAAACACATGACAAGCATATATAAATCAATGTCTTAGCTACTCCACACAGCAGATTGTAGCCCAATTCATGTTTTAGAAGCTATATGCAAGACTATGAGGAGGATACGCAAAACCAGTACTGTTGACAACAGATGCAATCAAGGAAGAAAGCCTAAACTCTCCAAAAGTGATGCTCTGGGGATGTTCTCTACATGATAAACCTTGCTACTTTTGAAATGTAACTCTTTAATTTCTACATTAGAAGTTTGATCGTTTAAATTCTAAATTAGAAGCATGACTGTTTAAATTCTAGTTTAGATGTCTGACCACATAAATCCTATTTTAAAAGCCTTTGTTTTCTCATTCTAGATTATAAGTCTGACCACAACATTTCTTTAAGAACAGTAAGATACAAATTAGCATGAAATGGTCTCAATGGATGTGTAGCTACCAAAAACTCTTTGCTAGAAAAACAACCAAATGGCAAAACTAAAATGGGCAGCAAAAATAAAACAGTGAGATGACCAAACCTGGAAGAAGGTGCTCTTTACAGATGAGTTCAAGTTTGAACTGTTTGAAAATAATCAACAACAGCTTGTTCAAGCTGGACTGGGAAGCAATATAAAAGTCAGTTTACAACAGTTACAACAAAGTATGGGGGTGGATCAATACAAGTGTGGGGCTGCATATCAGCCTAGAGTGTTGGAGATTTTCATAAAATCAAAGGTATACTGACTGCTGACAAATACAGGCAGGTTCTCATCCATCAAACCATTCCTTCAGCAAGATATTTAATTGGGTAAGGTTTCATCTTCCAACATGATAATGACAAGCTTACAATTAATATGGTGAAAAACTATAAAGTCCTGATGTGACCTGCAGTGAAGCTATATGGGGTTATATGGCTAATTAAAGTCAAACAGCAACCAAAAATGATGGATAAATTGTGGAAAGTGTTACAAGACATTCAGATATAGCCATCCATTGATAACCTGCATGATAACATGAAAACAAGGTATCATGCTCTAAATCAGCGGTTTTCCACCTTTTTTTTTTTTTTAAGCATAACACCCTCTTTTATCAAATAAAATTTGCTAAGACTAGCTTCACGGATATTACTCAGAAGCTTAGTGACTAATAATGACACCACAGACTTTTAAAATAAAATTAATTGTATTACTTTGCCTCCCCAATCATTAGATTTAACCATCATTAATACTATACAGTTTAAAATAAAAATTCTTTGCATGAGTCATTGAAAAACATGACTAGTGAGCAATTTACACCAATTTAAATTTTATAAAAGTCAGTACTAAACAGTATACACTCCAAGAAATATCTGACAAAATTATGAGGTTAACATGTTAAATTTAAATATTATTTTGAATCTATCAAAGTTTGGAGAATTAAAGTTTGTTTACACCAGCCATCTATAAAAGATATATACATGTGATTAAATTCTCTTTACTTAAAAAACGATGACGACATAAATGTGTCAAAAAATGTTATGCTTACAATTTAAAAATCCTTTAATTTCAATGTGCATCCTGAACTTGAAGTGACTTAGCTAGTTTATTGATGTCTGGCTCTATGCTTAACAAATGCAATCTTAAATCACATTCTCACTTATTTCAAGCCAATTTCTGTTTAGTTAGTAGCTGCACTACAGCACTAAAGCCCTTTCCACCAAATATGTGGAAGAAAGCTATAATTAACTTTACTGCTTGGCTAAGCTGTGGGTATGAAGTTTATATGTTGGTCCAAAATGTTTCATAACCTGTTTGAATTGTGCCCTGGCTTTGAAGTCATTTTGTAGGTCAGTTAATTTTGCACATCAACCAAAAATGAATTACCCAGTCAAGTAATGGAAAGTCACTCAGATCTTTGAATCTTATCATCATGTCTTACCAAAGTGCATGAAAATGAGCACAATAAGTTTCTTAATCAGTATCCAAAAGTTTATCTTTGCTCAGTTGTTGCAAACTTGGAAACTGGTATGGTTATTTTTAAACAAAGTTAATTTGGTGAAAAAAGCCAGGATTCCTTTTTTCCTTAATAAGGTTCGTTTTGACTCCTTGCAACCTGACAATGATCTAATTCAGCTTCTCAAACATATCTGATAGATATGTCGTGTCATGTTGCAATATCTCAACTCCAATACATAATTTCTCATTATTTGAACAAAGAAATTTTATAACAAAATCATAGTTTGTAAACCACCTCAACCATCTACCTTTTAGAAGCCTTGACTTGTGTGTGCAAGAGAAAACACTCAAATTCCTCTTTGTTTTTGATGGTACAGTTGATGAAAGAATTGATCATTCAAGAGGTGAGATTTGATCTTATTTACAGCATTGATGACAATCTATAATGATTTGAGAGTTGTTCACTTAAGTTTTAGCAACCAAATGTTGACAATGGATAAAACAATGAATGGCAAAGACAATTACTATATTTCTAAATGTAATAGAAAACCATGACAACAACAATGACATTTGTAAGAGGAATGTTTTTCTCACAAAGCATCGCTCAACAAATTGAAATATTGACAAACCTTTGGTGTCTGTTTTAAGTGATTTGGCAAACAGTAACTCTGCAACTATGCGATCATTTACAAAGCCACATATACTATTAGTAAGACTTTGTTATCATGCAAGGTAGATTCGTCAAGTTGTAATGCAAATTTTGTTGTCTGTAATTCATCACAAAGTTTATTTTCAATGTCACTTGCCATCTCATCAAGTCTTCTTGATGTGAAATCGTTGCTTATTAAAATTATGTCCCATCAATGTGCAAATAACTTTTTTCACAGCTGGTAATATTAATGTCACTCCAGTGTTGTGCACCTTACCGCATCTTGCAATCAGTAGAGAAATTTTGTACAATAGTAGTAGTCCGTTATTAATCTTTTGTGTGATTTTCTTAAACATTCCAGTGAGTGTATTTTGCTTTCTGAACTTTTAACAAACCACAAAAGTATGATATTATTTTATTTATTGAATTTGTCAGCATGTTTCTTTAAATATTCACTTAATTTTGACGGCTTCATTACTTCATTAAAAAAAATGTTGGCAGTCAGGCCCATCAAGTTGGCAATGCCCACTCAACAAAAATTTTAACACTTGGGGCAAGATAGCAACCCTGGTCACATACTAGAGCATGCTTTGATCTTTTTTTTTTTATTTTTTGCGTTGTAATGTGTGTATGTGTGTTTATCTCCAAGGAGAAGGGTGTGGGAGAGGCCAAAATGGCCAGGTGGAGGTGCTGAAGCAGCTCCGTGTTACCGGCCAAAAAACGACCAGAGTTAAGGACGAAGCATCCCATGTTAGAAGAAGCAAAAGCTTCAGTTGGAGCGAACTCCATGGAGAAGGATCACTTCCAAAGCCAAAAAAGTCTCAGGTCCGAGGTGCCTAACCTTTCTAGCCAGAGAAGCAGGCCGAGGGCAAAAAGCACCCCCCCTGCCCTCCAGGGCCAAATCCGAGTGACCACACCCAAAAAGGGCATGGCACCTGGTCGGTACCCAAAATGGAAGGCTAAGGACACGATGCCCTGTAGCTACGCCTTCTTTTTTCATTGCGCAACAATTAGTTACACCAACACATCGCGCACGTGTATAGCACTGCCCCAGGTTTTAGCCATAGTGATCAACTGCTAATAAATGCAACCATTAGAAATACACAAAAATTAGCACTAGATTTGCATGGTTCATGAAAATGAATATCAGTGTTGTGATCAGACATATTTATCATACAAAAGAGGCTCCTAGGATATTAATCACTGATATTAAATATGCGGAATAACCAATCAAGATAACTGTGCATAACTAAATTAACCACCTAATCAACATGCAATTAAGCTTGCCTAATTATAATAAAATTGAAATATATTTAAAACCAATAGTTAAATAGTAAATATGTTTAATTGTTCTTAGAATGTCAATTCATTCAGATTTCTTAACCAGCTGGCTTCTTTCCTGTCCAGAGACAAATAGTGATCTGTCAGTATAATTTTAGGTGCTTTAAAATTCAACTGTAGAATGCATTAGTAGCTGCTTGCTTTGAAGTCACTCAAATAGGTCACCTTAGTATTCTGTAAATTAAAATAATAAACTACAGAAGTTTACCCTTCACAGTTTTGATTAATATTTAACCATTTCAAAACACATGAGTTGAAATTTTCTAGAGTGGAGAGTGATTCTATAGCTGGATTTTGAACCCACTAAACCTGTATCAACAGAGATTACTGGACAGGAAAGAGCCTAGACAGACATAAAGAAATCTCAATGAGTTGGCATACTGAGAACCATTTTAGATTTTGACCATTTAAATACTGGTAGAAGCAGTGGTGTCAACATTGTGTTTGTGCTAAAAATATTAAAATAATAGCAAGTATTTTCCCAGCACCCCCTAAACCCTTTCCACCCACCAAAAATCTAGCACCTCAAAAATTCTTAAGGGAACTGCTACCTAGGTTGAGAACTACAGCTTTACATAAAGCAAAGGGCTCAAATGCCAAATACTAATGCAGTGTATGGATTTATTTTCTTTTTGTATATTTTCTGTAATAATGCATTATATACATCTCTCAGTTGCAATTACTCATTATTCATGCACAATCTGTGCATGTGATTACATAATTATTTCCAATACTGTATATCAATTTTGTTTAATAATGCATAAGCAAACACAAAGATGTGATGGTACCAGTCAGCATGCATTTAAACAAACATCAAACCTCTTTATAAAATACTGTATATACAGAAAGGTAATAAATCATAATCTAAGTATTAATAAACTAAGAATTAGCAAATTAAATCATGATTCTACTGCTGAACAACAGATTTTCTGCTTTCTTTGAATTTTAGTTAATTTTCAATCTTTTTAAGTTTTTTTCTTTTTCTCAGGGATGAAAATAGTTGGTAATGCTTCAAAATTGTTTTGCTAGAGAAATTTTTTTTCTCAAACAGAAAATCTCTAAAATATTCATGGTTATCTGTGTGATTCAATCATTTGACTATAACCCCTATAGCCTGGCTAGATGTTGAGACAATAACAAACAAAATTCTGCAGATCTCCTTTGAAAAACATTATTCTATCTGCTTCCATCTCTGTGAAGAAATATTTATTTACCATTTCATTGTGTGCAAATGCAAACTTTTTTTTTGTTATCCTTTTCTTTTATCCATATTAATTTAGTCTTCTCAAATATGCTAGGTACATCAAATGCTTTAAGCTCACAAAACCCATTAATATAGCTTATGCAGAAATCAGTTGATCAGTCTTTGGTATGATGCCTACCTTTAGTTTAATAAGCTTTTGGTACTGAAAATTAAAAAAGGAAAAAATTTTTAGTAAATTTAAATGTATAACAGAGAGTCATAAAGTATTACAAATATTTTCTATTCTGTAAAATTTTAATGTGATTAATAGATTTTTTAAGGTAATGATCAAATTGTGGCAAATGATTTAAATATTAAGCAATTTTGTAGAAATAATGAATGAATTAAAAAAATAAAATAATTGTAGAAATTTTTTTCATAACTTGCTTTTGTTCCTTTCCTATTTGCAAGTATTGATATAAATGAAAAATTTAGTTTCTCCATACCAACAATAAAATAAGTGGGGCTGCTAAAATTGTATTTGTCAATTTAAAAGAAATGGGGCAGCAAATAAATTTATGAGCAGCAGTTGATTACACAGAACAGAATCAGAATGTAAGAATAAATTAGGACTATTTAAGAATGGCAGTGAACATTAAATGATATTAAAGCAGCATAAAAAGAAACGAATGATTATTTTGTTAGTATTTTATACATGAAATTATTGAGGTAGTTCTCAAAGTCAAACCCTCCAATGTAAATACAAATATACTAATATTATTACAGAAAAAAAAAGAATTTAATTCAGTTGATTCAAAATAAGAAAAAAGCTATGGATTCAGATAACATCCAAATCTAAACATGTACCTGGTGACCATAAAGTTAGTTACAGCGGTTGTTTGGTTTTAGATTGTAACACACATTAAATGAAGCAAGCATACAGATGGGTTCATAGGGAATGCATTCCCAGAGTTTGCAGATCTCTCCAATGAGTGGGAGAGGAAATGTCACTTATACTATGCAACATCATGCCAAAACGACCATATCAAGTTAAATATAAGTTACTCCTAAAATCTGTGTAGAATGGTAATTTTTAAAAAAAGCAGTAAAAAAGGTGAGTTACCAACACCAATTTACTGAAACAACATTTTATTAAACTAGTTTAACTCATTACAGTAAGTGTTCACAATGTCTGCCACCATTCACAATAATTGATTCCAAATGTTTTAAACATGATATGCACAACTACTATGGATGGCAAGAATGTGCCATTGAATACCAGTCTTAAGATTAGCAGCTGCCTCTACACCTTCATGGTATACCTGTTTTCAGATAGCCCCATCACCAGAAATTAGAGAGATCTGTGTAGTAAATTGTGCAGAAAAGTCCTAATGATGATTTGTTCACTAAAAGCATTACATAGCTGGTTTTTCTTGGTTGGTATGCCTGTGTAAGGTAGTTAACACCATAATAATTAGTGTTGATAATGTAGACTAGTGGACATAAGAGTTCATAAACCATGGTCTTGGAATCCTCAAAATATAAGCCTGATGATGACATTGCAGGTAAACTTAACCCATAGTGTCACCTTTAAAGTCACAAAGAGGCTCTTCAACAAATGTATGTAGATTGATCTCATCACAGATATTGCAATTGTGGCTGCTCACTTGGCTGTGGAGGTTGAAAAATGGGCTTCATTATTTCACTAAATGTCAAACCAACTATCACCCATATGAACATGTGCCATGAATTCTAAAGCAAGTGTTCAACTGCTTCTTTGGTTTAGCAGGAAGCAGTTCCTGCAGTTTTTGCATCTTGTTTCCAGACAGTTTGTTAGGGACAGGCTAATAAACCTGGAAGCATGATAGGTGGTAGATTCTCTATTGGAATTACTGTATCTGATTTCTAGCACTTGTTGAATTTCTGAAATAACTTCCACGTGTAGGTGAACATCCAAATTGTAGTGCACCGGCAACAGATCCTGTCTCCTCAAGATTATGCAAAATCCTTGGGCTATGTGGGTTGCCTTGACAACTACAAGTGTCATGATAAAAGCAAGTTAAGCTGCTGCTACATTTTATTCATTATAGAAAAACTTCACAAGTGCAACGTAATTTTGGACAGAACTCTGTTTGCAAGCTGCAGGTAAATTGATAAATCTGATTCCTTTGTAAGTTTATAGATAGAGGAAAAAAACATCAGATGACATGTAGCATGGCACCCCTTGTGGCAAAATCTGCAAGCTTGGAGAATGCATTTGCCATGTCCCCAAATGTCAACGTGTTACTTGAATGGAATTAAAAACAGCTGATTACAGAAAGTAACTTTATGGTCAACTGGCATTCTACCCTTTAAGTAAGAATTTTAAAAAAATCAAAGTACAGTGAAACCTCCAAAATTTGGAAAATTCTAAAATTCAGACTAGTTGAAAGTTTTGGAGTATGCTGATGTAGTTCAGAATCTTGCCACTAGTGAACACTTGCCCAGTGGCCATCTTCTATGTTTTGATCCTACCACCTTACTGCATGGTGGTCCTGAGAAACTGTACTTTATATTTTGCCCTTTTTTTAATCACCCCTTATTACATCTACTACTCAGATAAAAGCAATTGATGATGCCACAAAGTCAGACAGTGGTCAAAAACATAAGCAGAAATTTCTTAGAATAAGTAAAAAAGTTGAAATATTGAAGAAATCATGGGAAGGAATGTAGGTATGTTGTTTATGTGAAAGTCTGATGTTGGAAAGTCCACCATTTAATGACATAAAGAAGCAAAGTGAAAATATTTTTAAGTTCTATGCTGAGAGTGGTTTTTGGCTTGCCATAGCAAAAATATTCTTGCATCTGGCCCTATGATTATTGCACAAAATAAAGAGTACTGTGAAGCAATCAACTTGAGTCAATGTTTTTATACTCACAAGATTGTTTACAAAAATTCAGTAGTAGTCACAGTATTCACATGTTAATAGCTCATGATGAGAAAATTTCTGCCAACCATGAAGCAGCAATGAGTTGTGTCACTGATTTTACTAAGTTAGTAAATGATGAAAGGCTTAGTCCAGAACAAATCTACTATGTAGACAAGACTGGTATGTATTTGGGATGTTTACCATTCAAAACATTTGCTGCTGCACATGAAAATAAAGTGGAAGGTGTCAAAGATGCTAAAGATAGACTTACAATCTTTACTTGTACAAATGTGGCTGGCACACACAAATGAAGTTACTTGTAATCATAAGGAGTGCAAAATCTTGTGCTCTTAAAGAGTTAATTTCCTTCCAGTGATCTACAAGGCTAACAGACAGACTTGGATCACTCACGAAATAGCCTTAGAATGGTTTAAGCATAATTTTGTACCTGAAGCTCATGTCTAATGTCATAAGTTTGGGCTTTCAGGTGATTATAAAATTATACTACTCTTGGATAACTGCTCAGCACACTCACCTGTTGAAAAGATAGATGCAGATAATGTTTTCCCCATATACCACATACTTCCCTCCAAAATGTACTTTAATTTAATCCATGGATCAGCATGGCATTATCAGATCTCTCAAGACTAAATATAGGAAAGGTTTTATGTGCAGTTTTTTAATTGCTGTTCTACTGGTGAGGGATAGAGAAATTCAAAAAAGCAATTTACTATCAAAGATGCACTGTGGTATCTGGCTGATGGATGGAACAGTGACTCAGCCCACACTTAAAAATGCATGGAAAAAACTGCTTTCATCAACAAAACAGTCGTTTAAAGATGAAAGGGGATTTTCAGGGCAAGTCAGAGTGGTCAAAGGCAGAAATTCTCTTGAACTAGGTGAGAGAACGAACAGTAATTTATAAAGGAATTAAATGAAAATGATGTTATGACATGGCTTAGTTATGATGAGGAAGCACCAGTTGTTGGGCAAATCACAGACTCCAAAATAATGGGATCAGTGATAAACCTTAAAGAACTTGAAAATGAAGATAATATAATCAATCACCCAGTGTAAAATAAGGTTACTTACTATATATGTCCTTTGTTATCAATACTGCATATCATTTTGTTAAGATGAGTTATGAATGGTCTAGAGCTCAGCATTGTCTGAGCAATACAAAACAAGGCAGAGTGTCTTTTGCAATTACAGTGAGTTACAGAAAATTTTCCAAAGCAACTGTGCTGCCAATTTTTTCCCTTTACTTGCAATAGAAATGTTTCTGCATGCAATCAGTCTTGTTTTAACTGTAAACACTGCATTACACAATACATAAAATCATTGTCAAAAAGACAATTGTTTTTTTTATTTTAAGCACTAATTTATTATTCTAAAAGAAATGTTTCCCTATATATGTTCACATATAATAGACCTTCCAAATCCTTTCTTTAACCTTTTTAATGAAGCTGCCAACACAAGAAATATCTCAAGGAGATGATATGAGCAGCATAGTCTATTTTCCCCAGATTCTTCAGATAAAAAAGGTTAAACCACCTGGTGCATATTATTCTTCTACACTATTTATTTTAGCATTTTAAAAATAATAATTTTTTTAAAATTTATATGGCATTTTTTAAAACTGTTGATATACATTAGGGAGGCATTTACCACAATTATATATGAAACACAAAAAATTAATCATTTGCTAAAATGTTTAATTCATTGCTTTAGTGCCATTTCATATTTTTCAGAGAAAAGTGCTTAAAAACAAACAATAGTGCTAAATCAGTTAAAGGGAGAAGCAAAAACAAAACTTGGTCGACGAGTCTCAGTCTTTTATAATCATATTCTTTTATGAAAATGGTATAGTTTTTTTTCTCTCCAGATTTCATGCATTCTTTTTAAGTTTCATTTTGATTTTTTAAATAAGGACAGATTAATGCTGCATACTTGAGATTGCTACAACTTTTCCATTACTAAATGATAAACAGTACACAATTAGGCAGCCTTTATCAATCTTCCATCCACAAGCTCTACCACAAAATTATAAATCAAAAGCAAGCAGTTTGCTAGATTTAATTTTTTCAGTATTGTTTAAATCTCTATATTGCTAGATATTGCACTTCAAATGAAAGTGAGAGAGAATGAGGGAGAGATAAATTGATCTATGCATGGATGCAATGATGGTGACATCTGAAAAGCTTGAATTAGTAGTGCACACTACTTGGCATAGAATCCATTCGTTAGTGTAAGCATTCATTAACATTTCTTTTTCTTTTTGAGTGCAAAGATGTTAATTTGCCACTGATGTTTGGCAGTAAATATTTCTATCTTACCAACAGGTTGTAGGTTCAAGACCATCCAGGTCACTTATTGCACTCAAAGAATAACTTCTGACGATGGTGACAGGGGAAGATAACTGAAGTATATGTTCATTAATTACTACTACTAAAGCGATAGAAAATATTCAAACTAGACATCTACTGTTTATAAATAAATCATCATCAATAACTTTGTTTTAATGTATCTATATGATAAAGATTAGTAGAACAACAAAAATTCATCCTAAGATCTAAGCAAGTTATTTTTGTGGTTAAATCTCTTTTAAACTGAATAATCAATCAAATATACTTAAAATTATAAATAACAATTTTAAAAAGTTTGCAGGTATTTTTTTTTATTTTGTACATACACTTTACTATACTTTTAGATATTTGTTGAGTTGACAGCCGAACAAGTTTTTTGTTGCGAACTATAAAAGGGGGGGGGGTTAAATATCTGTTGAAGGTTCTGAGATAATTTTCAACCAACACAAATACTTTATCTATGATAGATTACTTTTAAATATAATTTAAAGTATCGATGTAGAATTGAAGTTTAAATAGTTTGCTTACAGACCTCATCTGGAGCTCATGTGATGGAAAGTTTTGATGAATATTATTGCTTTCATACTATCACCATAGGTATGTTGCTTGTAAGCTATAACAGATTTGTATTGAGAATAAATGTGTAATTGTTCTTTTTTATAACTGGAAAATGGTATTTAAGTAGCATTAACCTGCATTGTTTAGTATGTTTACACAATGTATACATAATATTAACAAAAACAAGAAAACCAAACCAGCTGCATTAACAGTTCATACAAAAAATATAAACAAATGAATAATTTGATATTCTATGAATTTATCCCCATTAACAAATTATCTCAGGTAAAAAAATAAAACAGCAGCAAAAAACCAGGAAAACATATTGGCAAAGAATAACAAAAATCATACAAATCATTACAACATAAATATCATCATTGAGAAGTATAACTGATTATACTATTTGAAATCTGAACAAGATGTGACCAGTATCTTCATCGCATTCAGATTAAATTTAAATGTCAAAATTAAGAACAATGTGGTTTAATATGGTCAAATTCTTTTCTCCAGTCAAACACGCAGCATACCTTTTAGATGCACATGAAAGCAGCATACAAAACAAAAATTTAAGCATATAATCTGTCCACAATAAGAATTTGCTCTTAAAAAGATCACATTTATCTATTACTGAAAACAAAATGAACCCTGAAATTCCAAACCTGTATATAGGGTAGAAACAAACTTAATTATGGATTTTTTTTAATGAAGTGAATGAAACCATACCTAAGTACAAGAACCAAATAGAATTTTGAAATGACTTTTCATACAATGTGTTCTATTAAATATTTTTAAAACCCATTGGCTAAAAACATGCTAGTCAAAATTAACAAAAATAAAAGTTTTGCACATTATACAATAATTTTTTTTTAAAAATTATATTAAAGTTTCTGTATAGCTGAATTGGTAAAATTTAAGTTTAATGTTAATTTTATTCATAATATTTTTTATGTCATCTTATTTAGTTTCTTTTTAAAAGCCTACTTGAGATTATCATTTAGATTTACAAACTTTATATTCATAAATTCAAGACATTTTAAAAGCTATTTGCTAGCACTAAGAAAGATTGCAAAGAATATATTATTATATTTTTATTATTCTTTCTTAATAAAAATTTTAAGAAAACAAACCTCAATTTAACTAGTTTTCTGGACAGAACTAAACTTCTTTGTTGTTCAAAACATGCACAGAAAATGATTGTTCTCTTCACAATTGTGTAAACATTGAATGGATCTACAATTAAAAATGCAAATAGATTTCCTTAAAAATAGTATGAAAATACAGCATAAGATTAAAATGTAAGGTAGATGCACAAAGAAATCTTATGACTTTTATGTTTTCCAATTCAGTTTGTGTTGAAATCAATCTATAAACAGCAGTATAACCCATTTATACTTCTGCCTTTTTATTAAAATAGTGTATCAAAAAATTATTAGCAGCTAAATAAAGAATTCACTAGGTACCTGTATATACAAGAGGATAAAGATGGTTTTAGAAGATCAAAAGATAATCCAAGGACCCAAAGACATAACATTAGGCCAAATACTATGCTAATTTCAACTTAATATATTTATATAAGCCAAATCTATTAATAATAGGTGGCTAAACATCATTTTGATAAAATTATATTTATGTAATAAATTACCCATGAACCTTTGCATTGCACTCCTTGTATCTCTTTAATGAAGCACATGTAATTGGTGCCTGCCCTTTGATTTGTTCTTGAAACTATCTCATGCCATCTTTTGCCTCTTTAGTAAACTTTTCTTGATTTTTTCATGATTATTTTTTCCTTAATACCTTTCTTCTTGTTTTCTTTCTCTTTTCTCCTAGATTCAATTCTTTCTTTGACTCTCCATCACTTGTAAAATATTCCACCAGATGTTGAGAGGCAAGTAGTTTGTCTATGCTGTACTTTTCTGAACTGTAATCTTTCACAATATCCCTTTTGAAAAATGTGACTTCAAGTGCCTCAAAGGTGAGACAGGATACTAAGCTATTTCTGCATAGATGTGAATAAAAAATGGCCTGAAGAACTAGAGAAAATTATGACAGTATACTTCATAATACTATATAATTAAAGAATCATGGCAAACTGTAAATTCATTTAGTCTGAGTTTAACAATGTTAGAGTTCACATACAACCAAAAGTATTCTCTAGATTAGACTTGAAAAGATTTGTGATGCAATGAACAGTCATGGATTACTGGCTTACTTTTTAAAATCTGGACTGTAACCGAAACCATCACCAGAAAGAGATCTCACAAAATGCTTAATGCTGTATTTATTTCAACGTTTTGTTGAAAATGTGTGATCTTGGATAAAATTTTACACACCACAGGGAAAATGTATTGAATGAGTATTGTGGAGGTATTTTTTATTGTTGTTATTCTTGACGTTGTTGCATGCTCAAATTAAAGGGTGTTTCAGCTCTAAGTTTTTTGTCTTATTTTTCCATTTCATATAAGATAATATTCCTAAAAGTACATACTTGGGTTGTGAAAACTTTTTTTTATTTTTTTTATTTGATTCAGTTAATTTAACTGTGGCAAATTTTCTTTGCATTAATTGATATGCTAATGTTGGTAATTAAGCAAACATCTAAACTGGAAATACCAGTAAAGATAAAATTACATGCAAAGTTACTGGACTAAATTATGACTATTTTAAAAACTCAAAAACAAAAATGTGTATTTCAATAAATAACTTATGAACAATGTATTTTGACTTAGGACCTTTTAAAATTTCTTTAGATACAACTCAACTCTGCGTGTGTGTGTGCGCGCGAGAGACTAGTTTATCATTATGTATGGCAGCTTTACTGCTTTTTAATGAACTCTTTTAGGTCCTTATAAAGAAGTCTATGAGTGAGTGTCAAACTGTAATAGATAAAGAAAAAAAATATATATATACACACACACACACACATACATACAGATATATTTATAAGATAAGTAAATAAAAGAAGAAATAAGCTTTATGAAAGAAAAGTACTATACACTTTTAAAACTCTGAAAAAATAAACTTTGATTTACAGTAAATAATGACCATGGGCATCAGTAATGGGAGGGGGTTGATGGTGATAGTGTAAAGACAGCATTATTTTTTTACTTGATTCACCATGCTTACTGGTGCATGGTGAATCCAGCAAGAAGTCTGACCACATTCAGCTGAAGGCCAAAAGGTCAAAAGCTGGATGGAAAGAATAGCAGTGCAGGAAAATACAATATGAGGCACTGGCAGAGCTTGCCATATGCCCCTTCCACCCTAGAAAAAATCCTGCAAACACTCATGATGATGCCTGCATTAGTATCAGTGTTGCGATGATAAGGAAAACTAAATGATGAAAAAAACCGACTCAAAATCAATAAAATAATTGCTTTTTTAAAAAAGTGTTTCTGCAGATTACTTCAAAATAAGATAATGATTTAAAATGAAGTAAATAAAAATGAATTATTAAATAAATTCAAAATTTCTAATCAAATTTTAACTATGACAAATTACAAAGATAAAGAACAAAATTACTGTTCAATTCTGTCCTACTTTTATTTCATTTTGGGCATATTGCAGTTAGTTTTCTCTTTGAAAAAAAAAAAAAATCATATGTATTTAGATCCTATGGTGTTATTGATTTGACACACTGATGCAATTTTAAAATATTGTATATTACAGTCCACATAATGATCAGATTTGGTATTTAGTGGACAACTACTAATGAAAATTCTCAGATCGCTTTCTCTTATGACGACCTCTGACCTGGAAGATTACTAACTCAACAAAAACTTCATAGAATTTTTTAATGTTTTTTTTTAACCTACTTCTGATTAAGATTATTTTGCAGAGAAAAATAAAACTATTAGTTTTTACAGGATAAAAATATTTGAAGTAGAAATAAAAACATAATAAAAAGGACTTCAAACTTGTCTACTTTAAACCTGCCTTCTATTGTAGCAAGACATGGCCTCACTTTTGCTGAAAATGTATGAGATTCCAGCATCTGGCATCAAAACATCTTGGGTATGTCAGTATTGCCTACAATCATCAAAATCTTATAATTATTATCATATTTTTATAATCTGCAGCAAGAATAGAAGCATATAAAAAACAGACTACAAAGGATTTCATTTAAACCTAAAACCCACCAATGATATCATGAGACAAGATGTTGCACTTAAAATAGGTGATTGTGGGATGGCTAGTGGTCTAGTGGTTTACTACTGGACTGTCATGGTTGAAAGCTTAAGTTCAATTCTTGGTCTGTTATTTCAATTATCAATTTAAAATTTAATGCAATATATTCCTGATAACAGTTATCTTTTCTTAATCTGAATGTTGGCAAATTTAATAATTTTGATCTTTCCAAAAGTCAATAAATTCTAAACTAGTTTTTTTTTTTTTTAACCATCAAAAGAAAAGGAGGGAAAAGAAAAAATTGACCTTATTAACACTGTACAACAAACTAATCAACAAAATGTATTCACTAAATTACAAATATATTCTAAAACAATGCTAAATAATCTTAAATTAGTTTTTTAAAGATAATGAAATCAAACATGAAGGTCCAAAGTCTTGGAATTATGTGCTGCTCTACTGTTCACATGTAAGTTTGTTTGGTTTTTTTCCTTACTCTATGTGCAGGTTGAGTTATACTGTACAAATGCAAATACAACATGGTGTTAGCAGGGGGTGCTTATCACAGACATCCAGTAGAATAACTTTAACTTTGAGAAATGTTCATGAATCCAGCATTGATTTTGGTTGAGTTTATACTAATGAATAATCTCTAAACTTTCCGGAATAGGTAACAATAGTTTTTGTGTTCTTCAGGTCCACTAATCCACTTGTTATAGACATTTTGGTGATCTTCAAATCTGGGCAATGGTCTTGTTTGGCAAAAGTCAGAAATATACTGACTCTTAGGTTGCAGGGAATTGGGCATTATTAACAAATGGATAGATGTCACATAAAAATGCATTTTATTGTTAACTGATAAAAAATGTAATTATTTTGAGGTTACAAGTTATTTTTCTGAAGGTGGGCAATAAGTGATGTTGCCATATAGACAAGCATTCCAGACAAAATCATCATTGAGCCAAAACTTCCAGATTTCTTCAGGTTTCATACAAGTTCCTTTCCCTGGCAGGTATATCAAAATTGCAAAATATTCAAAGCTGGAAACTGTCAATTGTAATACTACTAATACAATTATATATATAAATCTTTTCACATATTTACCTTCCACTCTACATTATTTTTGTTTATATTATTTATTCCAAAGTTATTATGTATACTCAACCCAGTGGTGTATCTAGGGTAAATGGCGCCCTGGGGCAAGCTCGAAATTTGCACCCCCCCAAGTAAAAAATCGACCTATTATTTATTACTTATGAGTTATAAGTAACTAAATCATTTCATTTTATTTTTCTAATTTTGCCCAATATTATTACTGCTCCGTAATATTCAACCCACTAATTCCAAACCGTCCTTTTTATAGGACATACCGTAAAAAGCAATGAACAAATGAGTCGTTCTTGCAAGTATCATATAAAAATGCTTATACTGTCATGTACCTGTTAAGCAAAGAAATTATTCTTGTCAAATTTTGTTTATCTGCTGAAATGAAGTACGGATATTCCTAACTTTAAGCCCTCTAGAGCTAAATGGGTTAGGTTAGTAACTTCAAAAATCTATGAACTAAGAATTCTTAGACAGTAGTCCGATTTAACGCCTTTAAGGATTTTTTAAAGTTAACTTTATCCCAAGTACTAACTATTGAAAATACGATGAATGCATAATCTAAAAATACTCTTATGAATTGAAATGGAACAAAAGAGTAACAAAGTATTTACAAAGGGATCTTTCTAGCTTTCATTGATGCAAATTGATCGATTATGTCTTCAAAATCAGTTGTGTTTGTTTCTTCACTTTCGATGCTGAGGAGGGCAAGGTCACGCAGGCGGCTTTGAGACATTGATGTCCGCAAATATGACAAAATTAGCTTGAGTTTGCTGAATGACCTTTCGCAGCTTGCAATTGAAACGGCTATTGTTAACATAATCTGAAGACTGATGCACAAATTAGGAAAGACGCTGTTATCTCCGTATTGAACAATAAATTTGAGATGTTCTGGTCTTGATATTGAAACTTTGGCGCGAGTAGACAACAACGCCCGGCAGTCAATGATTTCTTCGAAGAGCTCCTCGCCGTCAATGTCAGTACTGCAATCAATGATTAGCCAACAAAGCGCATTTTGATCAAAGTGCAACGTCGTCTGGAAGTGAGGGATAACAGAGTATGAACATCAAGGAGGAAACCAAACTTTGCATCAATATCGTGTAAACGGGAGAATCTATGCTGCATTTCGGATTGAAGACGATGAAGAACAGTCTTCATGATTTGTTCTATCTCATTGGTTGGTGCTGATGTTTCATCTTCAGAATTATCAGAAGGCCGTTGTTTTGGTCTTCCGCGACGTTTGTTGATGTCAACGTTCCAGTGTTGACTAAGCTCAATGCCTTCATTTAGAGATTGGTGGGCAAGAGCATTTCCATTATCCAAGAAATGCTGCTGAAGGGCTTTGATATCATCTGCGGCATCCCGGAAGTTCATTGTTGGATCTTGTAGCCGTTTCTGAACCCAGTCGATTCGAGCGAGAATCCTGTTCCAAAATCCAAGCAATGCAAAGAAATGGAAAACCAGCATTTAGCTTAAAAGATGGTCAGCATCACAGCGTGTGTCGGATGTCTCATCATTATCATCTACCAAATTTTGCAGAAGGTTTAGAATTTTGTTTAGGAATGTTGCAAGATGTTTCACAGCATCTGCTCTTGTGCTCCACCTGGTGTCCGATGGAGATTTGAGAACAAAAGGGATGGCTTACTTCAACTTTTCCCAACGCCGTGTTGATTGCGAAAAGAACGCAAACAGGGAATCGATGACATTGAAAAATGAAATAATCTTAAAACTGCTCTTTGCTGCACTTAAACCAAGAAGGTTGAGCGAATGGTTGCCGCAATTCACAAATATCACCTTTTCATTCAAGTCCGCTATGTGTTGCTGAACTCCACTGGTGTGTCCGGCCATGACTGCAGCATTGTCGTAACATTGTGCCTTGCAATCACTCAGTGCAAGGCCATCATCTTCCAATTCCTTCAAAATTATGTCGACAATACTGGCTGCATCTTTCTTTTCGAGTAGGGTGAACCCAAGAAAGGACTCTCGGATACGAACAGTCCTTTTGTCGAAGTCAACGTTGACATATCTCACCATTCGTGATAGTTGGTCCCAACGAGCTTGGTAAATTTTGCGCCCCCCTCAAAACAGCACCTGGGGGCACGTGCCCCCCTCTGCCCCCCCCCCTAGTCAAGCCACTGACTTAACCCAATTAATATAAAATTGTTCATAATCTAACTTCTCAGTAGAAATGTTTTAAAATTAAAAATTTAGGTAAATTTATACTGCAACAAACTGCAATAAAAATACTAGAAATATTCTCAAGACTGATTGACAAATATTTTACTATTCAACTTTCAAAAACATTTATGGATTTTTGTTTTTTTTATAGGAAAAACTTAGGAATATCTGGACATGAAAACTATTCCCAACATAGCTATTGTTATTCTTTGTGATATACTTGGTTCTTTAAGGCTTTTCACACTGAGCTTACTGAAATTGCTTTCAGCAGTAGTGTGTGCAATATCATTCTGCACCAGGGAGTAGGGTACTCTGTTGCTTGCATGCATTTACCAACCACTTTCACTATAGGTATGTATAGCTTCAAAAAATAAAATAACTAGTTGCTTTCCAGTATTTCACAATGAAAAATTCTTTATATAATAATACAGTTTTAAAAAATTAACTGCAAATCTTTTTAAATCTAAGAACACATGAAAAAAGAAACAAACCATAAACTAGAAATTTACAAAATGTGTAAAAGTCTTACCTGAAGATAATTATATCCATAGGAATACTGGAGTAACAAACATATCATCTGCTGAAGATTTCTTTTATTTAATAAACATATTTATTTGGTTTTAATTTTGAATTCATGAGAAATAATCATTACATATTAGTAGCAAACGAGACAGCATTATCAAATACTTTTTTCTTCAAGTATTATTTTGCAACCATGCTTTTCATCTAAACTTGAAAGAGAAACCTGCCAACTCTGAATTTAAATTAAATCTCACGGACAATTTGTGTCAAAATCATATTTGGTGTGGAAGTTTTCACTTGCTAAAGTTACCTGCTTTTCAAAAAAAATTGATAGCAAGACAATATCAGGATAATATTTTTAGAAAAGCAAAAGCATTTGAATAATTATTTTTTGCAAGAGAGGGTTTTCAGAGGACTTCCATTTTCCTATGATGGGCATTATGATATTAAGCAAGCAAAAACAACAAATTTTACTGTATTTTTAAAATATTTCTGACATAGTTAATATAATCAGAGAGATTTACTTTATAATACTGGATAATGTGCAAACTGAAAAAAGACCACTATAATCAACATATCTGACCTCATAAATATTAGGAAGAACAAATGGACTAACATTCACAATAAGTCCATCCATGTGCTACTCAAATATGATTTGGTTTTTAATGTTACTCTCTCATCATTTTTGACTACAGAAATTATGCTTACGATCAGTTAAATAATTTAGGTGATGACCTGTAGAGAAAAGGAAAACAAGCAGTATTTTTCTATTTAACATCATTCTTGAAAATCTTTCTTTCCTAAAACAAATCTTTTAATAACTATGCATGGATTATTGTTTAAAGGGCAAACATTAAAACACAAAAAAATAAGTCCACCCTAGAATTACACTAGTGGAGTTATCACAAAGAGCATATCATTTGACATTAAGTTATTTTGCACAGTTGTTTCTATATTAAAAACAAATGAAAGTTTATCATGAGAAAATCACAATGTAGTACAGATCAAACATAATTGTTTATCTGCTGCAAAAAGTTTTAAAAAAGAAATCATTGTAACTATTTTCATCTAACATTATGACATTAAAAAATAAATTTTCAAAAGTTGTTTACCTCATATGTTTGCTCTGACGTCATGTAAATGGCTTGTTTTCAAGTCAGCTGATTATGCTAGAACCTTAAAATAAGAGAAAACAAAAAATGACCGTCTTACTCATAATTAATTTAGATAAAAAAAGCAAGTCAAGAGATCAATGTACAGACAGTACAGAATATAAAAGTAATTTGTCTCATTCAAAAATAGATTATAAAAACAAATTATCCTAAAAATGATGTTAAATTTAGAAAAAGTACAAAAAAGTCCAACAAATACTGTTGTTTTATTGCTTAAGTGGTAAAACATCATTAAAACATCATGATAGAGCTTCTAAAACAGTGACATTTTCGTTGTAAAGTACTGGTGATGCATCTAATACTATGCATTTTTCAATGATACTTTTATCAATAGCCAGTTTTTTTCTTTTTCCATATAATTTTACAGAGTGCTACATAATACAGGACAATAAACAAATGTCATCAGTTAATCTTGTATTCTTTTCCAAAATACTGGTACTTTTTTTAGTCAAAAATGCATTTTAATATTATACAGTAATACTGAACAAATTTTGTCTATGAAATATTCAGCAGTGCTTAACTTATGTTGAAATGTGTATATTGCAGCCTAATCAAATAAAGAGTTTATTTTTAGAAAAGATTCAAAATGCAATAGAATCAGTAATAGTATTAACTGTTTAGCTGTCTCAGAAGCCAAAAAATATCACCACAAACAATACAAGTTCTAAATGTACCCTTTAGGGCCATCCCACACCATTTCTGAATCAGGACTTCCTCAAACTAAAGTAGGTTCTGTACCATCAGATATTTCTAGAGATATCATCTGATGATAAAAACTTATAGCACTACATTTATTTTTCATAGCACCATGTAATTACCATAAATTTTTCTAAGATGTTCATACAAACTGCAATTACAGTAATGTATCATTCATAATGTGCAACTTGGACTCATCTAAGAAAGCCCATCGTCAATACAAATGATGTTATAGAATAGCAAATAAAGATGGGTCCCAAGTGTGAATATGCAGCTATTAGTCCATTTGCTGTAAGTCTTTTTTGATGTATCTGAAACTACTTGTCCTTGTCCTCTTTATTTCATAATATAGTCATAGACACAGATCAATCTCAGAGTTAGCCACAACTGTTCTCTAAATTAACAACATTAGATGGTCCAAAATAAGTACTTCTTGATTACCATCATCATTTACATAACCTCTATGATGATAGTCCAATTATTTTAATAACTACTCTTGATTTTGCCTTCATGGGAGAACATAAATTTTTAGATTGGTTTCTATCAACAGTTACAAAAAGCTTTTGGTATAGCTTTCTTCTCTCTGATTTTTATACAAAAATTTCAAAAACCATGAAATTTGCCACTGCATCCAAATGTATTTATTAGAGATTTTACATACCATCACATACTAGGAATTCCACATAGCACTTAAGTGTTAAATGAATAAGCTAATACATGTAAGAGGTGTGTAGGTATGAGTGTCCCCTCTCCCAGAATTGCACTATTATCTCATGATATATTATTTATAGCCTGAGCACATAACCTTGTGGATAAAATGGGCTGTTTTATTATTTTCAAACCTGCTCATTTTATTCCAGCAGGAATCTGTATTGATTATAAGAAATGTGCATATTTTTTTTATTCCATGTATTTTCCAACCAACTTTTATAAATACATACTTACTAATGCAGACATCAAACAATTTAAAAGTTATTTATTTTCCTTTGATGACCCATCTGTTTGACAGTTCAAGATGTTAAAGATTAATTTTGATGCATTAGCCCAGATTCACTTATTCACATTATTTTCTTTTTATTTGTATGCATGGCTACTGTTTTTCTAAAAATTGTCACTCAAGACTCTCAAAGAATAAAACTAATATAGCAAACATCATTCAGATGACCTAATGAAAGATGTCTATAGGCATAATGCTTATTTCTCAACAAAAGTAACTCTGATAAAATGTAAACTTCCAATTTACAATTTCTTGTATGGAAAAAAACAAAAAAATGTTCAGTTTATAAATGCCCAAAATTGAAGTGACAACACTGGAAATATTTTTTTAATAAGAAATAATTTCCAACAGAATCTGAATAGCCAATTTGCTGCTAGTAAATGATCATGTAACAAATTACTATGAAATCAGCTCTATAACTATAAGTAAAAAAATATATTTAATGTTTTCTTTGTTTTTTAAGTTCTTATCTGCTGCCATAATTGTCTGATAATACTCATCTCATTAGCTTGTCTCAGAAAACCTCTTGACTAAAGTATTAGCAAATGTTTGGTGTCAGGCCTTTATCTCATTTCCTGGGAGACCTTATTATAACAAACACTAAAACAACAACATAAAACAAATGTAATGATTCCCTAAATACAATGGCTTCACCTTCCAAATAAATTTTTCCTTCATATGTTTATGTATATACATTTCATTTACCTTGATCCTGACAGAAATGAATGAAATTATTTGTAGGCAACAAATTTTAGGATACACAAGATGGCCAGTCAGGCATGGAAATTGTTACTGCAAATGAACTTTAGCTCACTGCAGCTGCTGCTGACTACAATGACAACTATGGGACAAACAAAATGAAAATTAGTATGCAGATCCACATAAATAAGTCAATGTCAAACTGTGACAATTAATGAATGTACTCAAGAGTTCTTTGGATGGCTATAACTGTCACTGCTGCTATCTATAACCAATTTTTTATATGCTGCACTTGGTTGAAATGATTCTGCAGTTGTATTGTTACATGTGAGGCATTAGAAGAGTAACAAAACAAATTTTAGCGTTTCTTGAATACATGTCAATCATCTAATCAATGAATAAATTTGATATCAGACAGGTATGTTTGGGAAGAGCTTATGTAAACATTCAGGTAATGCCCATGCATAAAAACAAAAATGTAAAGAGTTAGCATCTTTAACATATGTACATGTAATATATTCTGTTACAAATTTTTACATAAAAGTGGCATAAAAATAAATATCAGATATTATATTTCTTTTGCCTGGTAATGTATATTTATCAATCTTCATAATTTTGATCATTTTCCCAGTAGCTCCAAAACATATGACAAGGCAAGAACCAGGAACTAGAAACAGATTATGCTTAGTTGGGTGTGGCTATTTAACAAAAGCCATGATACATCAATTTAATAATACAATGATCAGTGACCAGTTTCCAAACCTGTAAAAGTATGAAATATTAAAATTTATATTCATACATTTTTTATTTAAGTTAGTGATGATATAATACAATAAGTTAATTAGTAAAATATTTACTTCCAAATTATTAGGACTGTGATAAATAACTACAAATAAATAAATAAATAAATTTCTTTAAAAGTTTTTACCTCAACTTATCTTCTCAGACAAATTGATATTTATCAATATAAAGATCAGTTTGCATTATCAGTATTCATTCAAGTTTAAGCACATCCAGTTATAAGAGGGTTGGTCAGGTACTAATAATTTTACAGCATCTACTTTATTAACTATACTGCTAGCAGATGAACCAATTTTCATGATTAATGAATGGCCAGTTATACATGATTATTTTATTCTTAGGAGGTGGATAAAAAATAATGAAAAATAAAATAAAAGTTACTTGCAGTTACATTTCTAGCATTAAATTTTTTATTTTACAATTTTTCTACAAAGGCTAATCATTTAAAAAGTTTTTAAAGTTATTTCTTTGGTTAACTAAATTATTTAAATTTAAATTTATTTTAGCTAATAATTGATCATATTAGTAAAATGCTAGTCATAATTACTAAATCTAGATTTATTTTTTAGTCAAAATATCAAAATAATAGTTTCCAAAATCAGGATTTTAATGTAGCTTTGGATTGATATTGGTACAAAGATAATACAATTATGAAGTTACAAAACATTGCTCAATGTTTTTTGGCAAATACATACAATTTTCAACTACAGTTGCATAAAACAAACTGATATTTAGTGCAATCAAAATTACATATAATAATTTCTCCAGCCTGGTGGTATTTGAATTTTATATATTTTTCCTTGTATTATTATTATTCTTACAGATAATGTTACACAATCTAAGTTTATTAATCACTATTTCCTGATTATGTGGAAAGTAAGAATACAATAGTCATGTATAACTGGCCATTAATCATGAAAATTGACACAAATTACATTATAAATCTACATACACATCCTTTGATTAAATAAATTGAGATAGCTGTCCATATTACCAATCATCAACAAGAATATTAAAAATAAATAAAAGCTTATACATACAATAAATGAACAAAAAATAGAATCCTAACTTATAAGTAAAAAAAAAAATTTTAAAGACAAGCATTTTAATTTTTTTTTTTTTTTTTTTTTTACTCTTGAATAACCTAAAAACTTGGCTTTTTTTAAAAAAAAAATTATCATAGGGAGATTTTAATAGCTAAAAAATTTGGTAATTACTTTAGGTTTAGAAATGTAGCATAAAGTTGACTTAAGTTTTAAAAATTTTAATATTAGTTTTTAGTATCACCATCAACTAGTTATGTTGCAGAAAGAAAAAAAAAAACTCTGAATGTAAACTTTTTAATATATTGTAAACAAAAGCATTACAACAGAAATTACTTTGTTAAATTTTTTATCAGAATTAGCTTCAAGTTTCCTGAGAGTCTGCCTACAATTTAATACAGCAGCTCAGTACACCATCCAACTCTCATCTCACCTATGAACAGCCAAAAGTAATTTTTTTTTAGTTATGAGAGAGAGAGAGAGTATACATGGTTGATTGAGTAAACTGAGGAAAAGGGAAGTTTCAAAGAGAAAGTGAAAGTAACGTGAAAGAGAATTTGTGTTTCTGAATAGTTTAACTCACATCAGCTTTGGGGATTTATTCATTTTCTAACTTAGAAATCTCACAAACAAATATAATTATAATACAAAAATAAATTTGAAAATCCAATTACGCCTTTAGGAAAAAGGAGAGAGAGATTTTTACGATTTTGTGAGTTAATATGGAGACTTATTTCAGGGCTTCTTGGTGTGAATTAATGTTTTATCTGAAACAGTGTTGTTGTGTATACTGTCAGTAAATGAATTTCACTATCTTGGTGAGTGATTTTTTTTTTTCATTTTTAATCCTGAGAAACCCCAAGCAGGCTCACAAATCTGATTTTCGCTGTAGGGTTTATTTAATTAATTCAAACTGGAGCAGCTGGATAGTGTAGAATGGCAAAATCCAATAATGAAGAAGAACACCGACCGGGGATTCAGCAGGGTAGGGGGGGGGGCTTCGTAACAGCAAGGGGTATCTCCCACTACTTAACTAGGAGAACACAGCCCAACTGATAATGTGCGGGTAATCTTTAAGAGCTAAGGTCGTATCAAATGTCATCTCTCCCCCCCCCCCCCGCGCGCGCTTAATAATATACCCAACACAAGTAATTATCCATCCGTACTGCCATTTTTAATTCCGTGTTCGCTGCAATAAGGCAGGCTCATAATCTGTCGAATCCAGACTAAATTATTTCAACAAAGACCATTAAAAAAAAAAAGGCGGGGGGGGGGAATAAACAAAACGCCACCTCCTCCCTCTCACTCACACACATGTACCGGAATCTCGCCCCGAACAACAACACAGAACAGCCCCCCCCCACCCCCAGCATAAATTTAAAACAGGTTTATTGACCAGATCAGACGCAGTGAGATCGTCGCTGATGGTTCAAGCTTCGGCGCACACACGGTTCTTTCTGGCCCACGGCACATCCTACTAATGAATTCCCACTCTCCCGCAAACCTGAGATAAGCGGCGGTACATCGTCGACAACACTGGAACAAGGAACGCGGCGGCCCCTTTTTGCCATTATTTCTGACGGTTCCTCCCCCCCCCCCCACCGTAGAAAACCTTCCATCGTACGAACGGTCACCTACTCTGAAACGAATCTTCCTCGTCGGTAATACGCATTTGTAATTGTGCATGTATATTATGTATGCTGCACCAGTTCATATTATTCTCTCGTCTCTCTAAGCGCGAATCAATGACGACAACATACACAACGAATTAAATACGGGACCCTCGCACACAAGCCACCGACCCCCGCCTTCAAAATTTATCACTCCCCACCCCCGCGCCCCTCAACGAAAAAAAAACAGCTGTAAAAACATACTTGCAGAATTCGAGAACGACAGAGACCGTTTTCTTCCGGGCGCAGTGCTCATTAAAGACGCTACAGCAACCACTAGGCAGCAACGGCTGTTGTTTTGACCGCCATCTTTATTTCACTGTAATCCCAACTCCCCGCGTCTCCTTCACAGCAACGGGGGGGGGGGGAAACAAAAAAAAAAAAAAACACAAACAAACAAACGGTGGGGAGTACGGAAAAAAAAAGGATTAATTGTTTCGATTTCGGCTGGAAGTCGAGTGACTAAAAGAATCGCGAATGAGCAGTATCGCAGAATCCCTCTCCGTGCGCGCGCCGTCAGTTCTTACGCGCGCCCCCCTCCTCCCGCGCGTCCCCCAACTCTTCCCGCCTCCAAGAGGCAGACGACAATTTCCAAAGACGAGCAAGAAGGGCGATGCGGGAGACAGCCGCGGTGGTAACCAGCTTACGGTCAGTACGCCGACTTTTTCTGCCATCCATCGCTGTAATGTGCTTGTTTTTTTTAAAAAAAAAAAAAATAGCAGGCAGAGATGGTGAACTATACCGTCTTTCGTTCATCCTTTTGCAATGTTGGGAGAAGAGACAGAGACAATTTTGAGGCCTTGTGTGTCTCTCTCCTACTGCAACACTTTTGTCTCGTTTTCTCTAAAACAGTGAAGCCGTCGGCTCTTCTTTGCGTCTTTTACATTTTAAAAAAATATGTTCAATTTTTCTCTCTCTTTTTTTATTTATTTTTTTCTTAAAATTATTATTTTTTGTTGGCTTTTTTATTTTTTTTAATTATTTTTTTTAGTGCATTCCATTCGCTCCTTCTACATTTAAAATTTCTTCAAAATACTGACCGTGCTTCCTTCTGCGTTTTTGCTTAAAGTAGATGTCGGAATGGTCAGGGTTGGTTATCTGATGGGTTTGTTTAACCCTTACTGCTCTTCGGACGGTGGTGACGACGACCCGGGGGGGGGGGCTGCCCAGCATCGTCGCGAGTAACTCTCCCGCCGTGCTAGCGATGTGTTGTCTTTATTAAGCCCCTACCCTACGACGGACCCCTATGTACGGATCGTGAGTACTTATTAATTCGTTTCCAGCATCTCACTGATCACTCCAACAAGCGCCGTTCGGATTGTACCGGGGATGACGAAGTTAAGAACCACCCAGGTGTAATGGTCAAGAGTTGAGTTAGTTTTAAAAAGGTACAAATAAAGACGGTATGTTTGGGGGGGTTAAAGGCGTGCGGTTTTGGTTATACTAGTTATAATATACTGGGCAGAACCACCAGATGAAAACGCTCCTCTGTTGGGGGAGGGGGTTAAAGGTGTGCGATTTTGGTTATACTAGTTATAATATACTGGGCAGAACCACCAGATGAAAACGCTCCTCTGTCGGGGGGAGGGGGTTAAAGGCGTGCGTTTTTGGTTATACTAGTTATAATATACTGGGCAGAACCACCAGATGAAAATGCTCCTCTGTCGGGGGGAGGGGGTTAAAGGTGTGCGATTTTGGTTATACTAGTTATAATATACTGGGCAGAACCACCAGATGAAAACGCTCCTCTGTCGGGGGGAGGGGGTTAAAGGTGTGCGGTTTTGGTTATACTGGTCAGAACCACCAAATGAAAACGCTCCTCTGTCGGGGGGAGGGGGTTAACGGTGTGCGGTTTTGGTTATACTAGTTATAATATACTGGGCAGAACCACCAGATGAAAACGCTCCTCTGTCGGGGGGAGGTGGTTAAAGGTGTGCGATTTTGGTTATACTAGTTATAATATACTGGGCAGAACCACCAGATGAAAACGCTCCTCTGTTGGGGAGGGGGTTAAAGGTGTGCGGTTTTGGTTATACTAGTTATAATATACTGGTCAGAACCACCAGATGAAAACGCTCCTCTGTAGGTGGAGGGGGTTACCGGAACGTGGTAAACCTGACACTACTTGTTTGTATATATATATAATAGGTTTGTTGTCTCTGCCTGGTGCAAGTTGACAGTTTAATTTAAATTTACGACAAATTTGCACTGGGAAACGTAGTGTGAGGATGCTGACCTGAAAATAGTAAACAACAACAACAACAACAACCATAAACCACCCTGATTAATAATCAATATAAGCGAGTTCTGCTACCGTGTACAGAGATAGAGAGATAGACACGCCCCGTATTTCTCTCGTGATTACTGTACCCAGATGTAAGTGTAATCGGTGGAAGATAAATAGTTAATTTTTAAGCTGTTTTTGTTTTTTTTATCAATAGTTATATATATTCAGAAGATGTATACATTGATATTAGTATATTAAAATTACTGGTAAATGAATGAATAGCAAGAGATGAAAAAAAACTGGATTAGTGTGATGTAGTATAGACGGCAAATTTTTTGGAAAGAATTGAAAAAGGATATACAAATTGGATGGGGGCGGATATTTATTTGAACTGTCAGAATATCAGCCCCCCCACCCCACCCCTTCTATTTAATTTGTTAATTTTTTAAACGACAGATTGGTCAATTAAAAGATACTTCATATGATATTTTTGTTTTAGTTTGCTTTTAGGTATCCAGTTGAATGCCGACCAAAGATGTTTCCCTTGATTTTGTATTTAATTAGATGGAAGAGAATTTTTTGTTACTACTGTTTCCATTAGTGCCTCTCATTCTATTTTTTAAAAAAAGAAAATAAAGATATAGGAATGAAGAAATGGAATTTTAAAATTGTTAAAAATTATAAGCAGATTGTTGATAGAAAAATCAGCTGCAGTCATGATAGAATAATATAACTTTATCATTGTGTAGGAATGTAGTATATTGGTTTCTTAAAGGTTTTCTTTGTTGCGATGTTTCATCGTTTTGTCAGCTTGTTGCCCACATAGTAATTTGATAAAAAGAAACTTAGATTTGCTAGCATAAAATCTCTGTTGGAAAGCTATGCGCAAACCAGCATAGAATTGCCAACAAAATATTTTGTCTATACTGAGAACTACCAAAACTCGTTGATTATTGATAGAAGAAAACAGAGATGTAATGTTTTTTCAAGTATAAGTGAAAGATTTAATGAGAAGAACTATACCACTGGTAGATAACATGTCTGTGCATCTATGTTGAGTGAATGCGCTATACTGTATTTAACTCACCCTAAAGAACTAATTTGATTAGGTAGAGCAGCTTATTTATGTAAACTGTTTAAGTTTTTTTAAAGGTCTACTATGGTAGGAAACATTTCAAGAAAATTAAAGCAAAATAAATAAATGTAATCTCATTTGTTATAATGCAGAATCAATTTTTAGGTCACCATATCTTTTTATCTATCTTTGTAATAACAGAAACAATTGTAACAAAATAAAAAGACTATAGCACATGAAATTATTTTTTCTACGTTCATAAAGAAAAGTGACAGTATGACAAAAAAGAATTTTAGAACTCCTGTCAGCTACATGAACGTTTTCTTTTTTCTTTACTTATAAGCAGCTCAAATTAGATTGCATATTTAATTCTAGTTTGAAAATTGTGCTAGTGTGTTTAAAGTTTTATTTCAGATTCCGGTTTGCTTGCTATACTAGAGAATGACTTTGCATGTGTTGTCACTTTATTTCGAGTAAGCATTGCCTGGCTTCACTTTTGAACAAAAGAGGTTAGGTGCTTAAATGTGCCATTTTACTATGCTTTTCTTTGTCCATCTGAATTAACTTCTAAGCTTCAGGGAATATAACATTTGACAGTTCACAACTTACATTATTTTAAGTAAATTAGTTTGCTTTATTTGATTTGTTTATTTTGGACATTGCAGATTGCTATAGCAATTTAAAACTAAAAGTTACTGCATACGTTTTGTTAAAGCTGTTCGTTAAATGTATAAATTATGATTGTTAGATTTTTTTTCCTTGTAAATACTTACTATTTTATACTAAACTTAGTTTTATTATTAAATCTTATTAGAAAGTGCAGTAAAAAATAAATTTCCTCACCATGTATTAAATCTCAAAGAGACATGTCTATAGCTTGCTTGTGTGTATTATATTATTTCTTATTTCAAAATTAATTTTAAATGTCACCTCAGTCATTTTAGGTTAACAGTATGCAATAATTATCAAAAATGTTTTACTCATATTTTCTTAGTTCATAGAAGTGTTTAAAATTAATATCAAATTTCTAGACCAAACTTTTAATTTGTTCTGTTAGTGCTTAAGCCTTGTAAAAAAAAATGTGGAGCATTTGTTAAACTTCCAGTAACTTGATTTTCCTTTTATAAAAACCCACATTTTAGACTATGAAGTTTACTAGTCTTGTTGTTTATTTCCAATACACTATTAATTTTATTAGCTGCCAAAATAAACACAATAAATTGCTTTTCAAGACAGCTATTGATAATTAACAGCTCTTTTGAAGAAAACCTGTATCTAAATTAGCTTTTCAAAAAATGAAGTTGAAAATTATTCCTATTTTATTATTTGGATAACTTTTCTTTTTTGTTGCATAAATCATGGTGTAATCTGCAAATAATTTTTTCAGTTCTAAAATATTTTGCAGATTAAAAATGGAATAAGACCCAAAATTAACATAATACTCTATTGAATATTATAGTATTTAAGTAAATTTTAAAAAAAATACTTCTTTAGTTATAATGAATGGTAATAGACAAAACCTAAGTGTACAAACAAGTGCTATTAATTAGTCTGGAATTCATGCTGAATGTCTATTAGAGTTTCATTTAAATAGTCATGTTATGTCTAAGCTTTTCTGGAGTTTTATGATAAAAAATAAATGTATTCAATTTTAGCTTAGTGATTTATAAAAATCATGTATGTTTCTTTGTTTCAAATTATACATTATCTTCCATAATGACTCAATCTCGGCATGATATAAAACTAATGTTTAGAATAAAGGATAGCTTTCAATCTTTTTTAAAGGATTAATGTCACCTGGAATAACTGTTTTATAAGAATTATGTAAAATAGTCAGTTTTACAAACCTAGAAGAGAAACATTTTTTTAAATATATATTTTGAAAAGTTGTAGTTTCAATAATTAAATATTTCTTTACATTTTTGCAACTGTTTACACCATCTTATAACACTGTTGATGTAAAACCTGTTTTTATTATTGTGATTTTTAATACTATTTAGATTTTCAATATCTCTTTTGTTGCTTATTTCTTCCATGTTCTCTTACCCTGACTATTTATAATTAACCTTAAAAAAGATCAAACTTGTTGATTCTGTTTGCATTTATGAGGTAACTCCCCCTTTTCTACATTTGATTGGATTGTGTGTGTGTGTGTGTTCATTGCACATTTAGTGCTAATGCCTGTTATTCTTCAAATCTCAATAGGCACTTCAAATAATTCCTTATACTAATAAGGTAACTAAAATCCCAAGAATTGCATTTTCTTTGCAGAGTAATACCAAAAAATATTTGTATAGGTTAACCATTACAGGACATGCTGCTATATACTAGCTTAACTCAAGAACTGTTCCATACCTTCTATCTGCAAACCATTTCCTTATACTGTATAATGAGCATTTATGACATTCAATTAATTTCCATTTTGAAATGTGTGTCTTGAGTAGGAATAGATTATTGATTGCTGGATAGATTATGAGGGAGACCTGATTTAAACAACTTTGCCTCCTGGGTTATCTTATCTTTAATGGCAGAGAAAACCTACTACTTGGGAATCCTTAGATTTTACTTCTGTATTATATATACTCAAGCTAAGTAATGTTTTTATTACTGGTATACCTTTTTAAAATTTAAAATAGTACCATTCTGTAGTGATATTTAGTTTTAGAATGGATCCAAATTTTGTCACAGATATCAGAGTTTACAGTAATTAATCAACAAGTAAATTCAGATCAGAATTGTTATTTTGTCCTTATGCATTTGATCTCATAAATATTTAAAGATTTGTTATTTTTGTGTTTTTTTTTAAATTGTTCTAGTCATTCATTTTCTGTTTTTGGTTTGTTTATTTGGGAACCTGAAGTAGCTTTGTAGATCTTTAATATAAGAAAGATCACATTACATCAGTGCTGCTACAGTCACCTATTGTCAACATGGTAATATTAAAATTCAGTAGTTTTAGCGAAAAAAAAAAAAATATTGCGTTATTGTTACACAGTATTTGGTTATAGCTTATTCTGGCTTATAAAATGTAATGTCTTTTCTGATACTTATTTACTGATTTAAAAGTTGATATAATAATCAGTGCTTATTAACAGTCAAAGTAATTGGGTTTTTTAATTTGTTGGGAAATTGATATAATTCTAATATATGAATTTATTAAAGTTAATGCTTTTGAACTAAGTTTTAATGAAAATACTATTGATGTGAAATAAGTTGTAAGTTGATGAATTTGCTGTTTCATTATATTTTGTCATAGGGTCTCAAACATTTTATAGTTAAATGACATCAGTTCAACCTGTAACTATGGATGTGATTATGTAGACTTGCTGGAGAATGATATTATATATTGCTCTTTAATTTTTTTATACCTTATACCTGCAAGGAAAAAAAAGGGAGGGAGGAGTAGTATTGGTGATCAGATTTCCAGAAAAAAATTTTTTTGTTGTTAAGTCTGGTTTGTGTTTATGGTAAAGATACTTTTTATTGTGTTGAGTTAATGATTTTCACATATGGTATAGTAAGAGGTGCTGCAATAGTTTAATGAATTGCTAAGATCAAGGGCTCAGTACCTGCCTAGAATGGTTTCTTACTCTTATTTCCTAGCCAAGCATATAGATTTCCTCCAGGCATACTGATTTTCTTTCATCTCTGAAAATGAAGGGTTTTAGTATGGACTTTGGTAAGTTATGCACACACACACACACATGCATACAAACTTAAAGGAGATAACTTTGTGAGAGGCCTCGGCAACCAGCAGTAGCCCCTTAAAGAGCTGCTCCATATGAGCCCATCAAGAAGATAAGAAAGATGAGATTACAATCCATAGAAAAAGAAATATTAGTGGAATAACAATGAGAAGGGGAAAAAAAGCATGTGTAACAAATATGTTAGTATTTAAAATAAATAGTTTAAGTACACAATTTTATAACTGGCTCATTATTATGTAAATTCTATTTCAAACTAATTAGAACAACAGTAAGTAATTAAATTTACATGAGAAATAATATATTAAAAACAAATTAACAATGGAAAATGTGCTCCAGATATAGGAAGTACAAAAATCAAATGATTCATTATGTTTATCTTTATTAAAATAAAGGATAACTTTCACCTTTTTTTAAAGTGAAAATAAAAAAAATTAAGATAGTGGTGAATATCCAAAGTTATAGTATATTTATTCTGTTTAAAAAAAAAATGTTTATTCTGATATGAAGTTCTGAAAATCTGTTATTAGCATTACTTTTTCTACTGATGTCTCTAATTTTTTATAACTTTACAAATAGCAGAGGATTTCCATATAAAGAAGCAACCTTTGTATGTAAAACATTTTGAAATAAATAATTAGTAACAAGTCTTTACTTAGATTGTTTTATTTTGTCATTTTGTAAAGAATATTGATATTTTTTTTGTTTAATGTTTATTTTTAATTAGTCTAATAGAAAAAAAATTTTTTTAAAGTTTTCTTAATTCTATATGGGAAGAAATTAAAACAGCTACATTTCTGAAACACATTGTTCTAATTTATAGAATTGATATTTTTACTGAAAAGCCAACAGAAACAGAATGTAATTAGTCATAATTAGAACACTGACAAGTAGTCAATAAGATAATAATGAAGAAAACTGGAGCACTTCTGCTAATGTTAATTAATGATACCCTACAATATTTGTTAGTAGTTTGGTCAGATATACAACAAAAGCATTAATGGATTCTCAAAAGAAAAGAAACAGTTTGTGCCATAACCCATGATTACCAATGAGCTTAAGCTAAAGTCTTTGACCAGATTAGCCAAACAAGTTAAAAGCATTTCAGATCAACAGAAGTAATGATTGGAATAATCTTCTCCCACTCTAGCTATTCTAAGGAAAGAAACCAAAACTTTTCTGATTAGTACCTAGAGCAGATCCATGTAAAACCAGTTGGTACAAAGGGGGATCAATATAGTGAATACTGGGAGGACTAGGGTTAAGTATCTTATTGATTGCCTTTTTTTTAAAATGTATATTATTTTATGCAATTTAATTTTTTTGTGATATCTGGTCTATCTGGTTTGATTCTGGAAAACAGTATAATGTGCAAACCATAGTAATAAGAACAAAATATCATGAATGTAATCATGATTTAAACTTTTAACTATTAGATGAAACAACTAAAATAAGCTACTTTTTGTTTTTCAATTTAGTTTTTAAATTTTTTTTAGAATTTCTTATTTTTTTACTTATTAAAGATAGATGAATTCCATCTTTAAATGATATTTACAGGCATTTTTACTGCCACATTAATGAATCAAAATATTCAGAAAAACAAAATTATGAAAGTAAGTTAATTAAAATATTTTTTTTTTTTTTCAATAATAAAAGTAATTAGTCTCAAGTCATTTCACTTAGGCAAAGTATGAACTTAAAATATTTTGATTCTTCTCATTATTTTGGTCTATAATAGGGATTTTAGTTTCCCAAAAGAAGGGATGGCAAGTTTTATTCTGAGCATGATTTCTTTGTCAAGATTGTTGTCAGAGGTTACAATATACTGTAGATATTCGAAATGATTCATAACATTTAGTGGATTTCTATCTGTCTGCATGAGTGACTAATGTCAAGGAAAACAGGTTTATACAGTATTTCAGTTGTCTTAATATTAATTGATAACCCAAATTTGCAGCTGTAGCAAAACTGTTTGTGATTATCTGGGTATCACCAAGGAAACATGTTAAAAGAACTGAGTCATCAGCACTAGTTTCTCAAATTGTTGTTTTTGTGGTAAACTTTAATCAGTTAAGACTGAAAGAGCTGCTATCAAATCTTTTTTTGATATAGATGCCAAGTCCACAATTAACAAATGTTTCTTGAATAACAATATTCAAAAATAGTGTGAAAATAGTAACAGCTAACACACATCCTTGTTTGACTCCATGAGCAATTTGAAACATTGTAAAGATGTTTTCACCAATTTTTATTTTACTTTGCCATACATTATATTATGGAATATTTTGCATTTTTAATAAATTTATTTGGGCATCAGAATTTAGAGTAGGGTTCACAGTTCCATACAAGAGATTAGATTGGAAATGAAACTTTGCTAAAGTCTATGAATACTAATATATATATATATATATACAAATCTTGTTCAGTAGCTTTCTCCTGGATTTGTCTCAACATAAAAATCATGTCAATAGTGCTGCTTCCACTACAAAAGCCATATTGACTTTCAGATAATATTGTTTCCAAAATCGTTTGTAAAATATTGTCAATAAGATTTTTGTTAAGATTTTTCCAGCTGTCAAAAGTAAGGAGATGCTTCTTGTAACTTCCATGTTATTGGTAGTCACCTTTGCTCTTAAGAATTACCATCAAAGTATTTTTAAAGTCTGGAGTTAACTTTTCATATTCCTGACAATATTTATAAAATTCAAGAAGTTTGTTATAGTAGTGTTCCACCATTTTTTTAAATATTTCTCTTTTGAATGTTGTTTATGCCAAATGATTTACTTGATTTACTTACCTTTATTGGTTTTTCAATTTAAAAAATTGTAGGTGGTGAGTCAATGTTGGATGCAATTGAGAGTTGTATTGCTTTTATCTCTGTGATATTTGGAAAATTCTGTCTAATACATTTTTGAAATGGTCTTTCCAATGATTTACTATATCATTTTTGTCTGTCAACATGTATTTTATTTCCATTCCAAATTGGAACTTATTTTTAAGTCCATAGACTTTTTTTAAGGACATATACACTACTTAAAAGGATTTTTATCTGTTAATTGTTGTTTCATCTGTTTTGTTGTACCAATATTCATTTTATATTTGATTTATTTACATATTTTTATGTTTGTATTTAGCTTACTTAATATTTGGTAACACTTTTTTTTCTCCAATAGTTGTTGAATTTAAATATTATTTTTAATCAAGCGAGCACTGAGAATTGAGCGGAGACAAATTGTTGAGCTGATCAAGGTTCATTTTTAATTTAAGTATTCAGAATTTGCTGTACTATTCATTTGATAACAAATTTCATGATTTTAAATTTGTTCTCATATACTTCTATTTAATTTAGATATTGTCTTTTCATATTAGCAGGTTTAGATTTCCTTTCACTGCTTGATTTTCAGATTGTATTTGGCTTTTAGAAACAGATCCATAGAGCATTTCCACTCATTTCATTACCTGTGTATGGTTCTAGTCTTATAGGTGCCATCTCTTAAATCAGGATTGTTTTAAAATATATTACCATTTATCAAGTAATTTGTGTGTTTTTAATTGTAAGATCATGCTCAATGCAGAATGTCAAAAATATTTAATCAGTTGTGTTGGATGTGCCTTTACCAAATCTTCATGGGCTCTTATTAATACATCTTAAGAAGTCAAAATTTTTCTCACTTTTCAGTGTGTCTTGTCATGATTGGAACATATGCACAAACAAAAGTTTAAAATCTTCTTTTTTTTTCAAGTGGGAAACTCAAGTTAATCATTCTTTCAGATATGGCAAATGGAAGTGTTTCAACTTTTGACAACAGTCAACTGAAAATTGAAAAAGAAATGCCAGTGCCACTATTTCCATGTTGTGCTTTTTCTGACCAAAAGAAACTGAAATGTCACTCTTTCAAAGATACCCATTTTTGCCACTGATTTTTAAGTGCCACTATATCTATATCATATCTTAGCAGTTCTTTATCAATTAAAGTTTTTCTTCAAGCATTTTTAGACTATCAGAACAATTTCTTGCAAGATTGTTTGAAATTTTTTGTATTTTTGTCACAAGTGGAGACCTACTTAACATGGCTATCTAATCAGGTTAAAAATTAAATGGGGTTTGTTTATTTGTTTACCCTTCCTTTTGTTAGGGCATCTCTGGATTTGGACATGCATTGCAATCCATAGAGAGGGCTGCCTGCCTTTTTTAGCAGGGCTTTGTTTCTGTCATCCTCCATCCACTTAAACTTCCTTTGTGCAAATGTTGAACAATGATTCCCAGCTTTTCTGGCCTTTGTTCATTGCCACAGGAAATCTTTCATTCAGAATTTGTTTATAGTATGGCCAGAATTCACAAGAAATTCTCTCATTCAATAGGCTTATCTTCCCAGTTCCTTATTCATTCTACAATTATTTTGCAGCAAATCATCATGTCTGATGGTTGTTTCTCTATCTGCCATCAGTATATATAGAATTAAGATGTTAAAGTTTTCTAAAATTTAATGTTTGTATGTTTATTGACATTACCAGTGGTTGTTAAGTTTTAAACAAACAGCTTATTTGTAGGACTTAATTTTAATGAATCTAATATATTATTGAAAATTTTAGAGCCAAAACTTCAAAATATTCTTTAAAGATAAATTACTTGTGAGAAAGCAATTCAAAAATTAGTAGCAGTACTTAGTTAATTGGTAGAATACATTATGTAATACTACAACTATGCTAGAACTTTTTTTTTTAATAGTATGGTTTTGGAAAAAATTTTAAATCAGTAATTCCTTCATCAGGCATGCATAGACATGCACACACACTTTATAAACTTATAGCTTTAGGTACATTTTTAGAACATTGTTTCAGCTTTAATCTTGCAGGGCATCCATGATTTCTAATGTTGCTACAGTTACTTTAATGACTCATTATATTTGATCTGGTAACTTATGTGGGCACTGACAATTTTTAGGATTTTGGTGTTAATACTTGCATTCAGAAATAAATGATTCTGAATATAAGATATTAATAATCTTTTAAATGTTCAAAGTAATTTTTATCTGAATGAAAATATTTCCATATCTTGTGATTTTCAGAAAGGTTTCACTGGTCTTTAACGACAGTCAGTTATAAAGCTTTTCTTTATTTTTTTTGTAAGTGGTATCAGCTTTAAGTTATGAACTAATTTGTTTAACTTGTTTAGTTATCAATCTAAAAGAGTTTTTGGATATGCTTCTGTTGCATATAATATCAGAGTAGAAGAAGTATATTTTATAGTAGAAATTCATGCAGGTTATTAATGTTGCTGGTAAATTATTTAATAACTGACTTAAGTGTCTGATGTCATTTAGCATCTTTGAATTTTCTAAAAACAGAAAAGGGAAATAGCTTAGATAAAAACAACAATGCTTTTATTCTTTAAGTATCTATTTAAACAATAGTAATAATGATTGCTGCAACTCATTTAAAGATTTTGCTTAACAAGTGCATAATGTAGTATTTTTGTTAACCAGATAACATCAAATGATTCTTTAATATTTTTTATACTTTGTTTATAATAGCTTACATATGGTAAATTTGAGCAAATCTAATACTAATAGTGCCTAATACTTTTTGTGTTTCTTTTTTAGATGGGTAATCTGTGTGCCATTACTGTATCCACCTATTTCTTTTTAAAGCATACTTTTTGTCTGATTATTTTTTCATTGTATTTCATGAAGTGCAACATTTATAAGTTCATTAGTAAGAAATTGTCAATTGACATCACATTACCCAAAATCAGGTAAGGATGACAATATCCAAAATAGACAAGCTCTGTTTGGCATGTATACAATGCAGTCTCCTTATGCTGTGGATGAATCATCTGATTGTATAAGAACATGTACCATCATTTTAATAAATTAATCCTGAGCTATAACTTTGCAAAAGATGACATTATAATCAGTTGGAAATGTCCCTGTAAAAAAGAAGAAAAATCATTACATATTCCCAGATAATGATTAGCTCTGTTTTATCTTGCTAATGATGCTCACCTAACAGTCAGTGATCTTCCATCATACCGATTAAAAGCCATTACTGACAAAACTACTGCTCAGTTTGCTTTTACATATATATTTTGCCATCCCTAAAGTCAAGAAGATTGATCCTTGACTCATTAGTGAATGATAGATCAGAAGGACCAATGTTCACCACATGCATTCTAAGTAGTCTCTCTCTTACATGTTTTATTTTTCAGTCATTTGAAAATAAAATATGGCCTGTAGCCATATAAATATTCAGTATATAAACTGTTCTATACAGTTTAAAGGAAACATTGCTGTCCTGAACCTTTTGGTAATTTAAAGCCATGGACATTACACATAGATTCATTGTAAACAGAAGCCCAAGAAACCAATCTTCATAATATTCTGTTGCTCTGTTTTATACAAGATCCTTTCTTGAGATTTTGCTGGTTATCTGATAAAGTTATAACCATTGATTACAGGCTGATAGACCATTTTTTGGTACTCATTTGTGCAGGCACAATGCACATGCATCAAAAATTTTTCCATCTAATATGGGAAATGCACTGTGACAAAAGCAAGAATTGGCCAGCTGCACACTTTCATTCTGAATAAGCTATACAATACTTGTGCTAGAGTATATTTGCATATTATAATTGTTTTTTAATTTGCACTGAGAAAGTCATATTTCATTAAGTTTTTCTGTACAAATGAAAATGATCAGCCTATGAAAGTTCTTAATATAGTGGGATTATTTACAACTACATGAGAACAATGTACAATATATATATACTTCACAGAAAAACTTAGTTTTCTACATTTTTGTAGTGAATATTTTAAAAGGAAGGTAGCTATTAAACTAAAAACAATTAACTTGTATTCATTGAGTGTGAAAAAAATTGTAAAATAATTTAATAATTTAGCAAAACTATTTTAGCATTGTATTTTACATTGAATTTGTTTTTAAAGTGTCATTTTTAAACACTAGTTTTAACTTTTTATTTCTTTTTCCAGAATTCATCACAAAGCAAAACTTATGACATTTTACAGATGGAATGATGACCAAAAAGGCATTTTTTAAACATTTGTGCAGCATCTAAATGGTTTAAACATGCCACATAATTGTAGTGCTTTATGTGATACCACCATGCATTCAAATTGCAATGGAAAAGCTTCATTTTATAACAGTAACTCGGCTTCTTGCAAATGCAAGTTAACTGCTAAAAGAGATCATGAGAGCCTTGAAAAAAGGTCGTCCTATGTTTATCTCAAAGATGGAAGATGCCAAGGAAGACCCTGGACAAAAAGAAAGAAGTATCTGCTTACATTTTCTGTTCTACTGATAGCAGTTTGTATTGCTTTAGTAATCATCACTTTCATTCTGGTCAGAAAAGGATATGATTTTAGTAAGTAGATTCCATTTTTATTAAATGTATTTTAGTGTTTGTCAAAGAAAAACAAGGAATAGCTTTAAAAATATTGTATATATATAGATAGATAGTTGATTGTTTTATATTTATTTTTCTAGCATCAAAATTGATATATGTATATACAGGCCTGCACCCAGGATTCTGAGAGGGGGGGTTCTTTTTGCAAAGGGTGGAACTAAATGCACCATAACCTGTTATCACACTATATCATGAAGTGATTAAAATGAACATATATACTGTATTTATTTTTGCATTCAATATAACAAAGAGCAACAAAATATTCAAAACAATACTATCCATGCAATTCTTATCACAAACACAATGACAAAGTTAATATGGATACAAGTTCTGCAACTGTGAGAATGTCTTTTCAGTCAAACATACTAAGCAATAACCACTGCATATAGATTGTATAAACCAGACTAAACACACAAACAATACAATGTGCATTTATAGACTTTACCTTAAGCCATTAGGAGCAACATGATGGGATGAAATACTGTTATGTCCATGTACAAGTTATGATGACATTGGATGTACCACAAAAAAAAAGAACAACATGGTAAAATGGCAGTGCACTTATGATCTGTAAATTCAAAGCAAAAGCCTGTTTTATATGTAATACAACTGAGCCCATCATCCTACTCAGGATTATATAATAACTGTCTACAAGGAACCTTCTTTTATCTGTAATTATTAAGAAGAGACATTATAACTTTCCATTAGGCCTGCAACAGCTTCAAATGAAAATAGGAACTTTTGATGTAGTGTAAAAGGAATGATTGCCCTACCTTGGCAGGGGCTGGATGCTACAGACTTGTACAAATGAGTCTCAATCTAAATCTTGTGAATCTAATCTGACAGGATGCAGTCATGATGCAATCTTCATGGGTGCTTTTTGGCAAATATTTCTACAACTTTATCAAAGATATGTCCTTATTATAATGAATATGCAATAACGCCAGGCAGCTCAATCTTTCCTTTCCCATCAAAGCCCTCAGGTAATTATTGAGGTGCCTCAATACACTTGCACTATGCTCACATTCACAGGAGGTAACGGGCAAAGTGCATGCAAGCTGCAGTAATGTGTGGATGTTTGGATACATAATAGCATCACATTCTTTGATTGCAGCAGCTTGTGTGCTTGGTCTTTTATCTTCAGGGACCTTGTCCTACCTGCAGAGATATCCAAAACACAGTTTAAATGCACAAGAATTACCATTAATCATCTAAAGCAGTTTAACTGTTAATAAGATAATTTACCTCATTTTCCAACGAGTGAGCTCTTATGGAACAAGATCTGGGGAGGGTAGATCCTTCGCATATGCTTCTACCATCCTTGATGTGTCAGGCAGTTGCTGGCACACAACCACTGGAACTAACCCCAGAAGGGAGGAAGCAGTGACAGCCAGAGCTGGAGCAAGCAGAAATTTATTGATCACACAGTTTCAGTTAGGTCCTAAACTAACAAAAAGTAATATCAGTCTCCAAATGTCCATGAACTAATGTGGTCTCATGTATATCTACAGTGTATAAATGCTAATCACTTGTAACAAAATACACATACTAACTCATCAACAAAGTATAGCTGTACTTGAAGAAAACAAAAAAATTTTTAAAAATTCCTTGCATATGAACTTACGAGAAAACTGTGCATCCAAGTCACTGATCACATGGTCCAGGAATGGTATGACTGCATTCACCTTGTATTGGTCACTAATGTAATCAGTAGGTATGTTGTTACAATGTTTTTGGTATTGAGAAATACGAGGTCGGTATGGTATTGATCCTACATGCTCTGCCATGCAGACAGCTTGGTCATACACTACTGTAAATGATTCATCAACATTTTTTCTCTCTGCTGCATATACTTCCCTGATATCAGCAATCTGCAGAGTAAATTTTGTAGCAGAGAGAATACATCTGTTCAGAAGTAACAAAAACATGAAAAATATTATCATTTACTGAATAAGTAGAAACACTATAATTGTAAATAATAAAATTACTGGTCTTGCCATTGTGTGTGCATGGATAATATCTAAGGTAGTACTCTGAAGCTTAGTGGTGATTCCTGACAAATGAGACAGGTATTTATAAATCATCATGAATATGACGATGAAGTCAAAAGAAGTGATGCTTGCTAGAATTTGTTGTGCCTCACTTCTACTCACTGTGTCCCAATCAGTGAAAAGCTGGTACTTATCAAGGTGCTGTCTATATCCAGTTACTTCAAGTGCCTCAGCCAGGTATACAAATGCTTAGTAAAAGTGCTGGACGTTCAGCCCAGCATTTTTTGCACAGATCCAAAAGTACTTTCTGCTGCCATCCTCAACACCTCTTACTCTCTCTTCCAGAAGTCCTGATCTCTTGGGACTAAAGAGGAAAAAAGTACAGCAGTGCTTAAGTCTGTCAATCACATTACGAACTTCTGGCATGGCACATGTATGACTTAACACCAAATTCAAGCAATGTCCACTGTAGTGGATGTATGTGGCAAGGGGTGACACCTGTCTGATTCAAGCCTGCACACCTACTTTGCTTGAAGCCATGTTTGAAGCACCATCATACTCTTGCCCACGAATATTTTGCACAATCAAACTGAGTTCATCAAGTGCATGCAGAATTTCTTGAGCCAGATATTCATTGGAAATCCACTCCAGAGGAATAAACCTTAAGAACTCCTCTCTATTTCCTTGTCAATGAATCGCACACAAAGGGCAAGATGTTCTGCATTGTGGTTTGTGACCTTATCTGCAAGGATGCTGAAGAACTTGGCTTCTTTACTTCATCCACTATTTCTGACAGGATGATAATATGACCAAGAATCTCAGTTATTTGATTCTGAGTGTTTGGAGAAATGTACATTGCATTATTCATGGATGAAGATAACAAGTGTATTCCTAAGAGTGGTGGTGTGATTTGAAATCAGACTAAGTATACTCAAAACGTTTCCAGGATTACTTGGCGTGTCTAAGCTTTCGTGACTACCTTGAAGTGCTATACATTGCCGCCCACAAAACAAAATGGCTTCTGCAACTGCTTAACTATACCTCTGTTTTGTTGCACATTAGCTGCTTTCCTGTTGTCCATCAAATTCTGTATGTTTGCATTTGGCTGCTCTATTGCTCTCAAAAACTCATCTGCCATTCGCTGTGCCTCTTCATGATATTTTGTGTGTTCATGTTCTCTACGCTTTTCTGGCTTTTTATGCCATGCAGTGAAAGGTTTATTGACAAACTGACCTTTGTTCAAGTAATTATTGCAAAACAAGACACACTTGATGCAAAAGGCGCCATCTAGATGCAGAGGTGTAGCGAGATGGGCGACAGGGGGCAGTTGCCCCCGGGAGCAGGTCTGAAGGGGCACAAAATTTCCTCTGGCCTATAAATTATAATGTCAATTAATAACTAGCCACCTCCACCCATGAAATTTCCACAGTAGTTGTGAAAGGTCTTTCAGCAAGCCGAAATTAATTATGACATACATGAGAACTTCATTGACTCAAGAACGACTGAGTAACTTGGCAATATTAAGTATTGAAAAACACGTACTCAATACCTTAAATTTTGATAGTTTAATTGATTCATTTGCAGCAGCAAAAGCACGAAAGGTTCATATATAATGTAACAATGAATACCAGAATGCTCCTGTACAAGATCTAGTTAAGTATATGTACAGTTTTGTAAGCTAATAAAATTTATTTGTTAACATAAGTAGTATTTTATCAATCTGTTTCGTAATACATGTACACCACAAGTGACTGTTCTGCATTCTTGAAAGATTACTCTAGCTATGTGACTTTGAACAATATTGCATGAAATAAACATCAAAATGGTTTACAATTTAACAAATTATGTAAGTAAACCTAGTAGGCGATACCTCATTACTTCCAGGTTTACAGTTGTGATATTGTGAGATGTTATATTGTGACTTAATTAGCTCTCTATAAGGTGGTGATTAATTCTTTGTGATTGTCATTAAGTGGGTAATGAGTCACAAATAAATAATCAAAACATGTCAGAGGTGGTGGGGGGCCAAAAGGGTCTTTGCCCCCGGGCACTGAGAACCCTTGCTACACCTCTGTCTAGATGCATACTATACACCATCCATTTGTGATCATCAAGCCATGTGCATTTAAAGGAACGATAGCAACTTCCTATAAAGGTAGTGTGGAAGATATAGTTGGGTCCTGGCACTTTGTGATGTTTCAGAAGCATATATTTGTCCCCGGAACTCAATCTTTCAATTGTTTCTTTGACCTCTTTTGCTGTCATTGTTGCTTGAACAATGTGGCCAATGTCATGGGAAGATGCTTTAAGCACTGTTTAAATAGAAATTTAATATTTAAAATTTTCAGCAATCATTATCTTTTGGCAAAATAGCTGATTGCAGTTTACTCTCATATAACTGACCAAAAGATATCTCACCACTTTCAGAATGAATGGCCATTGTTTTAGGTGAGACTCTATGGTTCAAATCACAAGAAAATTAATTATAACCTACTGTAATCGGAAACAAGAAAATCATTATAAGTACCACACAGATCAACTTAGATAAACAAAATCATTAAAACAAGCATAATTAAAAGCAATTTTCAAATAATCTAAACATCACTTACCGACTCTGACTCTTAAAACACTGTTGGGGCCAATGTCAGCCACTCAGTTCACTCATATATGTCCGTACTGTCCCAGCCTGTCCAGCTTCTCTAGAATTCGCTCCAAGTGGTGCCAGCCAATGGGAGGGCGGCCCAACCGCACCAGTCCCCATCGTGTAACAGTCCAAGTTTCGGTTCCTGGCCTTTTGCCGCCAGGCTCATTGTCCAGGGTAGCGGGACTACTAATAGCCTCTGGCAGCCACGCATATTGTCTTGGTGGCAGATCAACAGGAAGCCGTTGGGGGCTGGCAACGCTAGGTGAGCTGACAGAGGGATTATAATGCAATCGGGTAACCGATGGCTACACCACACAGACATTTCAACTCTTGCTAATAAATTTCCTGATATGAGACGTGAGCAACTTTCAAAACATACAAGTAAATATTTGCCTGGTTAACAGCACATGAAAAAAAAACTTTTGCTTGGTTTAGGGAGTTTTTTTTTTCCTCGCTCAGGGTGGAACTTTGTGGGGGGGTTCGAATGCACCCAACAACCCCCCACCCTTGGGTAGGGCCTGATATATATATATATATATATATATATTAGTTAAATAGAAATATTTTGTATTACTAAAATAGGGAGTTTTGCAAAAGATATTTTTTAATCCAGGTAAATTCATTTAGACTTAATAAAGTATGACCTATTCTACTTGAATTAATGCTGCATTTATTTACAGAAGGACAAAGAACTCTTAATTTATGTATAACTGTTTTTGAAATTAGTTATTCATTTTATTTTTAATGTATTGATTAGCACAATGAGGAAATACACTCTTCTCTATTATACTCTTGTAAGTTTTGAGCATGAAATAACTTCAAAAAAGAGTTTACTCCTGCAGTACCTTTCCAATTTTAAATGTTTCTCTAGGAAGTTTTAAACTTTGCTGATTGCTCAGAATAACTTACATTTTCTTTGTTTTTCTAGTAAAATGCCTTTGCTCTGCCCATTTCTAAATTTTCAGCATCCTTAAAAAGATAAGGAGGCACCAAGACTGACCACATACTTTGATGAGTTGACATCCTTATTATAATAGTTATGTTTAGCAGATCTAAAAGATTGTTTGCTTTACTAATATCATGACTACTACTAATCACATTTTGAGCAGTTCATGGTTCTTACTAATACCACATGCACACACACACACACACACACACTCCTCTCTTTCCTCACTAAATGTAAGGGCCTCTAGGATGCAGTTGTTGGTGTACCTCTCTCTCTTCACGTCTTTTGTAGACTTAGCATTGTTTATCCTATCATTGCAGCAAAAATTTGAACTCTTCAAAGAACATTACATAATGATATTTATGTACAGCTTATGTCTGGAGTTGAATGACCCTTTGCATATTGGATGTTATCGTTGATGCTATGGTGGTATGCAGCAGTAATTGTTGCCAAGCAAAAGCTAATTCACAGATAATGAACTCTTATTTAGCTTTCTTTGGGATTTTTAACTCTGCCAACCTAAGCAAAGCCTCCCCCTGTTGTTGGCACCATATTTCTTTATCGCTGTAAGCTGGAGATAGCTATGTCTAACTAACAAGCAACTGCAGAGATTGTTTTACTGAAAGGTATACTAAGGTCTGATTTTACTATACTGTTGCATGATAACTTTGAATACATCAATGTATTTTTCTTCAGTTCCTTAACTCCCCTGCACACACAAAACGTACATGATCTCCTGACTATAGACATTAAAAATTTGTGCATATCTTTTTAAATTTTTGTATCTGTACCTATTTTGGGTCTCACTCTGACCCTTACAGGGTGCTACATTTTGTGTCATTGACTATTAGATGTGAAAAATATAGATAGATAGTGATGGTAATTATTTATTGTTTGACAATTTACAAAAAAAACTGAATGTTGGGGTGTTGGATCCCAATAATAAAATGCACAATGACTCTAAAATCAATGTTTTTTAAATGAAGTGTATTTATTATAATAAAAAATTCAATCATTATGTGATATTTTTACTTATTTTAATCTCAGAAAGTATGATGACTATAATGTGACATTAGCAACAAGATATAAATTTTGTACTTAACAATTTTAGAATGTTCATTGTAGACACTTCAGACATTTCATTTATTATTTTTTTTGCTGTCACTTGTATTTTGAAGAAGAGCATTTTGAAAGCAGAAATGTTTAGGTAGAGGGCTATTGTCATTTGTGTCAATTGATACCAGTCTACATTGGCTCCTACCTAAACTGTGTCACTTCCACCACTATTTAATTCTGTGTATCTGAGTTTGAGATATGTAGCAGATTTTCTCAAGTGTAGGCTGACAGGCTCTTCAGAGTGAGTCTAAAAAAAAAGGCACCTTATATAATTATTGCCATAGTGGTTTGGATTGTTGGGCATTGATTGATCTTGTGTTTGTTCATATATGTATGAATGAATGCACCAACTGCCTTTATTCTCATTGTAAAACAAGATTATCTCTAGCTTCTGGAGTCACTTTGTCAACATTATTAGCAATAAAATTTATTATTGTAGTGTGTGTATGTGTGTAATCCATTTTGGTTTCTTATTGATAAGTAGTGGCATCTTGAAATGTATTAGAATTTTTCAAAGAAAAACTAATATATTAGTCTGTTTATTAAGTTTTTGGATATTTTGTGTAAAATAAGATTAATTTAATCATATAAATGGCAGAATTTGTTATTGCTAATTAGGTTTTTTTAAAACTATATTATATATACAATGCAACTTTTTACAAATTTCAAGCATAAATTAATATTTTATATTTTAAAAAAAATTGCTGCTGCTTATCTAATCAGAATTTGAAGAAAATTTAAGTGGTACAAGTGAATAAATTCTGTAAACTTCTATCATTTTATAATGAGCAAGCTGTTTACGCATGTATAATTTTTCTTACTTATGAAAATCACAAGCATATAATATTGAGAAAAATTTTTCTACTTTGTTGCATATTTTAATTCTTGAACTGAATATTATATTTACTCTTTTCATTGACAGATTTAAATAAGTGTGATACTTTTGGTTCATGCTTACAAAAATGTACCACTGTTATAGGAAGTAACAAGTGTGAATGTCAGAAGGGTTATATTTTGATCAATGACACACACTGTCTTGCTGAAGGTAAGTGCAATTTTTATATGCATTTTTTAAATTAGTCACAAATTTTTTCATATTTAATCCTTGCCTTGAAAAAGAAATTATATAAACTTGTTGGTGAAGCATAGTGTTCTTTAATGGTTTTAATTTTTCTAGAAAACTTATTTTTTAAAAGGTTATAACTTACAAATGTTTTAAAAAATATTTTTGTAGAATTTTAGTCATATATTTCCAAACAATAAGTATTCAAGCTTTGCTTTTTAACATCATTGTTCACCCTACACTCAGTACCAGATAAAGTGGTATGTTGTCTTCATCACCGGTTTGCAGAATTGTTCAGCATTATCAGTAGAGTAGAGTGCAGCACATTGTTATGAGAGAGGGTGTCTAGGATTGATATGAAGAAAATTTTAAAAAATAAAAATTTTTTATAATTACTTGCTCATTTATTTTGAAATTAAGTTTTTTTTTTTAAAGTAGCTGTAGTTTTTTGTTTATGTATCAACTATTATTGCAGAATTATGACTAGTATTATAATACTTCGTGGCTGGATGAGAAACTAGTTAAAAAAAACTTGTTGCTTAGAAATATTTTTGGGATTTTCAAAATTAAAGAAAAAAGTTACATCTTTCATTTCTATTTCTTAAAAATATACAATAATGATTATAACTGAAGACTTTACTACTAGTAACATGAGCAGCAGTTGCACTCTGTCACATTACATGAGAAGTTAAGTAAATTTAATTTGCAATCATTATTTTGTGAAATTTTTTGTAAATAATCTTTGCATTCAACATGGATAATGGAAAATCATCAAAATGGATTTGAATGACTGAATAATATCCTGGACAATATAGAAACATTATAATTTTTTAAAAAACTGCATATGACCTTCATAAAAAAAATTGTATTAACTCTCTTATATCATTAATTTAAAGGAATCAGTAAATTTAATTTTTATGTTTTTCAAACAATTATGCATGAAGTTATGGCTCTACTGTGTTGATAAGACTACAAAGCACTTTATGTACACCATAATTGTGCTGGATGGCTGGTATTCATATCAGTTTTAACCTCAAAAGAACTTAAAAGCATAAAACGATATCAATTTTCAAAGTATTACTATAAGAGTTAATTATTTCTTATGCATTTAATAATTTGTAATTAATAATTTTTTCACTGAAACCAAATTATAATTAGTGGTAATGCATATTTGAACTGTGAACCTCTGTTCCTGTAAGCTTACTGAATTGTGATATGCATAATAGGTGCCAAATGTTTTTTATCCAAACTTAAAGTAGTGCAAATTTAGTTTATTTAAAGGATACCAGTATAGGAAATTTTTTTTAAAAAAGAAATCTGTATGAAACTTGGTGTATGCCATCTGGACATCCAGAAAATTAAAAAGTGCACAATATTTTTCACATTGGCCAAACCATTGCTATAGTAATAGAAGTCATTTTTAATTTTTGGGCAGCTACTCATTACAACTTTGAATGAAACGAAGGTATGTACAAAAAAAAACCCTAACACATGGTATTTGTTATGTAATTACTATAATTCTATGAGAAAATGGATATATTTCAGATGTATTACCTGGTAGTGTCACATTTCAGAATGCAGGGCTCTCACTGCATCCCTTCCAGAAATAATACAAATTGATATATTAAAAAAATCACTGCATAGGAGTGTTTATAAATGTCAACTTCTCTGAAAAATTTGAGCAAAAAAATATAGCTATTGAATTGCTTCTGAGGTACATTTGTTCAAAGCTCATTGAAACACCAAATTGCACTTATTAAAAAAAAGCATCATTCAAACATTTACTTGTATACATGTGGGACTTATGTCCCCTTCTTCTCCAGGAACCTTTATATAAAATGGCAGTATCTATAATATTGTCATCTCCTTTACTTGGATCAGGCTCCTTGAACATTGAATGGCAGCTATGTGACCATTCATTTTTCTTATATTTTTGATAAATCAGTTCAACTTCTGCTCTTAATGTATTTCTTTTTACATTTTCAAAATGGCAATGTTGGAATCTTGATTATAAGCATTCAAGGAGTTTTGCTTTATTTTTATTTATTGAACAAAAGAATACAGATGTTTGAAAAATACTAACAAATGCAAAATGAAAATATTTCTGTTTTATTTATTTGAGAAAAAGTAAATTATATATTGTATTAATGTAAGTATATTGTCAGCCTTTAAAAGTGAACCTTATACCTAGATGGCATTTTAATTTCCTTTGGAATGCTTCACTCCTTGTGTAGTCTTTTCTCACACTTGATACACTTTAATTTTGCATTTTTCATACATACAAAACATCTTCCCTGAGAATGTGATTCTAGAAAGTGATATATTTTATCACATCTAACTGCCCTGCAAGATGGTGCAGATGGGCCTTTGTTGATGCCTTTCTTGTTGAGTTTTCTTGCCAGGGTTTGAGCTACTTCTTTCCTGAACTGTAAATGAGTAATATTTACAGAAGGGTTAACATGCTGGTAAAACCTAAAGGAAGCAACTACAGGCAGGTTTAAGATATTTGTAAGTAAGTTCAGAGAGAAGAAAAAAATACTTTGAAACCCTGAAAAACCAATGCCATAGCTACTGGCATAAGCAGTAACAATAAGATTTTAGTGATCAGAAAAAAAGAGTAAAGCAAGAATCAGATATTGGTTATCAAGAAGTTATTCATTCTTCCTAAAAGCCTTGAAAAATAAAGGAAGAACTATCAGTGTAGTTAACCTCATAATTCTACAATACTCAGGTTATATGGTTTACCTGAGGTTTGCAAACTGATGCACAATCCAAACCTTTTGTCAGTAGTTTTGATTCAATATCATCTTATGAAATATTTTATTTTATCATTTCTGTTTGCTTGTTACACAGATTTTGTAAAGAATTGTTTCCTTTAAAAAAAATTTTTTCTTAAATATGCATTCAGGTTTTTATGATAGTCTTTTAAGTTTTGATGTCTTTTCACAAACATTTTCATTGAAACATTTTTCTAATATGTTGTTCTGATGATACACTATTCCTAAGAACATCTCTCTCCTAGTGACCATACAGATCTGGTTCACCTTTTCTTTCAAATTTTTAAGGGTTTGTTTTACTTACAGAAAGTGGGTTCACCTTTAATACTAGTTTTAGCCAACATAGGGTGTGTTTTATGTTTTTGGAAAATGGGCTTTAGATTCCACTTCTAATAAACTCAGGGCCATGTGATTAATGGTTCTTTGGTAGTTTCTTTCATTTTTAATTCTTCTAGACAGTCCCTATAGTTTACCATGGAATAAGGAGTTGATACTTTCCTTTCTGGATGTGAAAATTGCATAAAATTTGCTGAGGTTAATTAAACTTGGTGCATAGGAAAGAGAGAGACATTTGAATATTTAAATTCTGTAGCAATCAGTCTTTTGCTATTAAACAAACTTTGCTCTATTCTGTTTCAAGGAGTCTTTCAAATTGGTAAATCTGAAAGTTTGCCCAGTAAAATTAAATTTGTCAAGTATTAGAAAGAAATATTATCTTGATGAAATTATCAACAGATCATTAAAGTTAAGTTAGGCTCTTCTAAGGGAAAAAAAAAAAACTTCATTCAAACCAAATGCTTTTCTTTTCTTTTATTCTATGGATCACTGATATGAGTTTTTTAAAATACAGTGGAACCTCATTTCATGAACAAATCAGGTTACGACCAAAAATTTCATCAAAATTTTGCCTCTGTTCACGAACTCCGTCTTGGGGCATGACCAGAGTCCTGGGGTCCCAAGCCGCCGCTATCAGCTAAACAAAGGTATGAGTGTGTCGCCAAGGGTAGTGAACCATTGACAAATGCACCATGGACCAATCAAAATGGACTATTCTTAGAGATGCTGAAATACTATTTTTTGTAAAAATTCAGTACTGTTTGCACATAAATTGGTGTTAATGGGGTTTTTCGAACGTTTATCTTTAAGAAAACAATGTCCTTTCTGCCTTTTATCATATAATTGATAAGTTGCGTAATTGAGTTTTAGGCATTTTGGAAAGAACTTCTTTAAATTCTGCCAAATAGTTTATTTTTTTTGATAAGATGAAACAGAAAATTACACTTATAACCTGTTTACTTAATGATGGGCTTTCCTATTCTTTAACATGTGAGTGTATGTGAATGAATTACACCAAAATAAAAGTTAGCCACAACTTAGGGACTGTTCTTTCCAGCAATTTCATTGGTCCATGGTGTAACATTCATTTGCCAATAGAATATCGCTGTCGTCCAGCATTACATCTCGCGTGAGCGCATCACTCTCACCTAGTCCTCAGTCCCAAGCAGACATACACGCAGTAGTTGTAACCAATGTTGTGGTATTTTTGCATTATTTCTATAATTTACAGTAATAATAATAATTCCAGCATGGCTCCTAAGAAAATGAAGAGCAATAGTGGTGTTGAAAAGAAGGTGAAGAAATTAACCATAGAAGTGAAGAAAGAAATTATTGAGAAGCATGAACGTGGTGTTTGTGTGTCAGATCTCGCGTCCGAATACAAAATGGCCAAGTTGATGATCTTGACAATTTTGAAAAATAAAGAGGCCATCAAAGCAGCTAATGTGGCAAGAGGAGTAAGTGTACTAACTAAGCAAAGGTCTCAAGTGTTAGAGGAAGTTGAAAAACTTTTATTAGTGGGGATTACTGAAAAGCAGCTGGCTGGTGAAGCGTGAGTGAGTCAATAATTTGTGAAAAGGCGAAACAGTTACACAGCGATTTGCTGCAGAAAACCCCCAGTATGAGTGCTGAAAGTGAAGATTTCAAAGCGAGTAGGGGGTGGTTTGAGAAATTCCGAAAGAGAAGTGGCATTCATTGTGTAATAAGGCATGGTGAGGCTGCAAGTTTGGACAAGGCAGCTGTGGATGTGTTTGCGAAAGAGTTTGGCAAATTTGTGGATGCCGAAGGTTATCTTCTGAATCAAGTTTTTAACTGTAATGAAACAGGCTTGTTTTGGAAGAAGATGCCGAAGAGGATGTACATCACCCAGGAGGAGAAGGCATTACTGAAGCACAAGCCAATGAAGGACAGGTTCACCCTTTTGTTGTGCGCGAATGCGAGTTGGTCAAAGTGAAGCCACTACTCATCTATCACTCTGAAAACCTGCGCGTATTCAAAAAGAAGAATGTTATGAAGAGTAAACTGCCTGTATTGTGGAGGGCGAACACAAAGGTTTGGGTGACAAGGCTCCTCTTCATTGAATGGCTGCAAGAAGTGTTCGCACCAAGTGTGGAACAATACCTGCAGGAGAAGAGTCTGCCCCTTAAGTGCCTCCTGGTCATGGACAATGCCCCAGCACACCCACCAGGCTTGGAGGATGAGTTGGATGTCGAGTTCGACTTTATCAAGGTCAAGTTCCTGCCCCCCAACATGACTCCTCCCTTGCAGCCCATGGACAATCAAGTGATGGCAAATTTTAAGAAACTGTACACAAAGGCGCTCTTCGCACAGTGCTTTAGGTTATGAACGACACCGATCTGACCCTGATAGAATTTTGGAAAGATCACTTCGTTATCCTGCACTGCATATACCTCATTGATAAAGCCTGGAATAACATCACTTACCGGACCTTGAGAGCAGCCTGGAAGAAACTGTGGCCAGATTGTGTCCCTGAAAGGGATTTTGAGGGCTTTGAGACTGAGGACGTAGCAGTAGTGGAGGATATCGTGTCCATGGGCAAGAACATGGGCATGTATGTCTACTTTTCGGATGTGGAGGAGCTGGTTGGCAGTCATAGGGATGAACTCACGACTGACAAACTCATCGGCCTTGGTGGAGGAACAGTTGTCTGAGGAAGAGGGAGAAAGGGAGGAAGCTACCAGTGAAATGATAAGAGACATTTGTGCTAAATGGGGTAAAGTGCAAGCCTTTGCCGAAAAGTTTCATTCAAACAAAACAGTGGCAAACAGAGTGCTAAACATCATGAACGACAATGTGATGTCATATTTTAGGACGATTCTACAGCGCAGAAAGAAACAAATATCACTGGATAGATTTTTTATTAAAACGGGTTCCAAGGACGAACCAGAAGCCAAGAGAGCAAAACGAGAGAAAACCCCTGAAGGAGAGTTATCCAGTGTTATTATGGAAGAGGGCTCATCTTCCAAACAGTAACTTCCTCTCTTCCATTCCTTCATGCCAGCAAGTCTCCCTAAGAAAGATACGTGAGCAATACGCCATGTAAAAATTAAGTGTTCTCTCTCTCTCCTGTGCTGTTTTTTTCATATATAGTATTATTTTCATATATTTAAGGCTTTTTTTATATTTTGTTTCATATTTTTTACTATTAAAAAACCTGAAAAAAACATAAATTGCATAGGTTTCGGTGGGGTCGGGAATGGATTAATTCTATTTCAATACAACCTTATGGAAAAAATTGACTCGACCTACGACCAAATCAGTTTACAAACAGAATTCAGGAACAAATTAAGTTCGTGAACTGAGGTTCCACTGTACTCGAAAACACAATATTGGTGTGTTGTTTTCTTTAGTTGAGATCTTCACTTGCATGTTTAAAAGATCTTGTAGATAACAAGTTTGTATCAGTCAAACATCACTGTCTTTAAATATTTGGTCTTTAAACCCAGTCTTTCCACATAGTTGATTATTTCAAATCAACTGTAAATCATAAAACTTCTCCCATTTGGTCTGACAGCAAATTCTTAGTATATGAGTGCAACAAAATCAGAAAAATCAAAGAATTTATTTTCATTTTTTTTGCACACTAACATTATTAACAGAAATAAGTCAGAATTGACAATGCTTGGTTTTTTTTTTTCAAAACAAACAAAAATTTTACTCAAGTTATAATTTTACAGTTGAAAATGTTTTGTTTATGCAAGTTAGAACAAGGTTCTGTGGTATTAAAGCATTCTTTTTACACTTGATTTTTTTTAAAAATCCGGGTTAATTCATAACCTATTTTTTTAAAAAATAAAACGTCTGCAAAAGCTCGTTTATTTCTGTTAGCACTTTATTTATGTTTAAAAATCATACTAACTATTTACAGAAACACTCTTGACTGTGTTCGTGAGCAGGTGCAAATCCCTGACATGTGAAAGGAAAAACGCCACTATCACTGAAATATCCCAAAATTAGCTGACTGAGAGCAAAGTTTATACAATTTTCATATAAGAGGTCTGTCGAAAAAGTATCCAACCTTAGGCTGGGGAAAAAAATTACGTACTTGGTGGGGTTCAATTGCTAATCCCCTTTGAAGTAGGCCCCTTGTGCCTCCACACACTTAGCCCAACTATCCTTCCACTGTTTAAAGCATGTCTGGAATGCTTCTTCCGGAATGGCTCTCAGCTCCACCATCGCATTCTGCATGATGTCCTCTCGGCTCTCAAAGCGGGAGCTTTTCAGTGGCATCTTCATTTTTTGGAACAACCAGAAGTCAGAAGGAGCTGTGTCTGGAGAGTAGGGAGCCTGGTGAACGAATGAAATGCTTTTCTTTGCCAAGAAACCTTGGATCAGCTGCAATGAATGAGCTGGGGCATTGCCATGATGCAGCTGCCAGTTTTGCAAGGCCCACAGATCTGGTCTCTTGTGCCAAACTGCATCACGAAGACATTGGAGGACTTTCTGATAGTACTCCTTTGTAACTCTGTCCTTCTGGTGCGTAGTTGTGATGCACAACGTCTCGGTAGTTGAAGAAAACAATCAGCATCACCTTGATTTTGCTCTGAACCTGATGCGTTTTTTTGGGCCTTGGCGACGTTGGATGCTTCCACTGTGATGACTAAGCTTTGGTTTCCAGGTCATACCCACAGCTCATCTCCAGTTATCACAGTATTCCGGAACTTAGGATCCCTGTTGGCAGTATCCAGCAGGTCCTGCGCAACCTCAAGATGAAGTGGTGGTGGTTCCTGAGAAAGCAGCTTGGGCACAAATTTCACTGCCACTCTGCACAAGCCCAAATCCTTTACAATTGCATGTGCAGAATCTTTACTGATCCCAACCTCATCACCAATTTCCTGCACCATCAAACAACGATCCTCCATTATGAAGGTCCAGACTTTCTCGATAACAACTGCATTGCGGCTTGTTGATGGCCTCCCAGAATGTTGGTCACTCCATCGATGTGCAGCCATCATCTTTGAACCTGTTGTACCATTCTTTTATTTGGGTAACACCCATGGCATTGTCACCAAAAGCCTGTTGAATTTTGCGAGTTGTTTCCACTTGGGTATCTCCAAGCTTTTGGCAAAACTTGATACAAGATCGTTGCTCCACACGTTCCATCATCACAGGCGAAATGCAAATGCGACAAATAGTACAGCACCTCAAACGCTGGCTGCCTGACAGCGACTGACACATCCAGTAAGCCTGCCAAACACCATGCATGTACATGAAGGCATGCGGCTCCACTATGCACACTTTTGCCTCCCTAACGTCATTACTTCCCATGGGAAAAAATAGTTGGATACTTTTTTGACAGACCTCGTACTAATACTAACTATGTCAACTTGTTGTCTAAGTTGGGGGATGGAGGAGTATCTTAAAATCGCAACAATGCAGTGTAGTGCCTTATGTCTAAAATTAAATTCTTATAATTAAACTGTTTGGTACGGACAACTGATCTCAGATATTATGCAAAACTGAAATATAAAACTAGCATTTCAATTTTTGTTAAACACATTGTCATAAACAAAAAAAAATTTTAATAAAAAAATTAATGGAATATAAGGATAATATCACACTTACAAAATGTTCTGAAACAAGTAAAACTACAGATGAAGTGCTATCTCAATAGTATATGAAAATTCTGATAAATGTGTACTTAAATGAAATTCTTAAAAAAGGAAAGTGCTTTTTTTATTTCTTTCAACTAATTTTACATTGGTTACTATTATCAGTAGACTGTCTGGTTTGTAAATAGTAAAACTGTTTGTACAGACCTTTTTGCATCAGTATATTTAGTAGTTGCTATAAGAATTTAGTTATAAAAATTTTGAATATTTCTGATAGTCTTTGTTTTTTGTCATCACAAAAGATTAGTTTTATAGTTTTATTATAGATATACAAACATTCTTGTACAATTTGTTATTAAGCACTTGAAGATCAATTGTACTAGCATTTTACCATAAACTTTAGTAGGTTAGTAAAATTATAAGAGTTTTAAACAATGTTCTATTACAGTTAGTAACATGAATTAAGTATGATGCATATGTAAAGGAAAGTTTTAGAAATCCTATTTTAAAAAAGGTAAATCTTTAAATATTGAAAAATTTTATGGTGCTATACTATCAGCATGTGAGCCTAATAATATATTGCATTTCCTACCTTTAGAGTTAAAGACTACAAGTAAAAGGCATATCAGTCAAATCCAGTGCACTACATTTGTTTTAAATAACAAATTTTGGCCTGTTAAACATCTTATTTAAAAAAAAAAAAAACTTTTGATTTGGAGCTATTATTTGAAGATTTATTAGTATAAGATAAACTATGGTATTTCTTCAACCATCTATTTTTTATTTTATTAAAATAAAAAAATTAAAAGGTATTACTATCCAGATATAATTAATAAGTTACAATTACTTATAAAGATTAATTAGGCTTTTATGTATTTTTTATGTGAACAATTATAATGAGTAAAGTATCACTTTATTCTGATTTTTAAAAAATAACTATATTGTCAAGAAATTAATTGGATTTTCTTTTTTGATTTAATAACATTTTGCAGCATTACTGGTAAAGTATCTACAAGAAATTATTATTCAGGGATTGATAAAGGCTTAGTTAAATATCAGATTTAGATATAAATCAAGAAACAAATTATGGTTGCCTTAAATAAATATTAAAACCAACTGAAAATGACAAATTTGAATTAAATGAAGAAAAAGTGAAAATAGACCTGGAATTCTACAGAAAATTTTAACCAATGAATAAAACATCTTTTTGAAATAAAATTATTCAAAATTATTTAAATTTGCTCAAAACTGAGTTTGCTAAGAACAACTATGCACTACACTAGCTTGTAACATTTTTTTTTGGTAAAGGGAAGCTACTCTTTGAAATTGGTGTTCAAGGTATGTTTATGGTATGTGGAGGAATTAAATTTATGACCTTTGCCTCAGTGTCCCATGTGCAGGCCTCTGATGTAGCAGTTATGTTGGACAAATGATGTGCTAGCTTTGACTTCATTGCATTGGAAACTGGCTTTTGGTGTTAGTGCTGAAGTGATTCATAGCCATGGGGTCCTTGATCTGGATGATGATATAAGATTAACTAGGACATTCAACAACATAGCTGATAGTACTCTATACCACTAGGGTAACTGGAATTTTGGAATTGAACAAACTTTAGTTCTAAACCCAGTTATCAGTGTAATTATCAACCAGCCACGGTATGAGTATATCCATGATATCACAGTTGACATGTTCCACAGAAAACCACGAGGCTATGCCCACTTGCTTTATTTTAGTTAAATGTTAGTATTGCTGCAAACTTAGAACTTTTATTTACTAAAATATAACTACACACCAAACAATCCAAGACAGTTATACTAAATTTCTGGGTTTTTGCCAATTTATATGCATTTATTAATTTTAATTAGGTTGTTGTTACAAATGTTTTGTCAGTTTTTATATTATGTTAATTTAGGGTTCATTTTTTCGCATGCTTGTGAAGGTGCATGTAGATAAGTTATATATCATTTTGTAGCCTGTGCTTTGTCATACATTATGAAAAACCTACCTTTTTAAAAATCATGAAATAGATATTTGTTTCAGGGTTCTGAGTGAAGCATGGATATAAAAGTTTTTTGTGTCATTTTACTTCATGAGTTCAAACTAGGCCATAAAGCAAGCATGGGGCGAGGACACATCAAATGAGTGCACAGTACAACAGTGGTTTGCAAAGTTTCAGTCAGGAAATGTGAGCCTCGAAGATAAGAAACATTGTGGATGTCCTTCTGGCTGTGAAGCCGATCCAAGAAAAACTGTATGAGAAATTGCTAGAGAGTTTGATGTGAGCACTGAAACTGCTTCCCAGCATCTTGACACAATCATCAAGGTGAAAAAGTTTGGCAAGTAGGTGCCTCATGAATTGAATGAACAACAACAAAATCGTTGATTGGAGATCTGATCTTCACTTGTCATATGAAACAAATAACAACCCATTTTTTGACTGAACCATTGTGTGATGAAAAATGGATCCCCTATGACAATCGCAAACGATCAGCACAGTGGCTCGACAAAGACAAGGCACCTAACCATATTCCAAAACACAGCCTCCATTGGTCACTGTCTGGTGGACTGCAACTGGTGTCATTCACTATAACTTCTTTCAACCTGGCAAAACCATCACAGCTGAAAGGTACTGTCATGAATTAAACGTTCATCAGAAACTCTCCCAACAACAGCTGGCATTGGTAAATCAGAGAGGCCCAATCCTGCTCCACAACAATGCTTGTCCTCATGTTGCAAGCATGACTCTTCAGAAAATGAACAGGTTAGGGTACGAAGTTTTCCCTCCCCCAGCCTATTCATCAGATCTTCCACAGACACCTCAACAGCTTTCTCCATATGAAATCTTTCTTCAGCCAAGGAGCAATTGAAACTGCCTTCCAACAGTTTATTGACTGGCAGAAGTGTATTGATTGTAATGGAACTTTGATTAATAAGCTTCACATTCAGCAATGATATAAAGTCTCATTGTTGCAGTAAAAAAACCGACAAAACTTTTGTAACAACCTAATAAAATTGATTAATAACAAAAGTTCACATTTTTACACACCTTCATTAGCTATAAAAAGCCTACAACTTATTAATAACTTTCCCAGGAAAGTCTGTTAATGTTATTTACTTTTTATTTTTGAAAAAAAAAACAGCATATAACATTATTGACTGTACATTTAATATTACAACGGTACATTCATTTTTTTTTTCCAGATCTTTATTTTATAAAAGGTTGATGGTTGTTAGATCTAATTTTTTTTAATGTTTAAAGTATAATATAAGCATATGCAACTATTTGAATGCAGCAAATTTTTTGTGATGTATAGAATTTATTGCAAGTTTAGAGTAACTAAATATGTATTTTAATTCATAATTATTGTATCTAAACTTAAGATAGAATTACAATAATTTATTGAGTGAAAGAAATTTATCTGATTATTGCTATTTTGCAATGTAAAATTTTTTCTTTTTTACTTTACAGCTGCTCAGTTATTGGACTCTGTTGATTCGGAAATTAATCCCTGTGATGACTTTTTCCAGTATGCATGTGGTGCATGGAATCGAAAACATCTTATTCCAGAAGATGCATCAAGTTATAACACATTTGAGAAACTTCATGATAAATTACAGATAATTCTTAGAGGTAAAATTAGAAATTTATTAGCTATTACTGCAAATTTAGTATAATATGCAGTCTTGATTTTAAGTTTTGTGACATAATTATAAACCCCATATTTCTGGGGTTTTTTTTAAGTTTGAAGATTTATATGTATACATTTTAATTTGAATTATTTTAACAGGACTTTTGGAAGAGCCCATAAGTAATGAAGATAGTAGTTCAACTATTAAGGCTAAAGTTCTCTACAAATCCTGTATGAACACAAGTAGGTATTTTATTTTTTTGGATAGGAAGGGAGGGATAAACAAACCAAATTTACACAGTATATATTAAGTTATAATTGCTGATGATATCAATTGTAATTTTTAAAGATTTTATAAAATATTTTATTTTAATTATTTTAAAATCCTTTTGTTATACAGATGCATGCATGCACGTTTAAGTTTTTCTCTCTCTTTAATAAGGTCAAATTGAATCAGTTGGAGATAAACCATTACAAGAAGTCCTTAAGTCTTTAGGAGGCTGGCCTGTGGTAAAAAAAAACTGGAATCCGTTGGACTTTAACCTAGAACGATTACTTGGTAGAATTTTAGGTGAATTAAATACACCTATTTTAATAAAGAGTTGGGTTGCAGCAGATGATAAAAACTCATCAGCCAACATCATTCAGGTAATACAATATCTTTGAAATTGTTATTTATATTTTGGATGATAATTATAAGGCATAAATAATAATGTTACTGCTGAAATACATTTACTGGAAATTCCCAATATTTGAATTATTATTCTAATTATTTACGATATTCTAGAATAAATTTGATCAAAAGTTGATAACACTGCAAGTATCCAAAGCAAGCTTGGCTGACCAATTCAAATTTACTTACAATAATACAAATGCCTTTTCTCTTTTAACTTTGAAAATATGCACAAATAAAAATTATATTTTGTCTAAATGTAACATTTGTAGTTGTGATCCTTACAAGAATGTGACTCGTTTATAAATTTATAAATGATTGGCTAAGTGGTATACTTTTTTTTTTTTTGCTATGCTGATAGAGAACTGGTAAATTAAATTTGTACTGCATCACATGATATATTAACTTATTGCAAAAAGTCAAGTGACTCATCAAGACTTACACAGAATGAATGCTATAGTGTTGTCAGCTTTTGAAAGACTCTAATTAACCAGATTAACTGAGATGTACAGTTGTCCCCCCGGTATTCGCAGGGGTTACGTTCCTAGAGCACCCGCGAATATTGGACGTGGTCCATAAAAATGCCTATAAATGTCAAATATAATGTAAAATATATTTAAAAATATATAAGTAAATATATAATAATAATTTAATAAAAATGCAACACTCAGAAACACTCAGTGAAACACTCGAGATAGCTACACATGGTAAACTGGGATGATGCTGGGCTGCATCTGCCTGAGACAGTACCTCGTGGGCAGCAGCCAATCAGCAGGAAGGAGAAATGAATAACACTCTCGGATTGGCTACTTTCAAACCTCCAGCCAATAGTGTTTATTTTATATTGATATTTTGCTGAATTTATGTTAGTATTTATATTACAAAATTAGTAAATTATATTGTTATTAATAATTTAGCGTTAAAAAGCGTGAAAAAATATATATTGCCACGAAAAAAGCCATAAAAAACCACGGAAGATATTTGCGATTCCGCGAATGCCAACCGCGATTACACGGGGGTCGACTGTATATCTATTATCCCCCCTTTTTTTTCAACTTTTGGTTATTAAAATTTAACTTTTTATTGACAATGGCACTTATTTTTCTTTAAATAAAAAAATTTAGAATTATTTTTTCTTTATTAATATTATTTCAAACTTTGTGAGCTCAATACTTTATTGCATTATTCTTTTCATTTTCAGGATAAAATATTTTGTAGCTCTCTTATTTTTATTCAATAAATTAAAAAATTTAGATCTTTAAAAATTGCTAAACTTACCTCCTACTTAAACATTTGTAAAATTAAGGAAATTTTTAATAAGTAGCTGCACTTAAAATATTTAAAAACTTGATTTGTCAGAAACATCAAATGTTTTTATGCAAGTTTGTCTTGTCTATGATTTTTTATTTTTTTTTCCTTCAACACTTCTAGTTGGATCAATCCCGTTTAGGGATGCCCAGCAAAGAGTACTACTTAAATGATCGTGGATCAGAATACATTGAGACATATCGTCAGTACATGATTGGTGTAGCAAAACTGCTTGGAGCTGAGGACCAGAAAGCAAAACAAGAACTGGAAAATGTGCTTCAGTTTGAAATAAAGCTAGCAAATGTACAGTTTTGTTCTTTTATATTTAAATAGTTATAGAGTTTTCTGAAGAACTTGAGCCAAATAAGTAAGGCAGTGTTTACCTTTGTTAATCTTACAAAATAAACCTTTTTTTTTTTTAACAGTTGTGTAGGCAATGAAATAATTACACATCTTCAAAATGACCACAGTAAATTACCATAAACAGAAAGAACTACTAAGTACTGTTAATAAATGCATATAAATAGAAGTTAATACATGCATTCTGAACAAAATTACAGAAATGGAATTTCAATTAATGTAACTAGATATCTAAAATTTTACATTACTTTCAAAATGTCAGTAATAATAATAATTTTTTTAGAATGTTTGCATACATATAAAACAATGTAAAGAATGTTTATTTCCATTAATTTTATTTTGCAAACATTTTTCATTCAAATATAAAGTTTATTCATCAATATTACAGAAAGAGGATAAATAATGCCAATAATTTTCATTGCTTATCTTGGCCATAATCTTATTTAAAATATCAACTAACGTTATGTTCTATTTAATATAAGATAGCAATTTGTTAGTTTGTTAAAAGGAACTTCAGTTTATGATGGGCCTAAACTCTGGGGAAGTGGCATTAATTTTTAACTTCTACCACTTGTTTGAAAAAAGCAAAAATGTTTCTAGATATGTACTATGATTAAAGGGAGAACTTCTCAGTAATCTGGATAATGTTTTCTGGTAATCAGAATGTCTTATATTGATTCATTTTGTGTGTAAATTAAAAAAAAAAATTGAATAACTATTTCATGATAGTTTTATTATACAAAAACTAAAACTGATAAAACCACTAAAAAAGATTTGTGGATTCTGACTTTGGTCTAGTATGGTAAATGAAGATTTTTTAAGCATGGGTTCCTTATACTTAACAAACACCATTAAATTAGGTTAAACAAATTTAGAGCAGGTAAATTTTGTCATTTATAAGCTTTATTATGTCCAAATTTGATTATGTAATTATAATTATTACCTATTAAAATAATTTTTACTTTTAATTTTTAGATTTCAAAACCTCAGAATGAAAGACATGATACAGGAGCTTTGTATGCAAAGTTTACTTTGAAACATTTACAAAAACTTGCACCATCTGTAAGTATTACTTTGTTTATGTGAATTGACTAGGGGAGGCAATGCATATAAATGGTTAAAAAAGACTCGGCATTTGCACAAGTAAGCTTATTTGTTTGAAAAGTAAGTTATGTATTAATATGTGAAAAATGGCAAGTCACCATTTATAATGAGAAATGCAGTTGTAAAGCTACACCACCTGGTTAAAATTATATCCAGATTTAAATGTTTATTTTGGAAAACTTAGTGAAGGTAGTGGATGAAACCATTGATCTAGTAAAATTATTTTAAGGCTTTAGTATGAAAACCTATGCATTAGTTAAATGTTGATTTCAATAATGCAGTGTTATAATTTATGAAATATGTATATTATTATTTCAGTAATGTAATTATTTACAGGGTAATAAATATACATTACACTAAAGATTTAGTTAAAAAATAATAATATAAAAGAAGATAAATAGTAATACATTTTAAAATCTGAAATTTAATATATTTTTCACAGTGCAAATTATTTCCCTTATATGAATACAGTTGCATCTAAATAAAGTATTCTAAGACTTTTAAATCTTAAACAAAAGAAACTAAAATAACTAAATTATTCAGTATGTATTTTTTAATTTCAAAAATAATTTTGTAGAACTTATATAAAATTAATTTATTACAAATACAGATTTAAAATTTTTCTCACTGAAATCTAAGAGAAGATTAGTTATTCTTGTTTAAAATAATTTATTCAAAAGTAGTTTTATTATGCAGCAATAAATTGTTAGTAACATTAAGATAGTAATTGTACAAAACACTAGCAAATGGAATCATAATAGTCTAGTATGTAAATAAGATGTTGAATAGTACTACAAAAAAGTTTATAAATAATGGATAAAATAGTGCTGTTTGTTTCCTTAACTTCAAATTTAACCTAACTTAGTATTTAAAGATATCTTGTGTGCATTTATACCATTAAAAAAAAAAAAAAAATTTTTTTTTTTTTTTTTTTTTTAGTTTGACTGTGTTAGTATATTTTAATACCTTCATCCCAATATTGATCACAGAAAATGAAGAAATAACTACAATAGCCTCAGAATACTTGGTTGACATGATTAAACTGGTCAAAAATACAAGTTCAAGGTAAGATCATTTGTAAACAGTGAAACTGATTTTATTTTTTTAGTAGGAATGATTATTAAATTGAAGATCCACTCTGAAAAAAATTGATTGGACCATGTTTACTGATTCTGCATTCTGACAAGAAGTCTACACATACACACAGTATTGAATTGAGCAGTGTTTTGTTGGCAAATACTCATGAATTGTCATGTGAGGCATAGATAAACTCATCTACAATAGAATTTTTTTTTGTTGGTGTAGCTGGTATTTAATTATTGTGGGCATGCCTCCACTAATTACTTTTTGTATGCAGTTAGCTGCATAATATTTATTACACTGATGGTTGTCGGAGTGTATTCTCTGCATTTTAGAGGAGGAATTCATAACTGAACATTACATTCTCTTTATCACCAGCTGTGGTCTGAAGACAGACATCCTTGACAACTGCCTCATTCAAAGATTTTTTCAGTTTGAAGAAACACTCTGCACACTAGTGATTGTTTTGATGTAAAATATATAAACCTTTAACACAATGTTACACACTGATTGTTGCAAATAATGTTTTACAACTGTTTTGTGGTTGCATTTCTTGTTTGTGGTATAAATGATAGGACAGACCAAGCAACTATCTAGTTAACTTAATCCTGTTACAGAACTTTTAAAATAAGAATTTATGATAATGCACCTATTTGTTAAGTTACTCTCAGAAAACAAATCATTAATAAAATAATTGGTGGTCAAGAACTAGAATTATTATTTTCTTTCATTGTGTGCATGCATGTGTATTCCATACATTTGTTAAGGGGAAAACTGAGAAAACATTATAACTGGTTGAAAGACTTGATGTCATTTATTTCAAGTGTTGTTTTTTTTTCCTTGTCACTACAATTTTTAAAAGAGAATTAGTTCTTTAAGCATTCTAACAGTGAATTATGATTTTTATTGTGTAGTTTTTCAAGTGCTCATGCTTTTATTAAGTTGCTTAAAATGTGTTTTATTTCAGAACTATAGCTAATTACATCTTTTGGCGACTTGCCCTTCGGGTCATTCCAGATATGACTAGTAAATACAGAAGGTTGACTTACAACTATAATAAAGTCCTCGAAGTAAGAAATTGTTATTACAGTTTATAGGTAGAAAATGTAAAATATTTATCTTCTGTTTACAATTATGAAAGCTTTCTACTTTGTTTTAAAATGATGTAAATCCCAGCAGCACACATAGTACAAACTGTTACTTTTTTTGTAAAAATGCCTAATACAACAGAAAATCTTAAAATGTTATTATTAAAAAGTCTTTGCAAAAGAAAAAAAAAAACGTTAGATCAAAGATTTTGTTTATAGGTATTTTTAAAAGTTTTTTTCCTTAATATTAATGTTGTGTGATACTTAATCAAAATATAAAAATGGCAATCTATACATCTTATACTGAGATATACAGCATACTGTGTTATGTAGTACTAGTTTGTCAAATGCAGCAACTAAAATATAAATTTTAAGAAAATGAATCTTATGTTTAAAAAATGTTTTTTTATTTTATTTGAAATGCCATCTTACATTTTATATTATGTAGCATAAAATCAATAAATCTCAATAATTATTTATTTTTTTACTTAAGCAGAGAAAAATTTATTCTAAATCAAGACTGAAGCTTATGAAAATGCAGTCTTTATTTAAAATTTGCAGGTAGATAGAAGTTATAATTTTTGATGACCCAGATTTTGATTTTATTACAGTTAGAAAATATTCTAAAATACTTCTTTACAGGGAATTACCAAGGAAAAAGTTCGATGGGAAAAATGTGTGGAAACTATCAATAAAAAATTGGGAATGGCATTAGGAGCAATGTTTGTGAAGGAACACTTTAAGAAAGAGAATAAGGAAACTGTATGTAATAGGCAAATCATTTTTTACATAATTTTTAAAAATAATTGATAGTGCTGTTTCACGATTGAGTACATAAATTATCAAGTTATGCAATAGCTAGGGGAGAGAAATGCATAGGTTGTGTATTAGAATAATAGCAGTAGCAGCTATTAATATTTCTTTTTAATGGATTTTTTCCTTTAATGCCAATAATATTAGTGAAAAAAGAAACTTTAAACTATAGCAAAAACTAAGAAAATATATACAAAAGTAAAAAAAAATACAACTAAATGAATATTTCTTTAGGAAAGACATTAATTTTAAAACTGTCTTTATCCCATTGGTTAGTTAATTGTTATTTCATTATCAATTAAAGAAAATTTTAATTAAACTTGTTAATATGTTCCCATTTTTTAAACTTAGTTTTATTTTCAACCTATAATAGAATTGGTCCACTTTTTCAGTTTCATATTTAGTGCTAACTGTTTTATGGGTGTAATCTAGTGGTTAGGAAGTATATTTTCCTGAAATTACATTAAAGACCATAGGGCAGTTTTCAGCTTAAGTGTGAACAAGAATGCAGCACTGATATGAACTGGTTAGAATCACCTATAAGGTTAAAGATACTCACAGAAACGAGAAATTTTTTTCTTTCAGGAAGGGTTGCAAAGTTAAATAAATTTTTGAAGCTACAGTTTACTAGTTCATTTATTTTATATATATATATATATATATATATATATATATATATATAATTTATTTTTTAAGGCTCTTGAAATGATTCACAACATAAGAGAAGCCTTTAATGAACTGCTTGAAGAAAATGACTGGATGGATAATGAAACAAAAGTTGTTGCCAGAGAGAAAGTAAGCTGATAGTTTAATTTTGTATTAATAAGATTTATAAACCTATAGAAAAAATTATGCATGTTTTCTTCACTTTGAAAAACATTTTGTCATTTGTTTTTAAGGGGTTCTAGAATATTTATAATAACCTCAATCTGTAATACTTAATTTGTTTTCCAAATTTAGAAATATTTAAAGTGAGCTATTTTTACTGAATAGTTCTTGTGTTTAGTAGTATTTTAGTTTTCACAGAATTTCATTGTGGGAATTTTCTTTTTCTTCAGTAATTTTCAAATTTTCTGAATTGAGTAAAATATGAGTTGTAATAACACAGTATGCTTGCTTCTCATGTTAATGGCTACTTTTCAGTTTTTTGGTAGGTCCGGTCTTTGTTTGGTTTTCTAGCCTCTGTGTGTGTGTGTGTGTGTGCGTGCACGCGTGTCTCTATCAAAATAAAAAAACAACATTTTTTGTTATTCAATACCATAATCTTTATTCCGCGTTCTTTTTTTTACTGCTATATATTATAAAATTTATAGATTTCTTTCTTATTATATTTTGTTAAAGATTGCATTTTCTTTTCTTCTTTTTTTAAAGTATATGTAATGTTTGAAGAGAGGGAAAAATTTTTTGCCTTTCTTTGTAGGAATGTAATGTAACAAAATTAATAATTATATCATCTATAGGTTTGAGGGTTTCCTAGAATACTCAGCATAGTATACCACATTTCCTAGGAATATCTACAAGTATTTAAATATTTGAAAATTATTAGCTTGATAGATGAGTGAATATGAATTTCATATTTTATTTTGATACAGCCATTTAGAAACATCTGAGTATTCTCTAAGATTCTTTCATAATCTGCAAATTTGATGAAGTACTATTTAATTTTAGAGATATATGTTGAAAATATGTTTGTTTTTTATAGTAATAGTTTAAATTTTGGCCATATTGTTTAGCTTTTCAAGAAGCTGACTTGATATTTGGAGATTCACCTACTTCATACTTCTGAAAATTTATTTTAAGAGATAGAAGACATTGCATTACAATTCCATATTTTACATTTGTATTATCAGAATTTTTTTATATTAACTAGCATTATATCAATTTTTATCTAAAAAAAAAAAGATTTTTTTTAATGAGCATCTTAAAGTTGCAAAGGGACATCAGATGAGTGGCATTTAATGTTACATACTGTCCTAAACTATTATTTGCATAAGAAATTAGTAAATATTTTGTTCATTTTTCTGAAATTTTGTTTCACAATATTACATGAAATAGCTAATGTTTTCAGTGACAATTGCATTTCATTGTTTTATTTTTGTTATAAACACTGTCCTATGTTAGATTCAGGGATTAAATTTTTTTTTAAGGCTAATGCTATGAATGAAAGAATTGGATACCCAGAGTTTATTATAGACAAAAAGGAGCTGGATAAACTGTATGAAACTGTAAGTTATTTTATTTTTGTAAAACTTGTTTGTCTTCAAGGATGATTTTTGGAAAGAAAAAAAAGCTTTTTTTCCTAAATTAAATACTCCATTAATTACCAATTTCTTCTTGTAAATGTGACTGAAAAGCAGAAATAAATAACATCTTGATCACATTTATAATGGTCCTGATTTGTTTAAAATTAATATGGTTTTGTCCATCAATATTTATTTTTTCAGCTAACTTTTAATGAATATGAGTACTTCAAGAACATGCTCAAAATTGCGAAATATGAAGCAGAAAAGGATATGAATAAACTTAGAAATCCTGTGTACAAAGATAGGTATGTATAAACTGTACATGTAAATAGGACTTACAACAACACTTCAGAAAGCTAAATGAGAATTGTTGCAGAAAATATTTCAAGTAATTTTTCCAGGCAAGACATTTGAAATATTTTGAAGAAATTACATATTACAATTTGAGTTGTATAATCTTGATCATTATAAATTTTACTCTGATAGTTGGGGGTGGGGAACAGTTATAGCAGTAATTATTAGGAATACTATTATTAGCAAGTTATAAATCTAATAGAAAAAAATTTGTACATGTAAATTAATATTTCCATAGTTATTTTAAGTATATCTTTCACTGCAACTATTTTGTGATATTAGACCTGGATCTGTTCAATGTAAAAACAAACAATATTAAGGCTTTGACATCTTAGTAACCATTTGACTGCTGAATATCTTTATGCTTCAAAATTGTATGGATCAGTCCAAAAAAACCAGAAAACTCTGTATACTGTTTTTTTTTAAATTTTATTACCTGGTTTACACTAGAATATGCAGTATTTGGCTCATTGTACTTGACTATTGCATCACCACCATTTTTGTAAACATGACACAAAATAAAAGCTTTTTTTTTTCTTTTTTAATGGCTTGAGATTTAGTTATTTTATGTTAATGTTTTGTAATAACTTTATTGAAGAATAAATCTAAAACATTTAGTGCTTTTACTATTGCAGTCATTTTCATCATATAATTGTTTTGTAAATGTTCAGAATAGTTACAGCATCTATTCTTTTAGAATGTATTTACTTTTTATAATCTTCATTTGAATAGTAAATGTTATATTCTATTTACACACTTTATAAAATATTTCCTGTACTTAATTAAAATTTATGAAAAACTTCCCTTACACTTTAAAATTATTTGTGAAAATCAGAACAATTTTCTAATTGTTTGACTTTTCAAAATTAAATAATTACTATTAATTTAACATAATAAATAAATATACTTTTGTTAAAGTTAATACTAGGGCTGTTCAGATGAAACCAAGCTGAAATAGCATTGTTGTAATGCTATCTGGTCAGGTTTTATTTGAACATTTTTTAGTATAACAATGTCTTGTCTGAAACTTAATAAGAATTAAAGAATTGTTTTGTGCTGAAAATTTGTGTATTTATATATTAAAATGAACATATTTAAAAATAAATGGCTTTTACTGTTGTCTAAATGTTTTAGATGGGATCAAGAACCTGCTGTAGTCAATGCTTTTTACATCCCAAACACTAATGACATAGGTAAGGTTTTAATATATCAGTTGTTAGAAATGAGGAATTCTGCAGTTTTAAAAATTGCTTTTTAATAGTTTAACATATTCTTTATTTTTTCTGTGTGATTGTGTAAAATTGATTAAAACTGAGTTGCCAAACTTTTTTTCCTAAATCAGAATAGGTTTTAGTGTTTGTACTCTGCACAAGACAATATTTTCACATTGGAGTGGATTTAGTTGATTGTTTATTTTAGAAATCTTGAGATTAATAAAAATGCATTTGATTCTCAAGTCTTGTTTTCATTTGCTTCAGATAGAGATATTTAATTAAGTTAACAAAAGGAAGCATGTTAATTTTTGTTTCTGAGTGCACCAGCATTAGTACAAAGACAGTTATTCATATAAATACTTTTTTTGTTGTTGTTGTTGTTGTTGCAAGAATTTGATGCTGCCTACAACTTTTTAAAAATAATTGTAATTTCATAAATCTTTAATGATAAATCCTGTGGCTCTGATTTATTTTTTAAGCATTTTTTACTGGAAATTTGCTTTTTGTTTCTGTTTGACTTCGTTACAGTTTTACCTGCTGGGATATTACAACCCTTATTTTACAGTCATCATTTTCCAAAGTAAGAACTTTTTTATGCATTCAAAGAAAAATATTAAACAGAAATTAAACTGTACTACAATTATGAAACTCAATTTAGAAATGAATTCAAATTTTAATTTATAAATATAAATGTCCACTTAAAAAATTGAAAAATTAAAAACAAACAAATTAAATATATTTAATTTCATCAATTAAAAAAGAAAATAGAAAAACAGCTGCAAAAATCAGACCTGACCTTATGGTTTATCTTTTATTTATATTAATATTTATTTTAGAAGTAATAAAACATTGCTTTTAATGCACTAAAAAACATTTTTACTTGTAATTTGGAAATATTTGTTACAGCCATAAAACTGTTTGCTGCTCCAAGCATATTAATTCCATGCATTTTGAACATCTTATCTTGTGGGATATAAATCCATCAATTTTTAGTGTTGTCAATTAATAGATTTGTTTGTAAATGAGACTAATCATAAAATGTCTTTTTTTTTTCTTTTTTTTTTTGTAAAACATGTGTAATACATTATTTTGTTTAATTGGTTTAGTGTCAATGCTTTCAAGTTAGTTGTGTCTACTGTAAACATAATAAGATGTAATTTTGAATTAAACATTGACTAGGAATGTTGGAATCTGGTGATACAGAGGAGCTAATTCTAGGCATTAACAACAGCCAGATTGTGTTTTAAATACTGGGCATCAGCCCAGTAAACCAAAAATTAAGGACTTTAAGTCAGGCAGCATGATGATATCTAATTGTACATTCTCTTTTCTCCTAGACTTATGTTGGGAGGGTAATATTCAGAGATCTAATTTTCACAAAAAAAAAAAAAAAGACCTATTTTAAGTTACACCATGCTGACAGACCAGACAACATCAAATGTACCACAGTAATTAAACATTAATCTCAGCTATGTCATTAAGAGTAATTGTTTTGGCAATGAATGGCATGATTTGAAGTGGCAAGAAGCTACTTGAAAAGAATTTCCCTCATTGAAGCTAGTAGACTATGCATTGCTTCCTTGCAAGACATTTGTGATAGAATGTGTTTCTATGAGTTACTAACTTATAATTAAACAGCAGTTGAATATATCTGAAATTAAATAAAGAATTAATTACATATCTATTGATACATACATCAGCAAATACAAATCATTGAAAACTGTATCAATGATACTAGAATACTATGCTTTCTATTCTGGATCTGATCTAGTGTTTTCATGCAGTGAAGATATTGCTGACTGCACTTATACAATACATTGAAAGTAGTGATGACCTAAATTACTTCATCACTATGTTATCAGTTCTTTCTACACCAATGAATAAAATTATATAAAGCTGATGATCTCATTATCAGATTAAACAACAATAAATATCCAAATGAAACCTTAGATTTGACTATAATTAAATAATTATATACATATAATTCCTTTTTTTACTTATTTAGCATAGTATGAATTAATACTATTGGTTATAAATTACCATATTTTTCAGCTTATAAGTCCATAGTTTTTTCTCCAGAAGTCTGGGTATGGGCAGTCATTGTAATTGCTTTAATAGAAAGTTATTTTATGAAATAAATTGTAAAATTGTTAATTTGAAACAGAATAAAGAAATGAATGCACAGAATGCTTTTCAATTGGGTAAGCAATTCACAGTTAATGTGCTCACCTACATGTTATCTATTCTTTTTAATTCTCTCTATATGCATGGGCATCTGCAAGAGGGGGCAACTCTGCTCCCTCACTGGAAAGTTGATGGTGATAGTGTAATAATGACATTATTTTTTTGCTTGATTTATCATGCTGACTGGTGCATGGTGAATTGGGCAAGAAACAACAAGTCTGACTGCACCAGCCCAAAGGCTGAGAAGAGAGCAGCAACATAGGAAAATACAAGGCATTGGCAGAGCGGGCATGCGTGTGTCAAAGTAAATAGCTAAACCATCTGTCTATTTAGTTTTGAGAAACAAGCTGAAAGGTTAATTAAGAAACTAAGTCATTGCCAATTGCTTAGTATAACTGTTTTGATTAGTTATTTAGCAATCCTAGCAGCACTTCTAATTGGTTAATCAAATTAAGCACTAGGAGCTATTTTCGGATCCCACTTGGCTATAAAAATTGGCAAAGAAACCCCCATCCATTAGCTGAGTGACCCAGTCAGGTCACGTATGCTTTACATTTGTATTTGTTTTAGATATTTTATTAATCCTAGTTTTTTCAAAAATGGATATCAGAAAGTTTTTAGTAAAGTGGAAATTAGAAACACCAGAGAAGGCAAGAACTTATGAACAAAGCTGCACTATATCTAGTCCAGATTCAACAACAACAGTTAAATGTGATCAATTAAATCATTTTGATGAAGATCTTGATGATATTGGAATGCATGTTAATTTGTCTATAAAATTAGCAATCTTAAACACAATCTACTTATAAAAAGTTGTTTTTTTTGTGTTTTTTTTTAGAATTATGATTTCAAAAAGGAGTATGGAGATTTTGTGTGGCTAAATCAATATTCACCATGACTTAGTCTTTCTGTACACCTGATGGAGAAATTTTGTAAATACTGTTCAATTTTCTTACAGACAGTTTAATGTGGAACACAGTGTTCACCACAGCACCTTTCACAAGGTATAAAGACTTTCACGAAAGTGCAAGAAATCATATTCTTACTGCTTGGTACAGAATTGCATAGGTGGATGTGACTAACTGTTTGGCAATAAGGTAAAAAATAGAAATGAACTTTGTGAGTCAACTGGACAGTGCTTTCAAGTGGGACATTGAAGAGAATCAGAGAGTATTATATTCAATATTTTCGACCATTCTGTTTTTTTGTGCAGACGACATCCATTTATGTGGTAAAGGAGGCAAAACTGGAAATGTTCAAGGCCTGTTTAATTTTCCATTGAATCAGAAGATGAGATGCTATGAAACCATTTGGGAAATGCTTCAGATAATGCTTGCTATCTATCTGTCTATGTAGAAAATGAACTAATCAATAGGAAGATAGTTTTTTGGCAAACAATTTCACTGAATTTTCAATAATTGAATATGCTGACATGTCTGGAAAGGAGCAATTGTCACTTGGTGTACATTTTGTCGACACAATGACCACGATATCATCAGAAGGGAATTTCTTGGATTCACAAGACTATATGAACTGGATGCTACTTCCATTGCCAAGGATACACTAGGTGCTCTACAATAGCAGGAAAGGAAAGGGGCATGAAAGCTACAACTTTTGTCCATCATGCTTTTCATAAACCTTCAGTCTGGTTCTGAATGACTTGAATTGTGTACCTGAGTTATGCAATACAATTGGTACAATCATACAATTTTGCATATGAGTCCAAAGAGAAGATGCCTTTTCCCAAATGTGCCAATACTATCTGAAACATGTTGGACTGCAAAACACAAGATTATTAGAATTTTTCCAACAACTTTGCATTTTTGTTCAGTTAAGTATATTTGACACTACAGCTTCAGGTTTAACACAAGATGCACATCAGTTAGAATTTCTTCAAGCACAGTGACATTTATTTTTTGCCTGACTAATTTCTAGCTAGTCTGCTAGAATCTGTAATACAAATTCTCCAAACTGTTGAACTTGATATCATAAAAGTGTATGACATGTTCAGTAGCTAATAAGTATGTTTTGTGAACACCAACAAAAGGCAGCAGAACAATTCAAACTTTTCGCTAAAGTTCAACAGTTAACGAAGAAGTTGAATATTGAATTATCTGTTTCCAGGCGGCAGACTTTTCAATCTAATGTTGGTGACTCAATTGTGGAGGAATGTTTTAGTCAAACATTGTTTATATCATATTTGGACTTAATCATTTCATCACTAAAGGGCTGGTTTACTGCAGAAAATAGCAAAATTTGTCTTTCTTTGCATTCATCCTATACAAATTTGCATACTGGACATGAAGAACTCAAAAACCAAATTATAAAAATAAATGAATTGTATGAAATTGAAAACCTGGAAGCTGAAGCTATCACTTGGTTTGAGATGTGGTAAAAAAAAATGTCAGAGGTGTATTAGCAAATTTTAAAAAATGGATCATTGAGTTGTTAGAGTACAGTGATTTATTCCCTTTCAGTCATCAAGCAATTCATATTACTCTAACATTACCAGTAACAACCAGCACAGCAGAGAGGTGGTTCAACACAATGAGGGTGAAAACGTCACTAAGATCAACAATGGAAGATGATCATTTGTCCAGACAGAGAGAAAAAGTTATAGCTAACAAGCATGGACTTATTCATAAAGTAATGGATAGATTTGGACAAAACCAGATGTTCACAATTTGTATTGAATGATTTTTTTTTGTTAGCTCTGAGGTAGTATAATAGCAAAGGAAGCATATTAGCATTGAAAAAATAAATTTAAAAAAATTCTAGATGAATCACGAAATATTTTCAAGTAAAAAAAAAAAATTATTGATCAAGATCAACTACCTTTGATAGGAAAAAAAAAACAAACTATTATTTTATTCTTTGGCATTAGTATGCTTTCATTGCTAGGCATATTCCTATTTGCTCCACCCACCCTGTAATTTATCCTGCAGACATTTTTGTCATTTGGACACTCTACTACCAGAAAAATCTTGCAGATGCTTGTGCCTATAAGTATAGATACCCTTAACAAATTGCCCTAAAGTCACAAGTCATACACAGTACCTTTTCAGCTAGAAGGTGCTAAGTTTGCTAAAGAAAATGATAGTAATATGGTCATGCACAGGAAATAGTGTCAGCAGGAAATGAGCTAGGGACTGGCATAAAGCAAAGGATACGTTACAAAGGAAAGTATGAATGCAAATCTCAGTTGGATAGACTAACAATGAGGATAAGTTAAAGGAGTACATGCTAAACTAATATGCTGTGTGTCTTGTTAGTACTGTACAGCTGAGATTAAAGGCCAAACAAATCACAAATAATGATTGCTGTCTACATTTCTTATCTTTCTTTCACTGGTGTACAATATTCACCATGGTGGGTTCCCAGGGGTCTGTACCATATTATCTGGCATGTTGATCTCCATATTGGGCTTGTGAACCCCAAATGTTGGACAGCGTGAAACAGCTGGATATTGGCTTGTATTATCATAAATAAAATTGAGTTTATTTTCTGATTTTGAGTGTGTAGTAATATCTCAAAATCAAGTAAAACTGAGATGTTTGGCTTAACAGTGTAAATGACACAATCACATGATGATCACTGATGACATGCATTGACTAAAAATATAGACAGCATATTGGAAATGATAATGACATTCTCAGTTTGTTTCAGATATTTCTTAGTTTTTCAACATATATTTAATCAATTTCAACAATCTATTTATCTGAGAGATTTTCCCGCAAACTAGTTCACTGATATACACAAACAGCTCATTAATATTCATGAACCTAGAAGTACTGTAAACAATAATGCAATGTCATGTGAAATGAAGGATTTGCTATATTATTCTGACTGGTTGAACATTTGGCTAACTATTTTAGTTGATCTATAGCCTTGACTTATACTCTATATTGACTTATAGGCCGAAAAATATGATATAATTTTTGATAATGTAATGCTGATATTAAAATTATATTCACTGAAAATAGAATTAGCAAAATTTCATGTAATTTTATATTGCATTGTATGGACAATGAAAAATGAAAAGTTTACAAAGGCATTCTATTGCAACTTTTCTTCATGTAACCATTTCTTGAATTTTAAAAGAAACTTTTTGTAATAAACATTTTATTGTAAAATACTATAAAAAAAACTTAACCTTTTTGTGTGATGTAATATTTTAAAGTTGAGATTTGTATAGAATTTTTAAGTTTGTTAATTCAGTTGAAAAATATTTTAACACAATGTAATTTTGTAAAATTAGCCTTTATACTGGATAAATGCCAAAATGTGTCATTATTTCAGTTGCAATAGTAATTAATATTGAAAAACATTTTTTGTCAATTTATTTTTAAATTTTTACTAGGTCTTTAAACTATGGTGGAATTGGAGTTGTTATTGGTCATGAAATTACTCATGGATTTGATGATAAAGGTAATACTTTATTAAATAATTGCATATTTTTATTTAAAGTTTCTATTGTAATTGGATTTTGCTTTGATTATAAAATTCTAACTTTCTTACTGTTTCATGGATGGAAGCTTACTAAAGTGTAATGTTTATAGTAGCAAGAAAAATCATGCAATAGATTGAAAATTTTGATTAAATTCAAATGAAATCTAGAGATATGCAATAACTATCTACCAATCTTTCAGGGTCTTAAGAAGCATATAATTTGCTCACTTTATTATCTTGTTTTCATATAAATATGCATTTGTATACCAAATTTAGTATTGACATAATGTGCTTTTTTATTTTATGTTTTTTCTCTTAAATTAATTTTATATATTTTGATTTCTTTTGCATATGATGAACAATTGAGGAGCCCTGCATAAAAGGAGGATTTTGGAAGTTTTGTTTCATGAGAAATTTATTTAAACTTCCCATTTATTAGTAAATTCTTTTATAGAATGTTAAAAGTTAATATCATAAGTAAAATTAAATGTAGAATGATTTATTTTAATTGAGTAGATCTTAAAATTGTTTATTGTGTTTTATAAACTCAACTTTTTATATAAATCTCTTTTGGAATCTATGAAATTTATATTGGCATTTTAAAAAACTTTAGATGGAAAGGTTTTAAAAAAGAGATATTTAACTTTTATTTTGGAGATCCTTGATCAACATTAAGAATTTAAGTTTGAGGAAAATATTAAAATAATTCTGAAAATGAAAGCCTGAAATTGAGGACTTGGGTTGGGGATTTAAACAAATTTTTCTAATAATTTTTTTTTTTTGCATAAGTGAAACAAGTTGATATTGTGTCAACCCCCATTTCTTCGAAAGCCACTAAAGCTTTAAAAAAATTATGAAGAAAGATTTACAAAGACTTCCAATTTAAATTTTGTGTTAAAAAGAATTTAAAATGTGAAAAAATAGCTTAGTAAGTAGAACTCTTAATGATAACATGATATTGAGATTGCAAATTATATTAGTAAGACTAAATACCCATCTGTCCTGTCTTCTCAATGCTGCAGAATAAGCATTGACAATTCTCTAAAATTATGTAAACCTTTTGTTGCACTTAAAATATTGATACAAACAAACAAGTAAATAACTACTATTCAACTGATAGGTTATTGTAACCTTGTAACTTAAATCTTTACATATCCTTTCATTTAATAAAATATATTAAGTCTACAATTCATATATCTACTAAATAGAAATTTTAATGTTAAACTTATTATAAATGTTTATTGTATATAAGTATTCAAAATAAGAATAGGTGTTTTCTCTGGTGTATATTAGCACATCTTTATCCAGTTGATTGGAGGCAACATTCTAATAGTAGTATTAAAATATGTACAATATTAAAATAAATTAAACATGACACAATAGTGTACCCTGTTATTGTAATTGATAAATTTTAATAGTTAGTTACACGAAAAAAAGTTATTTCTCATAGAACACCTTTACATCAGTGTACAGTTTGATTTACTAATAACAAATGGGGATAATTGTCACTTTGCTTTAATTAAAAATCTATCAAGATTAGTTAGATCAATTAAATTATAAAATAAAAACTTTTATATGTAAACTTGTCTGATTTTTCATAGTGAAAATAACTTTAAAATTTTCAAATAAATCTAATAAGACAAAATTTGAAAATGAGGTTGGTAAATAAGCTTAGAGTACCATTTATGATCTATGCAGTTTTGAGAGTATACTACAAAGAGATTTTTATAATGATCTAGACAAGATGTAATAAATGAAAATTTTGATTACTTTAAAGAAATATAGTATGCAAAATTTAGAAGAATATTATGTGTGTATATTTCAAATCTGGTGTCTTACTATAAACATATATTTAAGATTTGCAATAATTTTCCATAAAGCATGTAAGTTATACCTTTGTCAATTTTTCAGTGCACTTTCACTTGCATGGAATGAATGTTAATAAATTATTAAAATTAATTTAGAATTATATGGATTGTGATGGAGCAGGGTATGAGAAGAATATCTATAGTTCCACATGGATATGTAATTTTTAATAATGCTTAAAAATTTTAATGATTATATTCAGACCTGACAATTTCTACAATTTAGGCATAATTATTTTGATTTTTTTTTCCTTCATTTTATGCCTCTATGATTTGTTGCTATTTTACGATTTTATGCAAAATTCTGGAATTTTTTCACTAGAAATTTTCCAAAAGCAATGCATGCTTTCTGCTTTGCATCTCAATCTTACAAGAAATAGTCAATTAAAAAAGTGTATGTAGTGTAAATTAGGGCATTTTAATGATTCATTATGCCTTTTTGTGTGTATAATCCGGTGTATTATTCCAGTGTTTTAATATATTTCAGTATTTCTATACACCCAGCATTAAGTGTCTAGGGTGCACTGATCACTATATAGTAGTAATCAGGTTGTTGAGATGGTTTACTCTTTTGTTTGGAAAAAAGAAGAGACTTTAGAGGATCAATGTCAGATTCCACCTTAGAGTCTAATCCTGATGAGGAAGATGGAGATGACACTAAAACCATGTTTCTCTCAAGAATGTACAAAAAAAAAAAAGGCCAAGAGTGTTACTTACAGGGGGGCCTAATTAGTAGTACACTGCAATTAATAAGTATTATTAATTAAATAAAATAACAATAGTAGCATAACGATTTCCATCTATATTTTTGTCAATTTTTCCCTTGCCCCAGCAAGGATAGGTTTTTTGGGTGGGATTAATATTTTTGCAAAATTTAATGTTGGCATGTATGGATATCAAAACTCATGAACAAATAATATACTTTTCTTTCTGAAACCTATCAGATATATCAGATGTATTAAAATTAGAATACAAAAATTTTAGATATTAAATAAAATTATGATCCATCTAAAGAAAATTATATTACCAATTTAGATACCAACAATATATGGTTGGGCATTATCCATCCTCCCCAATTAATAATTTTAAGTGAGTTTTACCAGAAAATGAAAATTGCTCTTGCTGTAGAAAATTTATGACTCAGAGTGGTTATCTTTATATCAAAATGAAATTATTATAAATAAATAAATAAAACTAGACCTAAGAAAGAAAGAAATTAAATACATGTTGATAAAAATAATTTGTTGTACATTATAGAAACTTTTGACTTCATCTATCTCTAGGTATGAAAACAACAAAAATTCATAGAACTACTATTGGCTAAGTCTACAAATGATTTTGGAAAAAATGTTATAAGTTAATGAATGAACAATTCTGTTTATGGAAAAGCAATGAAAATAAACAGTTGCAAAAATTCCTAGAATCTTTGAGCAATTTAAAAAAGCACATGATTAAAATCAGTTACTACACATGAAAAATAAGTTATTAATTTAAATAATCCACTTTACTCAGGGATGAACATATTTGCTACTCTAAATATTTAAATGATTTTCATTTTGTTATGAAATCAAGATATAAATATATTTCAAATACAGTAGACTATTGATAACTTGAATTACTGTTTAACTCAAAATGGCATGCAGGTCCTGGAAAAATGCCTATTTTTTTTCCTATTTTAAAACATTGGATAATTTAAATTTGTTCTAAATTAAAGCTACTACACATTGGCCTAAAGTAATTTTTTTCTCATGCAGCACCAGGTACCCCAGCTAGTTAGTATACTAATTTATTGTCAGAAGATAAAAGGCTGTTTATTGTGACATTTTGTGAGTTCTGAATATTTGATATGCAATTAAAAGAAATAAGAAATCAGTGTATTTTCCTACCTATAAAAGAAATGCAGTTCCCTTGTCTTTTGATACACCACTGCAGCAACAATTTGCACATCAATATACCATCACAAAATTGCAAACTGCAGCCTCACAAAACTGGGACAAAGTATCAGGAAATTCTCAATGTTGAAAGTAACAAGTAAAACAATGATAACAAACTAGTTTGACATTATTCCAGATATGCTTGGTATCCTGAATAGAAACCAATAACTTAGATAAAAATGTCAACTTTGAATAACCTAAATATTTTGAGAAGCCCTGCAACTTTGAGTTATCAAGATTTTGCTATATACTATTGTCATTAACTGATTTTCTTCCATTATTTAAAAAATGATATGAAAAAGAAGATAAAAGTTTCTGTTATGCATTTTATTTTCCAAATTATCAAGATCATCAACTCAGACAATTTAGGGAAAAAAATTGAATTTTGTGGAAATAGAAATTTATACTATAGATTTTGAATCAAACATGTCTGTAAAAGAGTTTTAAAAATCTGTAATTAAAAAAGAATTAAAACTACAAAATTATATCAGAAAATATACTATATATGTGCATTTAATCTCATTCAAGTTGGTAATCCTGCTACTCTCAAATCTGTCATCATTATTGGTTTTAACTATTGAGTTGATTTTATTATAGAGAAAATTTAAGAATTCTATTAGGACTTAGTTATGGAATTCTATCTTTTTGTAATGAAAGTAATACTCCAGTGTGTTATGATTTAATAAAAGGATCATTGTATATTTAAGGAGATAGTTCTAAAAAGTTATATTTATTTTTTTCCAAATGTTTCACCTTTTTATAAAATAGATGAAAAACTAAAAGTTTTTTATATAGTTTAAAGAAATTTTATTTCAAGTTTCCAAATTTGGATTACAGACCAAGATGGAAAAATGATGTATTTAGGAAATGAAGTCATAACTTTAAGATTATATCTAAAACAAGTTCTAAGTTATTTTAATTAAATGATTAGGAGAAAGAAAATATTTTGGG